>CM072255.1:1169044-1260516 GCA_036851935.1 Coregonus suidteri
TCACTCATCACTAAGCCTCAGTGTTTTTATAGCTGAAAGTGTGTGTGTGTGTGTGTGTGTGTGTGTGTGTGTGTGTGTGTGTGTGTGTGTGTGTGTGTGTGTGTATAGAATGCCCCCTAACCCTGGCGGTACAGCTAGAGGGCAGTGCAGAACTGATTAAAATTCTGAGGAGTGGAGGAGCTCACCTGGACTTCAGGACTAGAGACGGAATCACAGCGCTGCACAGAGCTGTTCTCTCTAGGAACCACACAGCACTCACAGTGAGTACGCCACACAGCACTCACAGTGAGTACGCACACACACATGCATACACACCCCTGTGTGTTTTTGTTTTAAGCGTAATGTGTGTGTTGCAGACTGTGTTGGCCCTGGGTGCGTCTCCAGACTATAGGGACAGTCGTGGGTTAACTCCTTTGTACCACTGTGCCATGGTGGGGGGAGACCCGTACTGCTGTGAACTGCTGCTACATGAACACGCTGTTATAGGGCAGCACCGACGAGAATGGCTGGCAGGAGATACACCAGGTAACACACACCAAGGTTATTATAGTCCTGTTGTTATTTCTATTAGTTCATATTTTGATTTGAAATTCAGTTTAGTTTCAGTTCGTTTTCAAATCCACTTGACTAGTTTGTAATTAGTTTGAGTTGTATCATTTCTATTTAGTTTTAGTGTAAGGTTCGGGACAGAAAGTAGCCTATGGGAAGATCTCAACTCCCCGCGTCCTCTCTCCTCAGCTCCTTCTCAAAACCCATTGGATGAGAAGCCAGAGGTCCCTCCCCTCTCCCTTTCTCCTCTAATGGGTTTTGTGTGGGAGGCTAGGAGCCATTTATGTGTGGAATAGTTTTGGTGTTTTGGGGATGTCACTTCTTGCCACTGTGGGGCAGTAATGCAGAAGGTGATGGGTCAGTTCAGAGGTCAGAGGTTAGATTATGGTTTAAAGGTAGACTCAGCAAGATGACATAGACCCGTGGTCACCAACCCGATTGATCGTGATCGACTGGTTGATCTAAGTAGACCAGTGGTCACCAACCGATTGATCGTGATCGACTGGTTGATCTCCGTAGACCAGTGGTCACCAACCGATTGATCGTGATCGACTGGTTGATCTCCGTAGACCAGTGGTCACCAACCGATTGATCGTGATCGACTGGTTGATCTCCGTAGACCAGTGGTCACCAACCGATTGATCGTGATCGACTGGTTGATCTCCGTAGACCAGTGGTCACCAACCGATTGATCGTGATCGACTGGTTGATCTCCGTAGACCAGTGGTCACCAACCGATTGATCGTGATCGACTGGTTGATCTCCAAGGCATTCCTAGTCGATCACCAAAGCCTTGCATTCCTATTGGTTGATTTTTTTGTTTCTTGCTGTTCGCAGTAGGTGCACTTGATTCAGCAGCCATAGCACCGGGAAGGCAAAGTGTTCCCATCTTGAATCATTTCATGTCTGAAGGTAGAACTCCGCCTACCTGGCAGGCCCAGAGAGCAAATCAAGTGCACCTATAGGTCTACCACTGGCCAATCAGATAGCTCAGATCACCGTGTCTGCACAGTTTCCTCGAGTCATAGACTGTAAAAAGAAGCCTCGAGCGCACAGCAAAGATGATACTGTCAGAATTAAAAACATGTAAAACCATGACTAGAGAGACTCAACGAATCCAGCAAAGAGCTGCTGTTTTTATGTGGAAGTTCATATTTAAGTTGTTATCCAGCCCTGTCAACACTTTGTTCAACACCTTTATAAGCCATAAAATGCGCATTCTCCCAACTTCCACACGCTAAAACCAGCACTGCAGCTGCAATGACTGAGTATAGCAAAGTGGTCCGATAAGCTTTTTTATTTTATTTATTTTTTATTTCACCTTTATTTAACCAGGTAAGCCAGTTGAGAACACGTTCTCATTTACAACTGCGACCTGGCCAAGATAAAGCAAAGCAGTGCGATAAAAACAGCAACACAGAGTTACATATGGGGTAAAACAAAACATAAAGTCAAAAAATACAACAGAAAATATATATACAGTGTGTGCGAATGTAGTAAGTTATGGAGGTAAGGCAATAAATAGGCCATAGTGCAAAATAATTACAATTAGTATTAACATTGGAATGATAGATGTGCAAAAGATGATGCACAAATAGAGATACTGGGGTGCAAATGAGCAAAATAAATAACAATATGGGGATGAGGTAGTTGGGTGGGCTAATTTCAGATGGGCTGTGTACAGGTGCAGTGATCGGTAAGCTGCTCTGACAACTGATGCTTAAAGTTAGTGAGGGAGATAAGAGTCTCCAACTTCAGAGATTTTTGCAATTGGTTCCAGTCATTGGCAGCTTGTGTTGTTATTAGAGGCTTTTGTCTTTTTTAATGAAGGAATATTTCACTTTCTCTGCTCATAGGAGTAACAACATGAATTAGTGCATGAGGCAGAAATAATGCAGTGCGACTTGAGTTTTGCCATCAACTGGAAGACTGTGTCCCCTTTTCTCAGCGGCGGGAAGGATGGCAGAGGGACGATGAGTCGGGTGAGAGGCAGCCTCACCGCTGCTCCCTCTCTCCTCTCAGACTGACCATCAGGCCATCAGGCAGCCTCACCGCTGCTCCCTCTCTCCTCTCAGACTGACCATCAGGCCATCAGGCAGCCTCACCGCTGCTCCCTCTCTCCCCTCAGACTGACCATCAGGCCATCAGGCAGCCTCACCGCTGCTCCCTCTCTCCCCTCAGACTGACCATCAGATGCAGGCCATCAGTCAGCCTCAGCGCTGCTCCCTCTCTCCCCTCAGACTGACCATCAGGCCATCAGGCAGCCTCACCGCTGCTCCCTCTCTCCTCTCAGACTGACCATCAGGCCATCAGTCAGCCTCACCGCTGCTCCCTCTCTCCCCTCAGACTGACCATCAGGCCATCAGGCAGCCTCACCGCTGCTCCCTCTCTCCTCTCAGACTGACCATCAGGCCATCAGTCAGCCTCACCGCTGCTCCCTCTCTCCCCTCAGACTGACCATCAGATGCAGGCCATCAGTCAGCCTCACCGCTGCTCACTTAGCTGTGCCTTACAAGTAATACAACAAATGATCTATTACCAATGTCTAAATGGTCTGAGAAGAACAACATTGGCAGGTCAATTCAAGCGTAGCCAATATCCAGTGATAATGTACTGGGCCTATAGCCTACTGCACAAACCTCATGTCACGGCTGTCAGTGAGATGCGGTTGAAGAAGTCAGGCGCAGGACACGGAACTCTCGGAAACGTACTTTAATCCCATATTGAAAAGATTAACACAGAATAACTCCACACAGGGAGGAAATAACCCGCTCACAAACGACATACGTGAAGGGAAACAATCACACACAAGATAACGATGAGAGACAGGGGTAATTCTAGGGCAACAATCAAACATAATGATGAACAGGTGTAAACAATACAGACAAGACTAGACAGACACCGATAATATCGATCGGCAGTAGCTAGTACTCCGGGGACGACGAACACCGAAGCCTGCCCGAGCAAGGAGGAGGAGCAGCCTCGGCAGAATCCGTGACAGTACCCCCCCTTGACGCGCGGCTCCAGCCGTGCGCCGACCCCGGCCTCGGGGACGGCCAGGAGGACGTGGAGCAGGGCGAGTCGGATGACTCCGGTGGAACTCTGTCAACAGGGAGGGATCTAGGATGTCCCTCCTGGGATGCAGCACCGTTCCTCCGGACCGTACCCCTTCCATTCCACGAGATACTGCAGACCCCCCATCCGACGCCTCGAATCCACGATGGAACGGACTGAGTACGCCGGAGCCCCTTCGATGTCTAGTGGGGGCGGAGGGGCCTCTCGTATCTCATTCTCCTGGAGTGGACCAGCTACCACTGGCCTGAGGAGAGACACATGGAACGAGGGGTTAATGCGATAATTAATAGGCAGTTTTAACCTATAACATACCTCGTTCAATCTCCTCAGGACTTTAAATGGCCCCACAAACCGCCGACCCAGCTTCCGGCAGGGCAGGTGAAGGGGCAGGTTTCGGGTCGAGAGCCAGACCCGATCTCCCGGTGCATAAACCGGACCCTCACTGTGGTGGCGATCGGCGCTCGCCTTTTGCCGTCTGATGGTCCGCTGCAGATGGACATGCGCAGCGTTCCATGTCTCCTCCGAGCGCCGAAACCGTTCATCCACCGCAGGGGCCTTGATCTGGCTCTGATGCCAGGGTGCCAGAACCGGCTGATAGCCCAACACACACTGATTAGTGGAGGAGTGGCGGAGTGAGTTTTGGGCTATCTCTGCCCAGGGAATATACCCCGACCACTCCTCCTGCTGGTCCTGGCAATAGGACCTCAGAAACCTACCCACATCCTGGTTTACTCTCTCCACCTGCCCATTACTCTCGGGGTGAAAACCAGAGGTAAGGCTGATCGAGACCCCCAAACGTTCCATAAACGCCCTCCAAACTCTAGAGGTGAACTGGGGACCCCGATCAGACACTATGTCCTCAGGCACCCCGTAGTGCCGGAAAACGTGAGTAAACAGGGCCTCGGCTGTTTGTAGGGCTGTAGGAAGACCTGGCATAGGGATGAGACGGCATCCCTTAGAAAACCGATCCACAACGACCAAGATCGTGGTATTCCCCTGGAGGGGGGAAGGTCCGTGACAAAATCCACCGACAGGTGAGACCACGGCCGTTGTGGAACGGGTAGGGGTTGTAACTTCCCTCTGGGCAGGTGTCTAGGCGCCTTACACTGGGCGCACACCGAGCAGGAAGAAACGTAAACCCTCACGTCCCTGGCTAAGGTGGGCCACCAGTACTTCCCGCTAAGACAGTGCACCGTCTGACCAATACCAGGATGACCAGAGGAGGGTGACGTGTGAGCCCAATAAATCAGTCGGTCACGGACCTCGAGCGGCACGTACCTCCGTCCCTCTGGACACTCTGGGGGAGTAGGGTCGGTACGTAACGCCCGCTCGATTTCCGTGTCGACCTCCCACACCACCGGTGCCACTAGACAAGACTCCGGCAGTATGGGAGTAGGCTCAATGGACCTCTCCTCTGTGTCATATCGTCGGGACAGGGCGTCTGCCTTAACGTTCTGTGACCCTGGGATGTATGTGATCTTAAAGACAAACCGGGCAAGAAACATGGCCCACCTAGCCTGACGAGGGTTCAGTCTCCTCGCTGCCCGGATGTACTCCAGGTCACGATGGTCAGTCAGAATGAGAAAAGGGTGGTTAGCCCCCTCAAGCCAATGTCTCCACACCTTCAGGGCGTGGACCACCGCTAGCAGCTCCCTGTCCCCCACGTCATAATTGCGTTCCGCCGGACTGAGCTTCTTGGAATAGAAAGCACAGGGGCGGAGTTTTGGAGGCGTGCCCGAGCGCTGAGACAGTATAGCACCGATCCCCGCCTCGGACGCATCCACCTCCACTTGGAACGCCAAAGAGGGATCCGGATGTGCCAGCACCGGAGCCGAGGTGAACAGGTCCTTCAAATGACTAAACGCCCTGTCCGCCTCAGCCGACCACTGCAAACGCACCGGGCCCCCCTTTAGCAGGGAGGTAATGGGAGCTGCTACCTGTCCAAAACCCCGGATAAACCTCCGGTAGTAATTGGCAAAACCCAAAAAACGCTGCACCTCCTTTACCGTAGTGGGAGTCTGCCAATTACGCACGGCTGAAACGCGGTCAACCTCCATCTCCACCCCTGACGCAGACAACCGGTGTCCCAGGAAGGAGATGGACTCCTGGAAAAACAGACATTTCTCTGCCTTCACATACAGGTAATGCTCCAACAGTCTACCCAGCACCCGACGTACCAGGGACACATGCTCGGTACGTGTAGCGGAGTATATCAGGATGTCATCAATATACACCACTACCCCCCGTCCATGCAAATCCCGGAAAATCTCGTCCACAAATGATTGGAAGACTGAAGGAGCATTCATTAGACCGTATGGCATGACGAGGTACTCATAGTGACCCGTGGTGGTACTGAATGCTGTCTTCCACTCATCTCCTTCCCGAATGCGCACCAGGTTGTAAGCGCTCCTGAGATCCAATTTTGTGAAGAAGCGCGCCCCGTGTAATGACTCCGTCATACTAGCAATCAGAGGGAGAGGATAGCTGTATTTAATAGTGATCTGATTGAGACCACGGTAATCAATACACGGGCGTAAACCCCCATCCTTCTTCTTCACAAAAAAGAAACTCGAGGACGCAGGGGAAGTGGACGGCCGTATGTATCCCTGTCTCAAGGATTCGGTGATGTATGTCTCCATAGCGGCCGTCTCCTCCTGAGACAGAGGATACACATGGCTACGAGGGAGTGCAGCGCCTCCCTGGAGGTCTATCGCACAATCCCCCTGTCTATGAGGTGGTAATTGAGTCGCCCTCTTCTTACTGAAGGCGAGTGCCAAATCTGTATACTCAGGAGGAATGTGCAGTGCGGGCATTTGGTTCGGACTTTCCACCGTTGTCGCCCCTACGGAAACACCTATACACCGCCCGACACACTGATCAGACCATCCCTTGAGAGCCCTCTGTTGCCATGAAATGTTGGGGTCATGAGATGTTAACCAGGGAAGCCCCAACACCACAGGAAACGCAGGAGAGTCAATTAAATACAACTGTATAGTCTCCTCATGACCCTTCTGCGTCTTCATCTTCAGTGGTGCTGTGACCTCCCTAATCAATCCCGACCCCAAACCAGAGGCTATAGTGGCTCATCGTGCTCTAGCGACTCCTTGTGGCGGGTTGGGCGCCTGCAGGCTGACTCCGGTTGTCAGTTGGATGGTGTTTCCTCCGACACATTGGTGTGGCTGGCTTCCAGGTTAAGCGGGCGGTTGTTAACGGGTCATGTTTCGGAGGACGCATGACTCGACCTTCGCCTCTCCCGAGCCCGTTGGGGAGTTGCAGCGATGTGACAAGATCGTAATATCATGAAATGGGGGTAGAAAAAAGACAAAAGCCTCTAATAACAACACAAGCTTATCGGACCACTTTGCTATACTCATTCATTGCAGCTGCAGTGCTGGTTTTAGCGTGTGGAAGTTGGGAGAATGCGCATTTTATGGCTTATAAAGGTGTTGAACAAAGTGTTGATAGTGCTGGATAACAACTTAAATATGAACTTCCACATAAAAACAGCAGCTCTTTGCTGGATTCGTTGAGTCTCTCTCTTTTTAAATCTCACAGTATCATCTTTGCCGTGCGCTTAAGGCTTCTTTTTACAGTCAATGGCTCGAGGAAATCTGAGCTATCTGATTGGCCACTTTGCCTTACCGACGCTAGGGCTGCTGAATCAAGTGAACCTACCGCCAACAGTGCAAGAAAAAACAAAAATAAAACTAGGAATGCCTTGGAGATCGACCAGTCGATCGCGATTAACCTGTTGGTGACCACTGGTGTAGAGAATCAATGTACTATCTAAATTGCAGTGAAATATCCCTTCAAAAATATTGTATTTTCACCTGTTTGAAGCTGGTGTACAAACCGAAAGTAAATTAATGACAGATCTATAACTCATATTTCTATATGAATTTGGTCGGGTCACCCAAAAAGTGACATATTACAAACCTCACGCAGAGACATAAAAATGGTAAGTTCATCTGACTCTGGGGAATTACGTAAAAGACCTCATTGCCAAATTCCAGAAGTATCAATTTAATCAATAGGCTTTCTCAACCTGTTGTCTACAAAAAAAGGGAAAATAGGAACATCTATGTGACGTGTTGTTTCTGTCTAGGCATGTTGTCATGGTAACATCTATGTGACATGTTATTTCTCTCCAGGCGTTTCGTCATGGTAACATGCATGTGACGTGTTGTTTCTTTCCAGGCATGTCGTCATGGGAACGTGCAGCACCTGGAACATCTGCTGTTTTACGGAGCCGACATGAGCTCCCAGAATGCCTCAGGAAACACTGCCCTGCACCTGTGTGGTCTATACAA
This sequence comes from Coregonus suidteri, assembly GCA_036851935.1. Classification (NCBI taxonomy): domain Eukaryota; kingdom Metazoa; phylum Chordata; class Actinopteri; order Salmoniformes; family Salmonidae; genus Coregonus; species Coregonus suidteri. The sequence goes on from CM072255.1 coordinate 1,176,979, forward strand.
CCAGGTAACACTACACCTGTGGTCTATACAACCAGGTAACACTACACCTGTGGTCTATACAACCAGGTAACACTACACCTGTGGTCTATACAACCAGGTAACACTACACCTGTGGTCTATACAACCAGGTAACACTACACCTGTGGTCTATACAACCAGGTAACACTACACCTGTGGTCTATACAACCAGGTAACACTACACCTGTGGTCTATACAACCAGGTAACACTACACCTGTGTGTTCTATACAACCAGGTAACACTACACCTGTGGTCTATACAACCAGGTAACACTACACCTGTGGTCTATACAACCAGGTAACACTACACCTGTGGTCTATACAACCAGGTAACACTACACCTGTGGTCTATACAACCAGGTAACACTACACCTGTGGTCTATACAACCAGGTAACACTACACCTGTGTTCTATACAACCAGGTAACACTACACCTGTGGTCTATACAACCAGGTAACACTACACCTGTGGTCTATACAACCAGGTAACACTACACCTGTGGTCTATACAACCAGGTAACACTACACCTGTGTGGTCTATACAACCAGGTAACACTACACCTGTGGTCTATACAACCAGGTAACACTACACCTGTGGTCTATACAACCAGGTAACACTACACCTGTGGTCTATACAACCAGGTAACACTACACCTGTGTTCTATACAACCAGGTAACACTACACCTGTGTGTGGTCTATACAACCAGGTAACACTACACCTGTGGTCTATACAACCAGGTAACACTACACCTGTGGTCTATACAACCAGGTAACACTGCACCTGTGTGGTCTATACAACCAGGTAACACTACACCTGTGGTCTATACAACCAGGTAACACTACACCTGTGGTCTATACAACCAGGTAACACTACACCTGTGGTCTATACAACCAGGTAACACTACACCTGTGGTCTATACAACCAGGTAACACTACACCTGTGGTCTATACAACCAGGTAACACTACACCTGTGGTCTATACAACCAGGTAACACTACACCTGTGGTCTATACAACCAGGTAACACTACACCTGTGGTCTATACAACCAGGTAACACTACACCTGTGGTCTATACAACCAGGTAACACTACACCTGTGGTCTATACAACCAGGTAACACTACACCTGTGGTCTATACAACCAGGTAACACTACACCTGTGGTCTATACAACCAGGTAACACTACACCTGTGGTCTATACAACCAGGTAACACTACACCTGTGGTCTATACAACCAGGTAACACTACACCTGTGGTCTATACAACCAGGTAACACTACACCTGTGTTCTATACAACCAGGTAACACTACACCTGTGGTCTATACAACCAGGTAACACTACACCTGTGTGTTCTATACAACCAGGTAACACTACACCTGTGGTCTATACAACCAGGTAAGCAGGGTTGCTATGTGTGACTGACTGTGATGTTTCCTTTCTCAGGACGGCTGTGCCAGAGTTCTGCTGTTCAGAGGAGCGAATAAAGACATTAAGAACTACAACAACCAGACAGCTTTTCAGGTAATGAACTACAACACAGAATGCAGTGTGACGTGGTATAGTTTGAATGCTTTTTTCTGACAATGCTTCACTGTGGTTCCAAATAGACATGTCAAGTGTGTGTGTATGTGTAGGTGGCCATCATTGCTGGGAATTTTGACCTGGCAGAGATCATTAAGATCCATAAGGCCTCAGACGTAGGTGAGTCCATCCACGACCCTGTGTGTTAGTGTCTGTGTGTGTTTGACCATGTCGATGTGTGTAACCTTGTTTCTCTGTGTCTCAGTGCCTTTCAGAGAGAGCCCTTCCTATTCCTCAAAGCGCCGACGTCTGGGTGGGGCCAGTAATGTTGGTGGGTGTGGCTTGTCATCTCCCCGTTATCTGATTCGCTCAGCCAGCGACAACGCTCTTGAAAGCCCCGCCTCTTCTTCCCCTGGCCCCTCCCTCCACAGCCTGGAGAACACGCAAACTTCCAACCGGCAGACGGACAGACGGACAGACACACACAGCCTTCGCAGACAGACACGGCGCCTCAGGTACAGACAGACAGACAGACAGACAGACAGACAGATAGACACACCCACAGACAGACAGACAGACAGAGCCAGACAGACAGACAGACAGACACACACAGCCTTTGCAGACAGACACGGCGCCTCAGGTACAGACAGACAGACAGACAGACAGCCACACAGACAGATAGACAGAAAGACAGATAGATAGACACACCCACAGACAGACACACAGAGCCAGACAGACAGACAGACACAGACAGACAGACAGACACAGACTGACAGATAGACACACCCACAGACAGACAGACAGACAGACAGACAGACAGACAGACAGAGACACTCACCTGCCTGTGTGCTTGTTTGTGTGTGTATGTCTGTGTTTGCATGTGTGCATGCCTATGTGGTGTGTGTGTATAGCCCCAGTGGCAGGCTACAGAGGGACCCCAGTCCGCCCCCATCTCCCCCCAGCCCAGTGCAGCGTGGGAAACGTAGGCTGTACAGCGCCGTGCCGGGGAGAACGTTCATCGCAACACGCTCTCACACACCGCAGGGTACCGGAGAGATTAGCCTGCATCGTGGGGAGAGAGTCAAAGGTCAGACACTCCTCCTCTCTCTCCAATCAGCTGTCTTCCCTCACTGGCCAATCAGCTGTTAAAGGAACCAGCAGACAGGGAACCAACAGACAGGGTTAGAGGAACCAACAGACAGGGTTAGAGGAACCAACAGACAGGGTTAGAGGAACCAACAGACAGGGTTAGAGGAACCACAGACAGGGTTAGAGGAACCAACAGACAGGGTTAGAGGAACCAACAGACAGGGTTAGAGGAACCAACAGACAGGGTTAGAGGAACCAACAGACAGGGAACCAGCAGACAGGGTTAGAGGAACCAACAGACAGGGTTAGAGGAACCAACAGACAGGGTTAGAGGAACCAACAGACAGGGTTAGAGGAACCAACAGACAGGGTTAGAGGAACCAACAGACAGGGTTAGAGGAACCAGCAGACAGGGAACCAACAGACAGGGAACCAACAGACATGGTTAGAGGAACCAACAGACAGGGTTAGAGGAACCAACAGACAGGGTTAGAGGAACCAGCAGACAGGGAACCAACAGACAGGGTTAGAGGAACCAACAGACAGGGTTAGAGGGACCAACAGACAGGGTTAGAGGAACAAACAGACAGGGTTAGAGGAACCAACAGACAGGGTTAGGGGAACCAACAGACAGGGTTAGGGGAACCAGCAGACAGGGTTAGAGGAACCAACAGACAGGGAACCAACAAACAGGGTTAGAGGAACCAACAGACAGGGTTAGAGGAACCAACAGACAGGGTTAGAGGAACCAACAGACAGGGTTAGAGGAACCAACAGACAGGGTTAGAGGAACCAACAGACAGGGTTAGAGGAACCAACAGACAGGGTTAGAGGAACCAACAGACAGGGAACCAACAGACAGGGTTAGAGGAACCAACAGACAGGGCTAGAGGAACCAACAGACAGGGTTAGAGGAACCAACAGACAGGGTTAGAGGAACCAACAGACAGGGAACCAACAGACAGGGTTAGAGGAACCAACAGACAGGGTTAGAGGAACCAACAGACAGGGTTAGAGGAACCAACAGACAGGGTTAGAGGAACCAACAGACAGGGAACCAACAGACAGGGTTAGAGGAACCAACAGACAGGGTTAGAGGAACCAACAGACAGGGTTAGAGGAACCAACAGACAGGGAACCAACAGACAGGGTTAGAGGAACCAGCAGACAGGGTTAGAGGAACCAACAGACAGGGAACCAGCAGACAGGGTTAGAGGAACCAACAGACAGGGTTAGAGGAACCAACAGACAGGGTTAGAGGAACCAACAGACAGGGTTAGAGGAACCAACAGACAGGGTTAGAGGAACCAACAGACAGGGTTAGAGGAACCAGCAGACAGGGTTAGAGGAACCAACAGACAGGGTTAGAGGAACCAACAGACAGGGTTAGAGGAACCAACAGACAGGGTTAGAGGAACCAACAGACAGGGTTAGAGGAACCAACAGACAGGGTTAGAGGAACCAACAGACAGGGTTAGAGGAACCAACAGACAGGGTTAGAGGAACCAACAGACAGGGTTAGAGGAACCAGCAGACAGGGTTAGAGGAACCAACAGACAGGGTTAGAGGAACCAACAGACAGGGAACCAACAGACAGGGAACCAGCAGACAGGGTTAGAGGAACCAACAGACAGGGTTAGAGGAACCAACAGACAGGGTTAGAGGAACCAGCAGACAGGGTTAGAGGAACCAACAGACAGGGTTAGAGGAACCAACAGACAGGGTTAGAGAACCAACAGACAGGGTTAGAGGAACCAACAGACAGGGTTAGAGGAACCAACAGACAGGGTTAGAGGAACCAGCAGACAGGGTTAGAGGAACCAACAGACAGGGTTAGAGGAAACAACAGACAGGGTTAGAGGAACCAACAGACAGGGAACCAACAGACAGGGAACCAGCAGACAGGGTTAGAGGAACCAACAGACAGGGTTAGAGGAACCAGCAGACAGGGTTAGGGGAACCAGCAGACAGGGTTAGAGGAACCAACAGACAGGGTTAGAGGAACCAACAGACAGGGTTAGAGGAACCAACAGACAGGGTTAGAGGAACCAACAGACAGGGAACCAACAGACAGGGAACCAACAGACAGGGTTAGAGGAACCAACAGACAGGGTTAGAGGAACCAACAGACAGGGTTAGAGGAACCAACAGACAGGGTTAGAGGAACCAACAGACAGGGAACCAACAGACAGGGTTAGAGGAACCAGCAGACAGGGTTAGAGGAACCAACAGACAGGGAACCAACAGACAGGGTTAGAGGAACCAGCAGACAGGGTTAGAGGAACCAGCAGACAGGGTTAGAGGAACCAACAGACAGGGTTAGAGGAACCAACAGACAGGGTTAGAGGAACCAACAGACAGGGTTAGAGGAACCAACAGACAGGGTTAGAGGAACCAACAGACAGGGTTAGAGGAACCAACAGACAGGGAACCAACAGACAGGGTTAGAGGAACCAGCAGACAGGGTTAGAGGAACCAGCAGACAGGGTTAGAGGAACCAACAGACAGGGTTAGAGGAGCCAACAGACAGGGTTAGAGGAACCAACAGACAGGGTTAGAGGAACCAGCAGACAGGGAACCAACAGACAGGGAACCAACAGACAGGGTTAGAGGAACCAGCAGACAGGGTTAGAGGAACCAACAGACAGGGTTAGAGGAACCAACAGACAGGGTTAGAGGAACCAACAGACAGGGAACCAACAGACAGGGTTAGAGGAACCAGCAGACAGGGTTAGAGGAACCAGCAGACAGGGTTAGAGGAACCAGCAGACAGGGAACCAACAGACAGGGTTAGAGGAACCAGCAGACAGGGTTAGAGGAACCAACAGACAGGGTTAGAGGAACCAACAGACAGGGAACCAACAGACAGGGTTAGAGGAACCAACAGACAGGGTTAGAGGAACCAACAGACAGGGAACCAACAGACAGGGTTAGAGGAACCAACATACAGGGTTAGGGGAACCAACAGACAGGGTTAGAGGAAACAACAGACAGGGAACCAACAGACAGGGTTAGAGGAACCAGCAGACAGGGTTAGAGGAACCAACAGACAGGGTTAGAGGAACCAACAGACAGGGAACCAACAGACAGGGTTAGAGGAACCAGCAGACAGGGTTAGAGGAACCAACAGACAGGGTTAGAGGAACCAACAGACAGGGAACCAACAGACAGGGTTAGAGGAACCAACAGACAGGGTTAGAGGAACCAACAGACAGGGAACCAACAGACAGGGTTAGAGGAACCAACATACAGGGTTAGGGGAACCAACAGACAGGGTTAGAGGAAACAACAGACAGGGAACCAACAGACAGGGTTAGGGGAACCAACAGACAGGGTTAGAGGAACCAACAGACAGGGTTAGAGGAACCAACAGACAGGGAACCAACAGACAGGGTTAGAGGAACCAACAGACAGGGTTAGAGGAACCAACAGACAGGGTTAGAGGAACCAACAGACAGGGAACCAACAGACAGGGTTAGAGGAACCAACAGACAGGGTTAGAGGAACCAGCAGACAGGGTTAGAGGAACCAGCAGACAGGGTTAGAGGAACCAACAGACAGGGAACCAACAGACAGGGTTAGGGGAACCAACAGACAGGGTTAGAGGAACCAACAGACAGGGTTAGAGGAACCAACAGACAGGGAACCAACAGACAGGGTTAGAGGAACCAACAGACAGGGTTAGGGGAACCAACAGACAGGGTTAGAGGAACCAACAGACAGGGTTATTGGAACCAACAGACAGGGAACCAACAGACAGGGTTAGAGGAACCAACAGACAGGGAACCAACAGACAGGGTTAGAGGAACCAACAGACAGGGAACCAACAGACAGGGTTAGGGGAACCAACAGACAGGGTTAGAGGAACCAACAGACAGGGTTAGAGGAACCAACAGACAGGGAACCAACAGACAGGGTTAGAGGAACCAACAGACAGGGAACCAGCAGACAGGGTTAGAGGAACCAACAGACAGGGAACCAACAGACAGGGTTAGGGGAACCAACAGACAGGGTTAGAGGAAACAACAGACATGGAACCAACAGACAGGGTTAGGGGAACCAACAGACAGGGTTAGAGGAACCAACAGACAGGGTTAGAGGAACCAACAGACAGGGAACCAACAGACAGGGTTAGAGGAACCAGCAGACAGGGTTAGAGGAACCAACAGACAGGGAACCAACAGACAGGGTTAGGGGAACCAACAGACAGGGTTAGAGGAACCAACAGACAGGGTTAGAGGAACCAACAGACAGGGAACCAACAGACAGGGTTAGAGGAACCAACAGACAGGGTTAGGGGAACCAACAGACAGGGTTAGAGGAACCAACAGACAGGGTTAGGGGAACCAACAGACAGGGAACCAACAGACAGGGTTAGAGGAACCAACAGACAGGGTTAGAGGAACCAACAGACAGGGAACCAACAGACAGGGTTAGAGGAACCAACAGACAGGGAACCAACAGACAGGGTTAGAGGAACCAACAGACAGGGTTAGAGGAACCAACAGACAGGGTTAGAGGAACCAACAGACAGGGTTAGAGGAACCAACAGACAGGGAACCAGCAGACAGGGTTAGAGGAACCAACAGACAGGGAACCAACAGACAGGGAACCAGCAGACAGGGTTAGAGGAACCAGCAGACAGGGTTAGAGGAACCAGCAGACAGGGTTAGAGGAACCAACAGACAGGGAACCAACAGACAGGGTTAGAGGAACCAACAGACAGGGAACCAACAGACAGGGTTAGAGGAACCAACAGACAGGGTTAGAGGAACCAACAGACAGGGAACCAGCAGACAGGGTTAGAGGAACCAACAGACAGGGTTAGAGGAACCAACAGACAGGGTTAGAGGAACCAACAGACAGGGAACCAGCAGACAGGGTTAGAGGAACCAACAGACAGGGTTAGAGGAACCAACAGACAGGGTTAGAGGAACCAACAGACAGGGTTAGAGGAACCAGCAGACAGGGAACCAACAGACAGGGTTAGAGGAACCAACAGACAGGGTTAGAGGAACCAACAGACAGGGTTAGAGGAACCAACAGACAGGGAACCAGCAGACAGGGTTAGAGGAACCAACAGACAGGGTTAGAGGAACCAACAGACAGGGTTAGAGGAACCAACAGACAGGGTTAGAGGAACCAACAGACAGGGTTAGAGGAACCAACAGACAGGGTTAGAGGAACCAACAGACAGGGAACCAACAGACAGGGTTAGGGGAACCAACAGACAGGGTTAGAGGAACCAACAGACAGGGTTAGAGGAACCAGCAGACAGGGAACCAACAGACAGGGTTAGAGGAACCAACAGACAGGGAACCAACAGACAGGGTTAGAGGAACCAGCAGACAGGGTTAGAGGAACCAACAGACAGGGAACCAACAGACAGGGTTAGAGGAACCAACAGACAGGGAACCAACAGACAGGGTTAGAGGAACCAACAGACAGGGTTAGAGGAACCAACAGACAGGGTTAGAGGAACCAACAGACAGGGTTAGAGGAACCAACAGACAGGGTTAGAGGAACCAACAGACAGGGTTAGAGGAACCAACAGACAGGGTTATAGGAACCAACAGACAGGGTTAGAGGAACCAACAGACAGGGAACCAACAGACAGGGTTAGTGGAACCAACAGACAGGGAACCAACAGACAGGGTTAGAGGAACCAACAGACAGGGTTAGAGGAACCAACAGACAGGGAACCAACAGACAGGGTTAGAGGAACCAACAGACAGGGAACCAACAGACAGGGTTAGAGGAACCAACAGACAGGGTTAGAGGAACCAACAGACAGGGAACCAACAGACAGGGAACCAACAGACAGGGTTAGAGGAACCAACAGATAGGGAACCAACAGACAGGGTTAGAGGAACCAACAGACAGGGTTAGAGGAACCAACAGACAGGGTTAGAGGAACCAACAGACAGGGTTAGAGGAACCAGCAGACAGGGAACCAACAGACAGGGTTAGAGGAACCAACAGACAGGGTTAGAGGAACCAACAGACAGGGTTAGAGGAACCAACAGACAGGGTTAGAGGAACCAACAGACAGGGTTAGAGGAACCAACAGACAGGGTTAGAGGAACCAACAGACAGGGAACCAACAGACAGGGTTAGGGGAACCAACATTCCTATATTAATATATGAATATGTTATATTGTTCAGTGCTGATTATAGGAGAAGGGGGGGTTGCTATAGTTAGTATAGTATAGTATTATGTATATATTCCTATATCAATATGTTGTATTGGTACAATGCTAAGTTAGTATATTGTTATGTATATATTCCTATATTAATATGTTGTATTGGTACAATGCTAAGTTAGTATATTGTTATGTATTATGTATATACAGTGCATTCGGAAAGTATTCAGACCCTTTGACTGTACACATTTATTTACGTTACAGCCTTATTCTAAAATGGATGAAATCATTTTTTTCAATCATCAATATACACACAATGCCCCATAATTACAAAGCAAAAACAGGTTTTTGGAAAAAGTTGCACATTTATAAAAAATTAAAAACAGAAATACCTTATTTACATAAGTATTCAGACCCTTTACTATGAGACAAAAAATTGAGCTCATGTGCATCCTGTTCCATTGATCAACCTTGAGCTGTTTCTACAACTTGATTGGAGTCCACCTGTCGTAAATTCAATTGATTGGACCTGATTTGGAAAGGCACACACCTGTCTATGTAAGGTCCCACAGTTGACAGTGCGTGTCAGAGCAAAAACCAAGCCATGATGTCGAAGGAATTGTCCGTAGAACTCCGAGACAGGATTGTGTCGAGGCACAGATCTGAGGAAGGGTACCAAAACATTTCTTCAGCATTGAAGATCCCGAAGAACACAGTGGCCTCCATCATTCTTAAATGGAAGAAGTTTGGAACCACCAAGACTCTTCCTAGAGCTGGCCGTCCGGTCAAACTGAGCAATTGGGGGAGATGGTTGTCCTGGAAGGTTCTCCCATCTCCACAGAGGAACTCTGGAGCTCTGTCAAGGTGACCAAGAACCGACCTCCAGTTCCTTTGTGGAGATGGGAGAACGTTCCAGAAGGACAACCATCTCTGCAGCACTCCACCAATCCGGCCTTTATGGTAGAGTGGCCAGACGGAAGCCACTCCTCAGTAAAAGGCACATGACAGCCCGTTTGGAGTTTGCCAAAAGGCACCTAATGGACTCAGACCATGAGAAACAAGATTCTCTGGTCTGATGAAACAAAAATAGTTTGCCCATAATGACCATCGTTATGTTTGGAGGAAAAAGGGGGCTGCTTGCAAGCCGAAGAACACCATCCCAACCGTGAAGCACGGGGGTGGCAGCATCATGCTGTGGGGGTGCTTTGCTGCAGGAGGGACTGGTGCACTTCACAAAATAGATGCCATCATGAGGAAGGAAAATTATGTGGATATATTGAAGCAACATTTCAAGACATCAGTCAGGAAGTTAAAGTTTGGTCACAAATGGGTCTTCCAAATGGACAATGACCCCAAGCATACTTCCAAAGTTGTGGCAAAATGGCTTATGGTCAACAAAGTCAACGTATTGGAGTGGCCATCACAAAGCCCTGACCTCAATCCTACAGAAAATTTGTGGGCAGAACTGAAAAAGCGTGTGCGAGCAAGGAGGCCTACAAACCTGATTCAGTTACACCAGCTCTGTCAGGAGGAATGGGCCAAAATTCACCCAACTTATTGTGGGAAGCTTGTGGAAGGCTACACAAAACGTTTGACCCAAGTTAAATAATTTAAAGGCAATGCTACCAAATACTGATTGAGTGTATGTAAACTTCTGACCCACTGGGAATATGATGAAAGAAATAAAAGCTGAAATAATTCATAATTATTCTGACATTTCACATTCTTAAAATAAAGTGGTGATCCTAACTGACCTAAGACAGGGGATGTTTACTAGGATTAAATGTCAGGAATTGTGAAAAACTGAGTTTAAATGTATTTGGCTAAGATGTATGTAAACTTCCGACTTCAACTGTGTTCCTATATTAATATATGATATTGTTACAGTGCTGAGTATAGGAGAAGGAGGGTTCTGGGAGGGCTCAGTTAAAGGACGGACCGGCTGGTTTCCTGCTGACTGTGTTGAAGAGGTCCAGATGAGACAGTACGACCCACGCCTAGGTAACCCACACACACTTTTTGTTCTCTCCTCGTGAGGACCTCAAATTGATTTATTTTCAAAATCCTACTTTAATTTCCATTCAAAATCCTAACTCCAAACCCTAATTCTAACCCTGACCATAACCCTAATTCTAACCCTGACCCTAATTGTATCCCTAAACCTAACCCCTAAGCCTTTGTCCTCATGGGGACGTGGGAAGTGTCCCCACCAGAGAGAATGTTCCTTGTTTTACTGTCTTTGTGGGGACAGAAAAACCAACCCCCACACACAGCATAATGTGTGTTCTGCTTAGCCTATAGCAGGTCCTCTAACACACCTACCCCCTCTAATGGAGGGGGACATGTTTCAGAGAATGAGGACATGTCTCTTGACTGCAGTGTGTGTGATTTGTGTGCGTGTGTGTTGGCTGGTGTATGTAGAAACACGAGAGGATCGCACCAAGAGGCTTTTCAGACATTACACCGTGGGTTCCTATGACAACTACACTTCCTACAGGTAACTTGTGTACACACGCACACGCACACACACACACAGGTATTGTAAGTCCGCTTCTATTGTATCACTGATCCTTGCCCTCTGACCTCAGTGATTATGTCATCGAGGAGAAGAGTTCTGTGCTACAGAAGAGAGACAGTGAAGGATTTGGCTTCGTCCTCCGAGGAGCTAAAGGTAAAGAGGGTTGGAATGGATCTAGGGTTAGGAGAATGGATCTAGGGTTAGGAGAATGGATCTAGGGTTAGGAGAATGGATCTAGGGTTAGGGTTAGGAGAATGGATCTAGGGTTAGGGTTAGGGTTAGGAGAATGGATCTAGGGTTAGGGTTAGGAGAATGGATCTAGGGTTAGGGTTAGGAGAATGGATCTAGGGTTAGGGTTAGGAGAATGTATCTAGGGTTAGGGTTAGGGTTAGGAGAATGGATCTAGGGTTAGGAGAATGGATCTAGGGTTAGGGTTAGGAGAATGTATCTATAATCCATTTTGTGTGTGTAGCGGAGACCCCTATAGAGGAGTTTGCTCCGACCCCAGCGTTCCCAGGGTTAGGGTTAGGAGAATGTATCTATAATCCATGTTGTGTGTGTAGCGGAGACCCCTATAGAGGAGTTTGCTCCGACCCCAGCGTTCCCAGGGTTAGGGTTAGGGTTAGGAGAATGTATCTATAATCCATGTTGTGTGTGTAGCGGAGACCCCTATAGAGGAGTTTGCTCCGACCCCAGCGTTCCCAGGGTTAGGGTTAGGAGAATGTATCTATAATCCATGTTGTGTGTGTAGCGGAGACCCCTATAGAGGAGTTTGCTCCGACCCCAGCGTTCCCAGCGCTGCAGTACCTGGAGTCTGTTGACCTGGAGGGCGTGGCCTGGAGGGCAGGGCTACGCACTGGGGACTTCCTCATTGAGGTAAACACACACCATAGAGATGTATAGAGATCCCAACGTTGTATCTGTTGTATTATACACACCATAGAGATGTATAGAGATCACAACGTTGTATCTGTTGCGTTATGGCGTCTGTGAGTGCACGACAGTGCCATTGAGACCATCTCCATTTTGAAGTAGTCAATTTTCATGTTCTACTACTTCTATGTTGGTAAACAAACTGATAGGGTGCGTACTGCCCCCTGGAGGGTGTTGTCTGAACTGGTATAAAGCCAAGGTTGGTGATTTACTGCCCCCTGGAGGGTGTTGTCTGAACAGGTATAAAGCCAAGGTTGGTGATTTACTGCCCCCTGGAGGGTGTTTACATTTACATTTTACATACATTTTAGTCATTTAGCAGACGCTCTTATCCAGAGCGACTTACAGGAGCAATTAGGGTTAAGTGCCTTGCTCAAGGGCACATTAACGTCATTTAGCAGACGCTCTTAGCCAGAGCGACTCACAAATTGGTGCGTTCACCCTATAGCCAGTGGGATAACCACTTTACAATTGGTGGGGGGGGGGGGGGGGGGGGTAGTAAGGATTCCTTTATCCTATCCCAGGTATTCCTTAAAGAGGTGGGGTTTCAAATGTCTCCGGAAGGTGGTGAGTGACTCCGCTGTCCTGGCGTCGTGAGGGAGCTTGTTCCACCATTGGGGTGCCAGAGCAGCGAACAGTTTTGACTGGGCTGAGCGGGGAACTATGCTTCCGCAGAGGAAGGGGAGCCAGCAGGCCAGAGGTGGATGAGCGCAATACTCTCGTTTGGGTGTAGGGACTGATCAGAGCCTGAAGGTACAGAGGTGCCGTTCCCCTCACTGCTCCATAGGCAAGCACCATGGTCTTGTAGCGGATGCAAGCTTCAACTGGAAGCCAGTGGAGTGTGCGGAGGAGGGGGGTGACGTGAGAGAACTTGGGAAGGTTGAACACCAGACGGGCTGCGGCATTCTGGATGAGTTGTAGGGGTTTAATGGCACAGGCAGGGAGGCCAGCCAACAGCGAGTTGCAGTAGTCCAGACGGGAGATGACAAGCGCCTGGACCAGGACCTGTGCCGCTTCCTGTGTAAGGCAGGGTCGTACTCTCCGAATGTTGTAGAGCATGAACCTGCAGGAGCGGGTCACCGCCTTGATGTTGGCGGAGAACGACAGGGTGTTGTCCAGGGTCACGCCTAGGCTCTTCGCACTCTGGGAGGAGGACACAGCGGAGTTGTCAACCGTGATGGCGAGATCATGGAACGGGCAGTCCTTCCCCGGGAGGAAGAGCAGCTCCGTCTTGCCAGGGTTCAGCTTGAGGTGGTGATCCGTCATCCATACTGATATGTCTGCCAGACATGCAGAGATGCGATTCGCCACCTGGTTATCAGAAGGGGGAAAGGAGAAGATTAGTTGTGTATTGTCTGAACTGGTATAAAGCCAAGGTTGGTGATTTACCCAGTTGACTACTTCAAAATGGTGAAAGTCCTCATTGGAATGCCCATGCTAAAATGGTGAAAGTCCTCATTGGAATGCCCGTGCTAAATGGGCTTTTGGGCACTAGAGTCCTCTATACATGTTTATGGCACACACACAATTAAATACAGACGCAAAGTACATTCCATAAATACAATGGCCAGTGGTTGAATGGTGAATTAACAGGTTGTGTGTGTGTGTGTGTGTCAGGTGAATGGTAGTGATGTGGTGAAGGTGGGTCACAGACAGGTGGTGTCGTTGATCCGTCAGGGAGGAAGTCAGCTGCTGATGAAGGTGGTTTCAGTCACACGCAAACCTGAGTCGGACTTAGTCCGTAAGAAAGGTACGGGACAAAGTGTGTGTGTGTGTTTCTGTGTGGATTTCTGTGATAAAGGTGATTGGATGGATTTTTGTCATGCTGTGAGTGATTTGATTGGCTGACATCCCCCAACAGCACCTCCCCCGCCTAAGAGAGCACCCAGCACGTCGCTCACACTGCGCTCCAAATCCATGACTGCTGAACTGGAAGAGATAGGTAGGAGAGAGACACACACACACACACACACACACACACACACACACACACACACACACACACACACACACACACACACACACACACACACACACACACACACACACACACACACACACACACACACACACACACACACACACACACACACACACACACACACACACACAGACACACACAGACACACACACACACACACACACACACACACACACACACACACACACACACACAAACACACACACACACACAGTGTGAGTAACCTGATCTGTACTTTCTCCTGTAAGCCTCTGCCAGGAGGAGACGAGGGGGTGAGTGTGTGTTGGAATTGTATCATGTGATCTGTTGTTGTGCTGCATATGATACAGTGAGGGAAAAAAGTATTTGATCCCCTGCTGATTTTGTACGTTTGCCCACTGACAAAGACATGATCAGGCTATCCAGGCTCTGTCGTAGCCGGCCGCGACCGGGAGACCCATGGGGCGGCGCACAATTGTGTCGTTCAGGGTAGGGGAGGGAATGGCTGGCAGGGATGTAGCTCAGTTGGTAGAGCATGGCGTTTGCAACGCCAGGGTTGTGGGTTCATTTCCCACGGGGGGCCAGCATGAAAAATAAACAAAATAATGTATGCACTCACTAACTGTAAGTCGCTCTGGATAAGAGCGTCTGCTAAATGACTAAAATGTTAAAATGTTGTCACCTTCTCACCAAGCTGCTTGGCGATGGTCTTGTAGCCCATTCCAGCCTTGTGTAGGTCTACAATCTTGTCCCTGACATCCTTGGAGAGCTCTTTGGTCTTGGCCATGGTGGAGAGAATCTGATTGATTGATTGCTTCTGTGGACAGGTGTCTTTTATACAGGTAACAAACTGAGATTAGGAGCACTCCCTTTAAGAGTGTGCTCCTAATCTCAGCTCGTTACCTGTATAAAAGACACCTGGGAGCCAGAAATCTTTCTGATTGAGAGGGGGTCAAATACTTATTTCCCTCATTAAAATGCAAATCAATTTATAACATTTTTGACATGCGTTTTTCTGGATGTTGATGTTGTTATTCTGTCTCTCACTGTTCAAATTAACCTACCATTAAAATTATAGCCTGACCATTTCTTTGTCAGTGAGCAAACGTACAAAATCAGCAGGGGATCAAATACTTTTTCCCCTCACTGTATTTAATAAGATCCACTTTTTAATAAGGTTGTGTAGTGTTGAGTTCTGTGTTGGATAGTACTGTGTTGTAGTGCTATGTAGTACTGTGTTGGGTAGTACTGTGTTGTACTGTGTTGTAGTGCTATGTAGTAGTGTTATGTTGTACTGTGTTGTAGTGCTATGTAGTACTGTGTTGTAGTGCTATGTAGTATTGTGTTGGGTAGTACTGTGTTGTAGTGCTATGTAGTAGTGTTATGTTGTAGTGCTATGTTGTACTGTGTTGTAGTGCTATGTAGTACTGTGCTGTACTGTGTTGTGCTATGTAGTACTGTGTTGCAGTTCTGTGTAGTACTATCTTGTACTGTGTAGTGCTATGTAGTACTGTGTTGTAGTGCCATTTAGTACTCTGTTGTACTGTGTTGTAGTGCCATTTAGAACTCTGTTGTACTGTGTTGTAGTGCCATTTAGTACTCTGTTGTACTGTGTTGTAGTGCTATGTAGTATTTAGTACTCTGTTGTACTGTGTTGTAGTGCTATGTAGTACTGTGTTTTACAGTGTAGTGCTATGTAGTACTGTGTTGTAGTGTGTAGTGCTGTGTAGTACTTTGTAGTACTGTGTAGTGCTATGTAGTACTGGGTTGTATTACTATGTAGTACTGTGTTGTACTGTTTTGTGTTATGTAGTACTGTGTTGTAGTGTGTAGTGTAGTGTGTAGTGCTGTGTAGTGCTGTGTAGTACTTTGTAGTACTGTGTAGTGCTATGTAGTACTGTGTTGTATTACTACGTAGTACTGTGTTGTACTGTTTTGTGCTATGTAGTACTGTGTTGTAGTGTGTAGTGCTGTGTAGTGCTGTGTAGTACTTTGTAGTACTGTGTAGTGCTATGTAGTACTGGGTTGTATTACTATGTAGTACTGTGTTGTACTGTTTTGTGCTATGTAGTACTGTGTTGTAGTGTGTAGTGCTGTGTAGTGCTGTGTAGCGCTCTGTTGTACTGTGTAGTGCTGTGTAGTGCTATGTAGCGCTCTGCTGTACTGTGTAGGGCTATGTAGCACTCTGTTGTACTGTGTAGTACTCTGTTGTACTGTTTTGTGCTATGTAGTACTGTGTTGTACTGTGTAGTGCTATGTAGCGCTCTGTTGTACTGTGTAGTGCTGTGTTGTACTGTTTTGTGCTATGTAGTACTGTGTTGTACTGTGTAGTGCTATGTAGCGCTCTGTTGTACTGTGTAGTACTGTGTTGTACTGTGTAGTGCTGTGTAGTGCTATGTAGCGCTCTGTTGTACTGTGTAGTACTGTGTAGTACTGTGTTGTACTGTGTAGTGCTATGTAGCGCTCTGTTGTACTGTGTAGTACTGTGTTGTACTGTGTAGTGCTGTGTAGTGCTATGTAGCGCTCTGTTGTACTGTGTAGTACTGTGTGTTGTACTGTGTTGTACTGTGTAGTGCTATGTAGCGCTCTGTTGTACTGTGTAGTACTGTGTTGTACTGTGTAGTGCTGTGTAGTGCTATGTAGCGCTCTGTTGTACTGTGTTGTACTGTGTAGTGCTGTGTAGTGCTCTGTTGTACTGTGTAGTGCTATGTAGCGCTCTGTTGTACTGTGTAGTACTGTGTTGTACTGTGTTGTACTGTGTAGTGCTATGTAGCGCTCTGTTGTACTGTGTAGTACTGTGTTGTACTGTGTAGTGCTGTGTAGTGCTGTGTAGTACTGTGTTGTACTGTGTAGTGCTATGTAGTGCTATGTAGCGCTCTGTTGTACTGTGTAGTGCTGTGTAGTACTGTGTAGTGCTATGTAGTGCTATGTAGCGCTCTGTTGTACTGTGTAGTACTGTGTAGTACTGTGTAGTGCTATGTAGCGCTCTGTTGTACTGTGTAGTGCTGTGTAGTGCTCTGTTGTACTGTGTAGTACTGTGTAGCGCTCTGTTGTACTGTGTAGTACTGTGTAGCGCTCTGTTGTACTGTGTAGTGCTGTGTAGCGCTCTGTTGTACTGTGTAGTGCTATGTAGTGCTATGTAGCGCTCTGTTGTACTGTGTAGTGCTGTGTAGCGCTGTGTAGTGCTCTGTTGTACTGTGTAGTGCTGTGTAGTGCTGTGTAGTGCTGTGTAGCGCTCTGTTGTACTGTGTAGTGCTGGGTTGTATTACTGTGTAGTGCTGTGTAGCGCTCTGTTGTACTGTGTAGTGCTGTGTAGTACTGTGTTGTACTGTGTTGTACTGTGTAGTGCTGTGTAGTACTGTGTAGTACTGTGTAGTGCTGTGTAGCGCTATGTAGCGCTCTGTAGTACTCTGTTGTACTGTGTTGTACTGTGTAGTGCTATGTAGCGCTCTACTGTGTACTTTGTTGCATTTCAGAAAAGCTTGAGGAGATGCTGACTGGCTCCCAGGAGGTGGTGATGAGAAAACGCCCCTCGGAGGCGGACTACAGAACGGCCACCGTGAAGCAGCGGCCAACCAGCAGACGAATTACTCAGCAAGAGATCAATGTAAGTCTGATGAGTCACGATTCACTACCCATTCACTCAATCACGATTCATTACTGATTCACTTAGTCATGATTCACTACTGGTTCAGTCAGTCACAATTCACTCTGTCACGATTCACTACTGATTCACTCAGTCATGATTTACTACTGATTCACTCAGTCATGATTTACTACTGATTCACTCAGTCATGATTTACTACTGATTCACTCAGTCATGATTTACTACTGATTCACTCAGTCACGATTTACTACTGATTCACTCAGTCAAGATATACTACTGAGTCACTCAATCATGATTTACTACTGATTCACGATATACTACTGATTCACTCAGTTACAATTCACTACTGATTCACTCAGTCACAATTCACTACTGATTCACTCAGTCACGTTTCACTACTGATTCAGACAGGTGCTGTCTCTTTAAAACGCATGTGATCCCAGGCATACTCTCACTGTGTGTGTGTGTGTGTGTGTGTGTGTGTGTGTGTGTGTGTGTGTGTGTGTGTGTGTGTGTGTGTGTGTGTGTGTCTGTGTGTGTGTCAGTCTTTGTTTGAGCGGCAGGGCATGCCTGTTCCTCCAGGTGTTTCCCTGGGTCTGGAGAAAGCCACCATGCAGCTGCCCCGAGGAATGTCCCGGACCAAGTCCTTCGGTGAGACAATTACATTACTCTAACACAATACTAGCAATTACCATAATCCAGTGGCGAACCATGGCTATTGGACCTAGGCGTTCAATGGGGGAAAAAAGTATTCCAACACATTGTCCCAAACTCTAAAATCCAGGAAAAACAAACATAGCATCACTTAATGAATAAGCAGATGGCCTGACCGTTAAACCGACAGAGAAGCAGAAGGCCTGACTGATAAGCCGACAGAGAAGCAGACCACCTGACTGATAAGCCGACAGAGAAGCAGACCACCTGACTGATAAGCCGACAGAGAAGCAGAGCGCCTGACCGTTAAGCCGACAGAGAAGCAGACGGCCTGACCGATAAGCCGACAGAGAAGCAGCACATATCTAGCATGGCTCTTCACTGTTTAACCACCACATATCTAGCAGGGCTCTTCACTGTTTAACCACCACATATCTAGCAGGGCTCTTCACTGTTTAACCACCACATATCTAGCAGGGCTCTTCACTGTTTAACCACCACATATCTAGCAGGGCTCTTCACTGTTTAACCACCACATATCTAGCAGGGCTCTTCACTGTTTAACCACCACATATCTAGCAGGGCTCTTCACTGTTTAACCACCACATATCTAGCAGGGCTCTTCACTGTTTAACCACCACATATCTAGCAGGGCTCTTCACTGTTTAACCACCACATATCTAGCAGGGCTCTTCACTGTTTAACCACCACATATCTAGCAGGGCTCTTCACTGTTTAACCACCACATATCTAGCAGGGCTCTTCACTGTTTAACCACCACATATCTAGCAGGGCTCTTCACTGTTTAACCACCACATATCTAGCAGGGCTCTTCACTGTTTAACCACCACATATCTAGCAGGGCTCTTCACTGTTTAACCACCACATATCTAGCAGGGCAGTAACCCCTGTCCTGTTAGCTCTTCCATACATAACCCCTGTCCTGTTAGCTCTTTCATACATAACCCCTGTCCTGTTAGCTACCTATTTCATACATAACCCCTGTCCTGTTAGCTACCTATTTCATACATAACCACTGTCCTGTTAGATACCTATTTCATACATAACCCCTGTCCTGTTAGCTACCTATTTCATACATAACCCCTGTCCTGTTAGCTACCTATTTCATACATAACCCCTGTCCTGTTAGCTACCTATTTCATACATAACCCCTGTCCTGTTAGATACCTATATAGTTCAGGAGTAAAAATGGGCTTAACAAGTTGCATAAAATGTCACACTTCTGCGTTGTCATGCTGCTGTGCTGTTTGTTGCCACTGGGCTTTGTCGCCTGCCAAACTTTTCGTTTTTTACATTTAATAACCGTTTAATCAAATCTCTGCATTCAACACATCTTAGTTTTTTCCTCGCTCAACTTTTTTCATTCAACTTTTCCATGGGCAGAATTACAGATTTTTCCACCTTGCCAGCTCTGGGATTCAAACCAGCGACCTCTCGGTTACTGGCTCAATGCTCTTAACCTCTAGGACACTTCAAAACCTTATTTATTATGATTTATTTAACCCTAACCCCCCCCCCCCCCCCCCCCCCCCCCCCCCCCCCCCCCAAGTCTTAGACTTGTTATATTAAGGTTATAATATCCCAGTCTCTCCCATGCAGGTGCACCAGAGGACGACAGGATCTCTGCTCTGATTGGAGAGCATCGGTTTCCACGGAGCTCCTCGATGACTGATAGCTTCATACCTCCTCCTCCCCAGACTGCCCCCCCTCCTCCCCCCTCCCACTACTTCCTGGACTCTGGCCCGCCGCCGGCCTTCTGCCCCCCACCTCCCCCGCAGCGAGCAGCCGATCAATCACACTCCAGCTTCAAGCCGGGGGCAGAACCCAGGCTGCACGACATCTGTGATTCGCCAACGTCTCGGAGCCATGCAGAGCGGCAGAGGAAAGCTCGCTCAATGATCATCCTGCAGGACTCACCTGTACCAGGCCATCTACCTGCAGAGCCTGCCCCCCTGGCCCCCCTAGCCCGACCTCCTGCTGGGGCTACAGCCCCCCTGTCCCGGCCCAGCCCTGCTGCCTCCCCCAGCCCCCTCTCCAGAACCAGCCCTGCCCCCAGCCCCAGCCCCCTCTCCAGAACCAGCCCTGCCCCCAGCCCCAGCCCCCTCTCCAGAACCAGCCCTGCCCCCAGCCCTAACCCTCCAGGGGAGCGCAGCGGCAACAGGAGGCGTGGCCGGCCAGTAGAGAACCCATATGCCAACGTGGGCCAACTGCCTGCCCCCCCCAGCAAGCCTCAGCGCCGCAAGTCTCCGCTGCTCAAACAGCTGCAGGTGGAGGAGGGGCCCAGCAGGGCGGAGCTATATCAGCAGCAGGTCCTCACTGAGCGTGCTCAGATACGGGTCATGCCCCCTCAGGTCCGTCGGTCCTCCTTCTTCCTGTCTGTGGAGGGAGGGGCTTCAGAGCCCCCCCCCATCCTACTGACCCAGTCCCACTCTGTAGATGACCTGGGGGAGCTGCCCCCCCCCATCCCCGTCCTCTCCCCCTCCTCCTCCCCCCACTCCACTTTTCTCCACCCACTGACAGGCAAGCCTCTGGACCCCTCCTCCCCCCTCGCCCTGGCCCTCGCCGCCCGTGAACGAGCTCTCACTGCACGCACACCCAGCCCTGAACCTCGGCCCAAACACACACACACACCTAGTCCCGAAGCCAGACCCAAACACACACACTCACCTAGCCCTGAGCCCAGGCCCAAACACACCCCTCCTCCCTTGACCAGCCCTGAGCCCCGACACAAACGTATCACCCCACCCATATTCCTTGAAGGACAGCTGGAGCGGCCAGTCGTAGAGCGGCCAGAGACAGAAGGCGGAGTCACATCTCCTGCTGTGCCCTCCCCCGAGCGTTGGCAGGCTATGCCCCTCCCTCCCATCAGTCAGGTGACCATCAATATAACCAATGACAGCCAGCCGGCAGGACGGGGTCTGGGGGAAGAGCTGATTGAGGCGCTGCATGGACAATTACAAAGGAGGAGGAGTCTGACTGTTGGCAGCTCAGAGGAGGAGGGCGGACCTTATATGGTGACCCAGGGCCAATCAGAGAGGAGGAAGAGTCTGGAGGGCGGGCCTTACACGGTGACTCTGCCCCCTGCACTGCTGTCATCCAGTGACGAGGAGACGAGGGAGGAGCTTCGTAAGATTGGACTGGTGTCTCCTCCCCTGGCGTTTGCCACGCCCCCCTCCCCCACCCAGCCCCCCTCCTCCCTCAGCCTGTCACCACGGAGACCCCAGGCAGGCGAGGGCGAGGGCGGGGGAGGGGGAGGGGGGGGGTCAGCTCCAGACTCAGGGGTGGAGGAGGGAGACCCTCACATAGAGAACACCTTATCCCTTAGCAGCACCCTGGCCCCCAGCCTGCCCCCCACCCTGCCCTGCCCTGCCACGCCGAAAACCCTGCCCTCCTCCACCTCAGACCCCCAGAGCCTGAAGCCCAGGCTGCGTTCTCCCCTGGGCCGTGGTCGCTCTGCTCTCAGGGATCCTCTACTGAAACAGTCTTCAGACAGCGAGCTGCTTCCATCAGGCTGTGGACCTGGACGCCCACCTCCATACCTCTTCCAGGTAACCCTGACCCTAACCCAGACCCACCCTGATACCTCTTCCAGGTAACCCTGACCCACCCTGGTACCTCTTCCAGATAACTGACCCCGACATTTATGTTTTACATTTTAGTTATTTAGCAGACGCTCTTATCCAGAGCGACTTACAGTTAGTGCATTAATCTTAAGATAGCTAGGTGGAACAACCACATTTCACAGTAGGATTTCAGGTGCTTTCGGATGATGGGCAGGGACTCTGCTGTCCTAGCTTCAGGGGGAAGCTGGTTCCACCATTGGGGTGCCAGGACAGAGCATAGCTAGGACTGGGCTGAGTGGGAGCTGCCCTCCCCTAGGGGTGGGAGGGCCAAGAGACCAGAGGTGGCAGAACGGAGTGCTCAGGTTGGGGTGTAGGGTTGGAGCATAGCCTGGAGATAGGGCGGGGCAGTTCCTCTTGCTGCTCCGTAGGCAAGCAGCATGGTCTTGCAGTGGATGCGAGCTTCGACTGGAAGCCAGTGGAGTATGCAGTGGAGCGGTGACATGGGAGAACATGTCACCCCGCTGCAGCATTCTGGGAGAACATGTCACCCCGCTGCAGCATTCTGGGAGAACATGTCACCCCACTGCATCATTCTGGATAAGTTGCAGGGGTTTGATGGCACAAGCGGGGAGCCCAGCCAAAAGCGAATTGCAGTAGTCCAGATGGGAGATGACAAATGCCTGGATTAGGACCTGTGCCGCTTCCTGTGTGAGGTAGGGTCGTACTCTACGCATGTTGTAGAGCTTGAATCTGCAGGAGTGAGTCACTGCTTTGATGTTTGCAGAGAACGACAGGGTGTTGTCCAGGGTCACGCCAAGGTTCTTTGCACTCTGGGAGGGTGACACTGTGGCGTTGTCACCCGTGATGGTGAGGTCTTTGAGCGGGAAGGCCTTCCCTGGGAGGAATAGCAGCTCTGTCTTGTTGAGCTTGAGGTGGTGGACCGAAATCCAAGCTGAGGAGGGAAGGAAAAAAGTAGTTGAGTGTCATTCACATAGCAATGATAGGAGAGACCATGTGAGGTTATGACGAAGCCGAGTGACTTGGTGTATAGAGAGAAGAGGAGAGGGTATAGAACCTAGCCCTGGGGGACACCAGTAGTGAGAGTACGTGGTGCAGACACAGATCCTCTCCACGTCACCTGATAGGAGCGGCCTGCCAGGTAGGATGCAATCCAAGAGTGTGCAGAGCCTGAGACGCCCAGCCCTGGGGTGGAGAGGAGGATCTGATGGTTCACGGTGTCGAAGGCAGCGACTAGATCTAAGAGGATGAGAACGGAGGATAGAGAGTCAGCTTTGATAGTGCGGAGATCCTCCAAGACACAGAAAAGAACAGTCTCGGTTGAGTGATCCGTCTTGAAGCCTGACTGGTTAGGGTCAAGATGATCATTCTGAGAGAGATAATGAGAGAGTTGATCAGAGACAGCATGCTCATGTGTTTTGGAAAGAAAAGAAAGAAGGGATACAGGTCTATCGTTTTTGACGTCAGATGAGTCAAGTGTTTGTTTCTTTAGGAGGGGAGTGACTAGAGCCATTTTTAAGTCAGAGGGGGGAAGGTGGTCAAGGATGAGGGAAGTGATGAATGGGAGAAGGTCTCCAGAGATGGTCTGGAGAAGGGAGGAAGGGATGGGGTTGAACGGGCAGATTGTCGGGCGGCCAGACGTCACTAGTCACAGGATGTCATCTGGAGAGAGAGGGGAGAAAGAGGTCATGGCGTAGGGTAGTTCTGTGTGAGTGGGACCAGAGAACTCAATAGGCTGAGTGAATGAGGAACAGATGTCGTCAACCTTCTTTCAAAGGGGTTGACAAAGTTGTCCGCAGAGAGGGAGGAGGGAGGGGGAGGGGTTAGAAGATTAAGGAGGGAGGAGGTGGAAAATAGTTTCCTAGGGCTAGAGGCATACGTTTGAAATGTAGAATGGTAGAAAATGGCTTTAGCAGCAGATACAGAGGAAGAGAAGGTAGAGAGGAGGGAGTGGAAGGATGGCTTTAGCAGCAGATACAGAGGAAGAGAAGGTAGAGAGGAGGGAGTGGAATGATGGCTTTAGCAGCAGATACAGAGGAAGAGAAGGTAGAGAGGAGGGAGTGGAAGGATGGCTTTAGCAGCAGATACAGAGGAAGAGAAGGTAGAGAGGAGGGAGTGGAAGGATGGCTTTAGCAGCAGATACAGAGGAAGAGAAGGTAGAGAGGAGGGAGTGGAAGGATGGCTTTAGCAGCAGATACAGAGGAAGAGAAGGTAGAGAGGAGGGAGTGGAATGATGGCTTTAGCAGCAGATACAGAGGAAGAGAAGGTAGAGAGGAGGGAGTGGAAGGATGTTTAGTTTTCCTCCATTTTCACTCCGCTGCCTGCAGGCCTGTTCTGTACATTCAGTCAGTCAGCCACGGAGCAGGAGGGGAGGGCCGAGCCAGCTTGAGGAAAGAGGAAATTGTGAGTCATAGCATGTGGAAAGGGAGGATAGTAGGGTCGAAGAGACAGAGTTAGGAGACAGGATGGAGAAGGATTTATCAGAAGGGAGAGATGATAGGATAGGATAGGATAGAAGAGGAGAGAGTAGTGGGAGAGAGAGAGTGAAGATTGCGACGTTGCATGACCATCTGGGTAGGGGGAAAGGGAGACAGAAATGGAAACAAAGTAGTGATCACAGCCTGTAGTAAAGATGAGGTCAATCGTATTGCCTGCCTTGCGAGTTGGAGAGGATTGGGAAAGGGTGAGGTCAAAAGTGGCAAGGAGGGAAAAGAGAGAGTAGGAAAAAAATTAATCGAAGGCAGACATCAGGAGGTTAAAGTTGCCAAGTACGAAGAGCAGTGAGCCATCATCAGGAAATGAGCTTATCAAGGTGTCAAGCTAATTGAGGAACTCTCCAAGGGCACCTGGTGGGCAATAGATGAAATTAATGTTAAGCTTGAGTGGACAAGAGACAATGACAGCATGGAATTCAAATGAGGAGATGGACAGGTGAGAGAGGGAGAAAAGAGAATCTCCAGTTAGGAGAAACGAGTAGCCACGTGCCACTATGGTGACGACCAGACCCTGATACCTCTCTTCCAGGTAATACTGACCCACCCTGATACCCCTTCCAGGTAACCCTGAACCACCCTGATACCTCTTCCAAGTAACCCGAACCCACCTCGATACCTCTTCCAGGTAACCCTGACCCTAACCTTTCTGGCTCTTGTGCCAGAAAGCCTGTTTTAATATGTGCAGCGGCATTGAGGGCTTCCACCATTTTTAAGTATTTTTATTTTGTATTTATTAAGGATCCCCAGTAGAGGCAGCAGCTACTCTTCCTGGGGTCCAGCAACATTATGGCAGTTATATACAATAAAAAATATTACATGACATTACATTTCATAACACTTTTCACAACACATTATTAAGTGTGTGCTCTTAGGCCACTACTCTACTACCACATTTCTACAATACAAAATCCATGTGTACAGTGGGGGAAAAAAGTATTTAGTCAAATCAAATCAAATCAAATCAAATTTTATTGGTCACATGCGCCGAATACAACAGGTGCAGACATTACAGTGAAATGCTTACTTACAGCCCTTAACCAACAGTGCATTTATTTTAAACAAAAAAGTAAGAATAAAACAACAACAAAAAAGTGTTGAGAAAAAAAGAGCAGAAGTAAAATAAAGTGACAGTAGGGAGGCTATATATACAGTAAAATAAAGTGACAGTAGGGAGGCTATATATACAGGGGGGTACCGTTGCATAGTCAATGTGCGGGGGCACCGGCTAGTTGAGGTAGTTGAGGTAATATGTACATGTGGGTAGAGTTAAAGTGACTATGCATAAATACTTAACAGAGTAGCAGCAGCGTAAAAAGGATGGGGTGGGGGGGCAGTGCAAATAGTCCGGGTAGCCATGATTAGCTGTTCAGGAGTCTTATGGCTTGGGGGTAGAAGCTGTTGAGAAGTCTTTTGGACCTAGACTTGGCACTCCGGTACCGCTTGCCGTGCGGTAGCAGAGAGAACAGTCTATGACTAGGGTGGCTGGAGTCTTTGACAATTTTGAGGGCCTTCCTCTGACACCGCCTGGTATAGAGGTCCTGGATGGCAGGGAGCTTTGCCCCAGTGATGTACTGGGCCGTACGCACTACCCTCTGTAGTGCCTTGCGGTCAGAGGCCAAGCAGTTGCCATACCAGGCGGTGATGCAACCAGTCAGGATGCTCTCGATGGTGCAGCTGTAGAATTTTTTGAGGATCTGAGGACCCATGCCAAATCTTTTTAGTCTCCTGAGGGGGAATAGGCTTTGTCGTGCCCTCTTCACGACTGTCTTGGTGTGTTTGGACCATGATAGTTCGTTGGTGATGTGGACACCAAGGAACTTGAAGCTCTCAACCTGTTCCACTACAGCCCCGTCGATGAGAATGGGGGCGTGCTCAGTCCTCTTTTTTTTCCTGTAGTCCACAATCATCTCCTTTGTCTTGGTCACGTTGAGGGAGAGGTTGTTGTCCTGGCACCACACGGCCACGAGTTGTGCAAGTTCTCCCACTTAAAAAGATGAGAGAGGCCTGTAATTTTCATCATAGGTACACGTCAACTATGACAGACAAATTGAGAAATAAAATTCCAGAAAATCACATTGTAGGATTTTTAATGAATTTATTTGCAAATTATGGTGGAAAATAAGTATTTGGTCACCTACAAACAAGCAAGATTTCTGGCTCTCACAGACCTGTAACTTCTTCTTTAAGAGGCTCCTCTGTCCTCCACTCGTTACCTGTATTAATGGCACCTGTTTGAACTTGTTATCAGTATAAAAGACACCTGTCCACAACCTCAAACAGTCACACTCCAAACTCCACTATGGCCAAGACCAAAGAGCTGTCAAAGGACACCAGAAACAAAATTGTAGACCTGCACCAGGCTGGGAAGACTGAATCTGCAATAGGTAAGCAGCTTGGTTTGATGAAATCAACTGTGGGAGCAATTATTAGGAAATGGAAGACATACAAGACCACTGATAATCTCCCTCGATCTGGGGCTCCACGCAAGATCTCACCCCGTGGGGTCAAAATGATCAAAAGAACGGTGAGCAAAAATCCCAGAACCACACGGGGGGACCTAGTGAATTACCTGCAGAGAGATGGGACCAAAGTAACAAAGCCTACCATCAGTAACACACTACGCCGCCAGGGACTCAAATCCTGCAGTGCCAGACGTGTCCCCCTGCTTAAGCCAGTACATGTCCAGGCCCATCTGAAGTTTGCTAGAGTGCATTTGGATGATCCAGAAGAGGATTGGGAGAATGTCATATGGTCAGATGAAACCAAAATAGAACTTTTTGGTGAAAACTCAACTCGTCGTGTTTGGAGGACAAAGAATGCTGAGTTGCATCCAAAGAACACCATACCTACTGTGAAGCATGGGGGTGGAAACATCATGCTTTGGGGCTGTTTTTCTGCAAAGGGACGACTGATCCGTGTAAAGGAAAGAATGAATGGGGCCATGTATTGTGAGATTTTGAGTGAAAACCTCCTTCCATCAGCAAGGGCATTGAAGATGAAACGTGGCTGGGTCTTTCAGCATGACAATGATCCCAAACACACCGCCCAGGCAACGAAGGATTGGCTTCGTAAGAAGCATTTCAAGGTCCTGGAGTGGCCTAGCCAGTCTCCAGATCTCAACCCCATAGAAAATCTTTGGAGGGAGTTGAAAGTCTGTGTTGCCCAGCGACAGCCCCAAAACATCACTGCTCTAGAGGAGATCTGCATGGAGG
Organism: Coregonus suidteri; assembly: GCA_036851935.1. Taxonomy (NCBI): domain Eukaryota; kingdom Metazoa; phylum Chordata; class Actinopteri; order Salmoniformes; family Salmonidae; genus Coregonus; species Coregonus suidteri. The sequence continues at coordinate 1,204,729 of CM072255.1, forward strand.
AATGGGCCAAAATACCAGCAATAGTGTGTGAAAATCTTGTGAAGACTTAGAGAAAACGTTTGACCTGTGTCATTGCCAACAAAGGGTATAACAAAGTATTGAGAAACTTTTGTTATTGACCAAATACTTATTTTCCACCATAATTTGCAAATAAATTCATTAAAAATCCTACAATGTGATTTTCTGGATTTTTTTTCTTCTCATTTTGTCTGTCAAAGTTGACGTGTACCTATGATGAAAATTACAGACCTCTCTCATCTTTTTAAGTGGGAGAACTTGCACAATTGGTGGCTGACTAAATACTTTTTTCCCCCACTGTACGTAGACACGCTGGCTCTACTCAAAGCCAGTGAGTGGCATGTCATTAGTAAATTAGAAAAAAGTAAGGGGCCTAGACAGCTGTCCTGGGGAATTCCTGATTCTACCTGGATTATGTTGGAGAGGCTTCCATTAAAGAACACCCTCTGTGTTCTGTTAGACAGGTAACTCTTTATCCACAATATAGCAGGGCGTGTAAAGCCAGAACACATTAGTTTTTCCAGCAGCAGACTGTAATTGATAATGTCAAAAGCTGCACTGAAGTCTAACAAAACAGCTCCCACAATCTTTTTATCATCAATTTCTCTCAGCCAATCATCAGTCATTTGTGTAAGTGCCATGCATGTTGATTATCCTTCCCTATAAGCTTGCTAAAAGTCTTGTCTATTTGTTTACTGTAAAATAGCATTGTATCTGGTCAAACACATTTTCTTCCCAAAGTTTACTACGGGTTGGTGACAGGCTGATTAGTTGGCTATTTGAGCCAGTAAAGGGGGCTTTACTATTCTTGGGTAGCGGAATGACACTTGCCTCCCTCCAGGCCTGAGGGCACGCTTTCTTGTAGGCTTAGATTGAGGAGTGGCAATATTGTCCTCTATTATCCTCAGTAATTTCCCATCCAAGTTGTCAGAGCAAGGTGGCTTGTCATTGTTGATAGACAACAACAAAAAATGTCACCTCTTCCATGCTCACTTTACCGAATTCAAAATTACAATGCTTGTCTTTCATAATTTGGTCAGAAATACTTGTATGTGTAGTGTTTGCATTTGTGGCAGGCATGTCATGCCTAAGTTTTCTAATCTTGCCAATGAAAAAATCATTAAAGTAGTTGGCAATATCAGTGGGTTTTGTGATGAATGAGCCATCTGATTAATGAATGAAGGAGCCGAGTTTGCCTTTTTGCCCAACATTTAATTTAAGTTGCTCCAAAGCTTTTTACTAACATTATTTTTCATTTATCTTTGTTTCATAGTATAGTTTCTTCTTCTTTTAATTCAGTTTAGTCACATGATTTGTCAATTTGCAGTACGTTTGCCAAGCGGTTGTAAAGCCAGACTTATTTGCCATTCCTTTTGCCTCATCCCTCTCAACCATACATTTTTTCAGTTCCTCATCAATCCATGGGGATTTAAGTTTTTACAGTCATTTTCTTAATGGGTGCATGCTTATTAGTAACTTGAATAAGCTATTTCATAAATGTGTCAAGTGCAGCGTCTGTTTGCTCCTCATTACACACCACGGACCAACAAATATTCTTTACATAAATAAACATAGGAATCACTACAAAACGTATTGTATGACCTCTTATAAACTATATTAGGCCCAGCCTTTGGAACTTTGGTTTTCCTGGATATGGCTACTGTATTGTGATCACTACATCCAATGGATCTGGATACTGCTTTCAAGCACATTTCTGCAGCATTAGTAAAGATGTGATCAATACATGTTGATGATTTCATTCCTGTTCAGGTTGTAAATACCCTGGTAGGTTGACTGATAATCTGAACCAGGTTGCAGGCACTGGTTACAGTTTGAACCTTTTTCTTGAGTGGGCAGCTTGAGGAAAGCCAGTCAATATTTAGGTCACCCAGACAATATACAGCTCTATTGATATCACATACATTATCAAGCATTTCACACGTTATCCAGATACTGACTGTTAGCACTTGGTGGTCTATAGCAGCTTCCCACCAGAATGGGCTTTAGGTGAGGCAGGTGAACCTGTAGCCATATTACTTCAACAGTATTTAACAAGAGATCCTCTCTAAGCTTTACAGGAATTTGGCTCTGAATGTAGACAGCAACACTGCCCCCATTGGCATTTCCTTCTTTTCTGTAGATGTTATAACCATGTACTGCTACCACTGTATCATCAGAGGTATTATCTAAGTGAGTTTCAGAGATAGTTAGAATATTAATGTAATCTGTTACTAGCAAGTTATTGATTTCATGAACCTTGTTTCTTAGGCTACATATGTTAATGTGGCTATTTATAGCACTTTTCTGGGATGCTTGATTGTTTTTCTTGCTTTACTGGGAAGCTTAGCAGAGGTAGACATACTCAGATGATTTATGTTAGTGCAGGGTGAGCTGCACACAGTGGACTTCCTACTAGGGCACACCACCTCAGTGCTAACAGTATAACTGGTTAATAGTCATATGATTACTGCATACAATAGCTGTAGGATCAGCAGAGGCATTCAGGGCAGTTAGAGGGACATCAATTAGGTTACTTACATTGTGTCTTCCAACGCCCCTAGGATAATGTACATTTGCTGCAGCATTACGACAACTCAGCAACACAATGGTAGGGATTATCTGAGCTGGGCTTGGGTCATTGATAAGTCATTGTCTCAATGCAGCTTTGAAATGCGTGTACAGAGTCCAGGAGCCAAGATGGTTTGGATGGACTCCGTCATTCCTGTGGAGCATCTTCTGTTTCCAGAAGGTGTCAAAGTTATCTATGAAAGTTATTACAACAGAGCTACAGTAATATTTTAGCCAGGTGTGTAATGCCAGTAGCCTGCTGAATCTTTCACACCCACGGCCCAACAATGGTAGTCAACTGGGTGGGGCTATGGATTAAGGACAGATCACAGAATTCCATCTAAGTCAGCAGGAGGGGTCAGCCAATGAATTATACTGCTGAGAAAACATTCCTTAACTGCAGGTGGCAGTAAAATCACCAACCTTGGCTTTATACCTGTTCAGACAACACCCTCCAGGGGGCAGTAAATCACCAACCTTGGCTTTATACCTGTTCAGACAACACCCTCCAGGGGGCAGTAAATCACCAACCTTGGCTTTATACCTGTTCAGATTACACCCTCCAGGGGGCAGTAAATCACCAACCTTGGCTTTATACCACTCCAGCACAGTAGGTGGTATGCAACTGTTCAGTTTGTTTATGAACTGCCAATACTCTCCTAGAAGTAGAAGAAGAAATTGACTACCTTGAAATGGAGAGAGCCCTCAAAGGCGCTGCCCATGCTGTCACAGAAGAGGCCAGTGTATGGATAGGAGATGGGCACTAGTGTCTTTATGTCCTAACCCCATTTCCTACTATATTATCCAGTAGCATACTCCTTTAATATGGTGCACTGCTACTACTACAAATGGCACATTTTCACTGTTCATAGATTTCAGTCACATGACTTTGATCTTTCTTTCCAGTTGTTGTTGGTATTTGTTATTATTGGTATGTTGATTGTTGTGTGTTACAGAGGAGATCCAAACTTTGGGGGGAGGTGTCTGAGCCTCGGCCCAGGCAGAGTAGCCCTGAGGAGGGCAGACTGACTGCCGTGGGTGGTGGTGGGCTGGAGCTGGCCTCACGTCTCCAGTTACTGAGTAAAGACTCCCACTCACTGGGGGAGGAGCCTGCAGCAATGGACCCTGGACGCAGGTCCCCTGTTGGCGGAGCAAGGTAAACTCACTACATTAATATATTCCCACTAGGTAACATCACTACATTAATATATTCCACTAGGTAAACTCACTACATTAATATATTCCACTGGGAAACATCACTACATTAATATATTCCACTAGGTAACATCACTACATTAATATATTCCACTGGGTAACATCACTACATTAATATATTCCACTAGGTAACCTAACTACATTAATATATTACACTAGGTAACATCACTACATTAATATATTCCACTAGGTAAACTCACTACATTAATATATTCCCACTAGGTAAACTCACTACATTAATATATTCTACTAGGTAAACTCACTACATGAATATATTCCACTAGGTAACATCACTACATTCATATTTCCACTAGGTAACATCACTACATTAATATATTCCACTAGGTAAACGCACTACATTAATATATTCCACTAGGTAACATCACTACATTAATATATTCCACTAGGTAACATCACTACATTAATATATTCCACTAGGTAAACGCACTACATTAATATATTCCACTAGGTAACATCACTACATTCATATATTCCACTAGGTAACATCACTACATTAATATATTCCACTAGGTAAACACACTACATTAATATATTCCACTAGGTAACATCACTGCATTAATATATTCCACTAGGTAACATCACTACATTAATATATTCCACTAGGTAACCTAACTACATTAATATATTCCCACTAGGTAAACACACTACATTAATATATTCCACTAGGTAACATCACTACATTAATATATTCCACTAGGTAACATCACTACATTAATATATTCCACTAGGTAACATCACTACATTAATATATTCCACTAGGTAAACTCACTACATTAATATATTCCACTAGGTAACCTAACTACATTAATATATTCCACTAGGTAAACACACTGCATTAATATATTCCACTAGGTAAACACACTACATTAATATATTCCACTAGGTAACCTAACTACATTAATATATTCTACTATTTAACCTAACTACATTAATATATTCCACTAGGTAACATCACTGCATTAATATATTTCACTAGGTAACATCACTACATTCATATATTCCACTAGGTAAACTCACTCCACTAGGTAACCTAACTACATTAATATATTCCCACTAGGTAAACACACTACATTAATATATTCCACTAGGTAAACTCACTACATTAATATATTCCACTAGGTAACCTAACTACATTAATATATTCCCACTAGGTAAACACACTACATTAATATATTCCACTAGGTAACATCACTACATTAATATATTCCACTAGGTAACATCACTACATTAATATATTCCACTAGGTAACATCACTACATTAATATATTCAACTAGGTAACATCACTACATTCATATATTCCACTAGGTAACCTAACTACATTAATATATTCCACTAGGTAAACTCACTACATTAATATATTCCAGTAGGTAAACTCACTACATTAATATATTCCAGTAGGTAAACTCACTGTATATTTCCACATCTGGGATGCCACCCATATAAGATCCCAGTCAGCGAGGTTGACCTACTGATCTGTTTTTACCAGCTCAACCAAGTTAACCCAGATGGTACACTTTATTTTGGGGGCAAGTGCTAGCAACAACACTGAGTGGAGTTATAGTTTGAACAGTGCACATTCAAGGGTAAGTAATTAGAGCCCATTGAGTATAGGCTATAATCTCTCAGACACCCAGTGCATTCATGAGGGATCACAACCTTTGAGATTGTTGTTACTGTATGCAGCTGAGAAGAAGTGAAACGCTAAGTTGGTGAATGTAGTGGAAACCTGCCCATTTGCAACAAGCGCGGTAACAAGCATTCATTGTTACACCTCTGTAATTACACACCGCAATTACTTCCAGTTACATGTTGTTATTACACTGTAACTAAGTGGTTACAGTGAACGTCAATACTTGTTATAGTGTAATTACACATGTAGAAACTACACTATGAAACAAAGATAAATGACATAAAGAATTATAGTAAAAAGCTTTGGAGCACCTTAAATTAAATTTTGGGCAAAAAGGCAAACTCCACTCCATCATATATTGAATCAGATGGCTCATTCACCACAACACCCACTGATATTGCCAACTACTTTAATGATTTCTTCATTGGCAAGATTACCAAATTTAAGCATAACATGCCAGCAACAAACGCTGACACTACACATCCAAGTATATCTGACCAAATTATGAAAGACAAGCATTGTAATTTTGGATTCCGTAAAGTGAGTGTGGAAGAGGTGAAACAAGTATTGTTGTCTATCAACAATGACAAGCCACCACCCCGGTGGCTTGTCATTGTTGATAGACAACAATACAAGTCTGACAACTTGGATGGAAAATTACTGAGGATAATAGCGGATGATGTTGCCACTCCTATTTGCCATATCTTCAATTTAAGCCTACTAGAAAGTGTGCCCCCTCAGGCCTGGAGGGAAGCAAAAGTCATTCCCCTACCTAAGAATAGTAAAGCCCCCTTTACTGGCTCAAATAGCCGACCAATCAGCCTGTTACCAACCCTTTGTAAACTTTTGGAAAAAATGGTGTTTGACCAGATACAATGCTATTTTACAGTGAACACATTGACAACAGACTTTCAGCATGCTTATAGGGGAGGACATTCAACAAGCACAGTACTTACACAAATGACTGATGATTGGCTGAGAGAAATTGATGGTAAAAAGATTGTGGGAGCTGTTTTGTTAGACTTCAGCGCGGCTTTTGACATTATAGATCATAGTCTGTTGCTGGAAAAACGTATGTGTTATGGCTTTACACCCCCTGCTATATTGTGGATAAAGAGTTTACCTGTCTAACAGAACACAGAGGGTGTTCTTTAATGGAAGCCTCTCCAACAAAATCCAGGTAGAATCAGGAATTCCCCAGGACAGCTGTCTAGGCCCCTTACTTTTCTCAATCTTTACTAACGACATGCCACTTTCTTTGAGTAAAGGCAATGTGTCTATGTTTGCAGATGACTCAACACTATACACGTCAGCTACTACAGCGACTGAAATGACTGCAACACTTAACAAAGAGCTGCAGTTAGTTTCAGAATGGGTGGCAAGGAATAAGTTAGTCCTAAATATTTCAAAAACTAAAAGCATTGTGTTTGGGACAAATCATTCACTAAACCCTAAACCTCAACTAGATCTTGTAATGAATAATGTGGAAATTGAGCAAGTTGAGGAGACTAAACTGCTTGGAGTAACCCTGGATTGTAAACTGTCATGGTCAAAACATATTGATACAACAGTAGCTAAGATGGGGAGAAGTCTGTCCATAATAAAGCGCTATTCTGCATTCTTAACAGCACTATCAACAAGGCAGGTCCTACAGGCCCTAGTTTTGTCGCACCTGGACTACTGTTCAGTCGTGTGGTCAGGTGCCACAAAGAGGGACTTAGGAAAATTGCAATTGGCTCAGAACAGGGCAGCACGGCTGGCCCTTGGATGTACACAGAGAGCTAACATTAATAATTGGCATGTCAATCTCTCTTGGCTCAAAGTGGAGGAGAGATTGACTTCATCACTACTTGTATTTGTGAGAGGTATTGACATGTTGAATGCACCGAGCTGTCTGTTTGAACTACTGGCACACAGCTCGGACAGCCATGCATACCCCACAACATTTACATTTACATTTTAGTCATTTAGCAGACGCTCTTATCCAGAGCGACTTACAGTTAGTGAATACATATTTTTTTATACTGGCCCCCCGTGGGAATCGAACCCACAACCCTGGCGTTGCAAACACCATGCTCTATCAACTGAGCTACATCCCTGCCGGCCATTCCCTCCCATACCCTGGACGACGCTGGGCCAATTGTGCGCCACCCATGAGTCTCCCGGTCGCGGCCGGCTGCGACAGAGCCTGGATTCGAACCAGGATCTCTAGTGGCACAGTTAGCACTGCGATGCAGTGCCTTAGACCACTGCGCCACTCAGGAGACATGCCACCAGAGGTCTCTTCACAATCCCCAAGTCCAGAACAGACTATGGGAGGCACACAGTACTACATAGAGCCATGACTACATGGAACTCTATTCCACATCAAGTAACTCATGCCAGCAGTAAAATCAGCGGGGACTGTGAAGCAACACAAACATAGACACATGCATACAAACACACGATGACATACGCACTATACGCACATGTACAGTGGGGAAAAAAAGTATTTAGTCAGCCACCAGTTGTGCAAGTTCTCCCACTTAAAAAGATGAGAGAGGCCTGTAATTTTCATCATAGGTACACGTCAACTATGACAGACAAATTGAGAAAAAAAAATCCAGAAAATCACATTGTAGGATTTTTAATGAATTTATTTGCAAATTATGGTGGAAAATAAGTATTTGGTCACCTACAAACAAGCAAGATTTCTGGCTCTCACAGACCTGTAACTTCTTATTTAAGAGGCTCCTCTGTCCTCCACTCGTTACCTGTATTAATGGCACCTGTTTGAACTTGTTATCAGTATAAAAGACACCTGTCCACAACCTCAAACAGTCACACTCCAAACTCCACTATGGCCAAGACCAAAGAGCTGTCAAAGGACACCAGAAACAAAATTGTAGACCTGCACCAGGCTGGGAAGACTGAATCTGCAATAGGTAAGCAGCTTGGTTTGAAGACATCAACTGTGGGAGCAATTATTAGGAAATGGAAGACATACAAGACCACTGATAATCTCCCTCGATCTGGGGCTCCATGCAAGATCTCACCCCGTGGGGTCAAAATGATCACAAGAACGGTGAGCAAAAATCCCAGAACCACACGAGGGGACCTAGTGAATGACCTGCAGAGAGCTGGGACCAAAGTAACAAAGCCTACCATCAGTAACACACTACGCCGCCAGGGACTCAAATCCTGCAGTGCTAGACGTGTCCCCCTGCTTAAGCCAGTACATGTCCAGGCCCGTCTGAAGTTTGCTAGAGTGCATCCAGAAGAGGATTGGGAAAATGTCATATGGTCAGATGAAACCAAAATAGAACTTTTTGGTAAAAACTCAACTCGTCGTGTTTGGAGGACAAAAAATGCTGAGTTGCATCCAAAGAACACCATACCTACTGTGAAGCATGGGGGTGGAAACATCATGCTTTGGGGCTGTTTTTCTGCAAAGGGACCCAGGATGACTGATCCGTGTAAAGGAAAGAATGAATGGGGCCATGTATCGTGAGATTTTGAGTGAAAACCTCCTTCCATCAGCAAGGGCATTGAAGATGAAACGTGGCTGGGTCTTTCAGCATGACAATGATCCCAAACACACCGCCCGGGCAACGAAGGAGTGGCTTCGTAAGAAGCATTTCAAGGTCCTGGAGTGGCCTAGCCAGTCTCCAGATCTCAACCCCATAGAAAATCTTTGGAGGGAGTTGAAAGTCTGTGTTGCCCAGCGACAGCCCCAAAACATCACTGCTCTAGAGGAGATCTGCGTGGAGGAATGGGCCAAAATACCAGCAACAGTGTGTGAAAACCTTGTGAAGACTTACAGAAAACGTTTGACCTGTGTCATTGCCAACAAAGGGTATATAACAAAGTATTGAGAAACTTTTGTTATTGACCAAATACTTATTTTCCACCATAATTTGCAAATAAATTCATAAAAAATCCTACAATGTGATTTTCTGGATTTTTTTTTCTAAATTTGTCTGTCATAGTTGACGTGTACCTATGATGAATATTACAGGCCTCTCTCATCTTTTTAAGTGGGAGAACTTGCACAATTGGTGGCTGACTAAATACTTTTTTTCCCCACTGTACATGTGGATTTTGTGTTATAGATATGTGGTAGTAGAGTAGAGGCCTGAGGGCACACACTTAGTGTGTTGTGAAATCTGTTATGAATGTATTGTAATGTTTTTAAAATGTATAACTTCCTTAATTTTGCTGGACCCCAGGAAGAGTAGCTGCTGCCTTGGGATCCATAATAAATACAAATATTAATATATTCCACTAGGTAACATCACTACATTAATATATTCCACTAGGTAACATCACTACATTAATATATTCCACTAGGTAACATCACTACATTAATATATTCCACTAGGTAACATCACTACATTAATATATTCCACTAGGTAACATCACTACATTAATATATTCCACTAGGTAAACTCACTACATTAATATATTCCACTGGGTAACATCACTACATTAATATATTCCACTAGGTAACATCACTACATTAATGTATTCCACTAGGTAAACTCACTACATTAATATATTCCACTAGGTAACATCACTACATAAATATATTCCACTAGGTAACATCACTACATTAATATATTCCACTAGGTAAACTCACTACATTAATATATTCCACTAGGTAACATCACTACATTAATATATTCCACTAGGTAACATCACTACATTAATATATTCCACTAGGTAACATCACTACATTAATATATTCCACTAGGTAACATCACTACATTAATATATTCCACAAGGTAACATCACTACATTAATATATTCAACTAGGTAACATCACTACATTAATATATTCCACTAGGTAACATCACTACATTAATATATTCCACTAGGTAACATCACTACATTAATATATTACACTAGGTAACATCACTACATTAATATATTCCACTAGGTAACATCACTACATTAATATATTCCACTAGGTAACATCACTACATTAACATATTCCACTAGGTAACATCACTACATTAATATATTCCACTAGGTAACCTAACTACATTAATATATTACACTAGGTAACATCACTACATTAATATATTCCACTAGGTAACCTAACTACATTAATATATTCCACTAGGTAACATCACTACATTAATATATTCCACCAGGTAACCTCACTACATTAATATATTACACTAGGTAACATCACTACATTAATATATTCCACTAGGTAACATCACTACATAAATATATTCCACTAGGTAACATCACTACATTAATATATTCCACTAGGTAAACTCACTACATTAATATATTCCACTAGGTAACATCACTACATTAATATATTCCACTAGGTAACATCACTACATTAATATATTCCACTAGGTAACATCACTACATTAATATATTCCACTAGGTAACGTCACTACATTAATATATTCCACTAGGTAACATCACTACATTAATATATTCCACTAGGTAACATCACTACATTAATATATTCCACTAGGTAACATCACTACATTAATATATTCCACTAGGTAACATCACTACATTAATATATTCCACTAGGTAACATCACTACATTAATATATTCCACAAGGTAACATCACTACATTAATATATTCCACTAGGTAACATCACTACATTAATATATTCCACTAGGTAACATCACTACATTAATATATTCCACTAGGTAACATCACTACATTAATATATTCCACTAGGTAACCTAACTACATTAATATATTCCACTAGGTAACATCACTACATTAATATATTCCACTAGGTAACCTAACTACATTAATATATTCCACTAGGTAACATCACTACATTAATATATTCCACTAGGTAAACTCACTACATTAATATATTACACTAGGTAACATCACTACATTAATATATTCCACTAGGTAACCTAACTACATTAATATATTCCACTAGGTAACATCACTACATTAATATATTCCACTAGGTAACCTAACTACATTAATATATTCCACTAGGTAACATCACTACATTAATATATTCCACTAGGTAACATCACTACATTAATATATTCCACTAGGTAACATCACTACATAAATATATTACACTAGGTAACATTACTACATTAATATATTCCACTAGGTAACATCACTACATTAATATATTACACTAGGTAACATCACTACATTAATATATTACACTAGGTAACATCACTACATTAATATATTACACTAGGTAACATCACTACATTAATATATTACACTAGGTAACATCACTACATTAATATACAGTGGGGTCTGAAATGATTGACACCCTTGATACAGATTAGCAAAAATGACTGTATAAAATAAATAATTCAAATACTGAGCTATGTTGTATGCTCAAAGAATTGGGAAATTATATTATTTTATACTAATAGAATTGCTCAGAGAAATATATATATATTTTTTAAACAAGGAATAACATTAACGTGGATGCTACCATGATTACGGATAATCCTGAATGAATCATGAATAATGATGAGTGAGGAATTTACAGAGGGTCAAAGATCATACCGCCAAGACATGCTAACCTCCCGTCTTATTGGTAATTGTGAGAGGTTAGCAGGTCCACATTAATGTATGTTACAGGCCTTGTTTTTTTCCATTTATATTTCGAGGTTGGATGTCAGTACGTTGGGCACACCGATTGGTGTCACCTCGTTAGTCAGTATGTGTTACTCCTGTGCTGGCTTGTCATGTCGTTAGTCAGTATGTGTTACTCCTGTGCTGGCTTGTCACCTCGTTAGTCAGTATGTGTTTCACCTGTGCTGGCTTGTCACCTCGTTAGTCAGTATGTGTTTCACCTGTGCTGGCTTGTCATGTCGTTAGTCAGTATGTGTTTCACCTCTGCTGGCTTGTCACCTCGTTAGTCAGTATGTGTTACACCTGTGCTGGCTTGTCACCTCGTTAGTCAGTATGTGTTTCACCTGTGCTGGCTTGTCACCTCGTTAGTCAGTATGTGTTTCACCTGTGCTGGCTTGTCACCTCGTTAGTCAGTATGTGTTTCACCTGTGCTGGCTTGTCATGTCGTTAGTCAGTATGTGTTTCACCTGTGCTGGCTTGTCACCTCGTTAGTCAGTATGTGTTACTCCTGTGCTGGCTTGTCACCTCGTTAGTCAGTATGTGTTACACCTGTGCTGGCTTGTCACCTCGTTAGTCAGGTGTTTCACTTGTGATATTTAAGAGTGTCTGGCCCAGTGCTCCAGTTGGCTTGAGAGATGTGGAGGATTCACACCTTTAGTTGGCTCTCCCTATTTGATAAAAAAAAAAAAAAAAAATCCTTTATCTGATCTGTTCAAAAGACACTTTTGTGGTAGAGATTCTGTCACTGACATCCACTCAGAGGAGTTATAAGATTGGTGAAAGTTGTATAAATACCCATGCTAATAAAAAGGCATGGACTTTAAGTTGGAATGATTTGTGGAAAACCCTCCATGGGAGATGCTGGATAACTGTATGAAGGTGAATCTGCTCATCATTACAAAGCATTATGACATCAAAGTTGCACATGCCAATTCAAAAGCAGTAGCCAAAGAGTTAGTCTATACTGCTTTGGTGGAGGAGGAAATCCTTCCAGAGAGGGAGGATGATGAAAAGGTTCCTACGGGTGGTAGAGGAACACGATAGATCTGGAAGTACTCAGAATCAAGTTAGACCATCCTGCACCCTCAACAGATTTTGATCTTGGTCAGAACAGCCTGCACCCTCAACAGAGTGTGATCTTGGTCAGAACAGCCTGCACCCTCAACAGAGTGTGATCTTGGTCAGAACAGCCTGCACCCTCAACAGAGTGTGATCTTGGTCAGAACAGCCTGCACCCTCAACAGAGTTTGATCTTGGTCAGAACAGCCTGCACCCTCAACAGAGTGTGATCTTGGTCAGAACAGCCTGCACCCTCAACAGAGTGTGATCTTGGTCAGACCAGCCTGCACCCTCAACAGAGTTTGATCTTGGTCAGAACAGCCTGCACCCTCAACAGAGTGTGATCTTGGTCAGAACAGCCTGCACCCTCAACAGAGTGTGATCTTGGTCAGAACAGCCTGCACCCTCAACAGAGTGTGATCTTGGTCAGAACAGCCTGCACCCTCAACAGAGTGTGATCTTGGTCAGAACAGCCTGCTTGCTCCGCCTTTCAGTGAAAAGGAGGTGGATGTAGCCCCGTGTAGCTCAGTTGGTAGAGCATGGCGCTTGCAACGCCAGGGTTGTGGGTTCGATTCCCACGGGGGCCCAGTATAAAAAAATTAAATAATGTATGCACTCACTAACTGTAAGTCACTCTGGATAAGAGCATCTACTAAAAATGTAAAAAAATCTATATTTTACTCTGAGCGGATTGCAACATCCCTAAAATGTCAGCGAGAGATTTGGTCTCTGCTCCAAAGTGTTCTTGTGGGAAAAGCTCAGAAAGTGGACACCGCTTTATCTCTCGACCAGAGTTCAGATTATGATACTGTTAAAGCTCAGAAAGTGGACACCGCTTTATCTCTTGACCAGAGTTCAGATTATGACACTGTTAAAGCTCAGAAAGTGTACACCGCTTTCTCTTGACCAGAGTTCAGATTATGACACTGTTAAAGCTCAGAAAGTGTACACCGCTTTATCTCGACCAGAGTTCAGATTATGACACTGTTAAAGCTGCTATCCTTTGGGTTTACGAGTTGGTCCCAGACGCATACAGACAACAGTTCCATAAATTACGAAAGACAGAATCACAGAGCCATGTTGAGTTCGCAAGGGAACAAGCATTTATTTTGATCGGTGGTATGGTTCTCAAGAGATCAAGGACCTTGAGGATTTAAAGACACTCAGACTTCTTGAGCAGTTCAAGAATTGCCTTCACTGTCATGAATGTCTGTGGAATGCAGTAGGCCAGAGTCAAGCACAGGCCACAGAATGAGATGCAGAACCACTTTACTGAGTAGTAAAGAAATACAAGGAAAACCCTCCAAAACAACACAGGAGGAGCAAAACCCACTCACACTAATGACACCATCAAGTCTCTGTTTGGGACTGGTGTATCCCATCAAGTCTCTGGTTGGGACTGGTGTATCCCATCAAGTCTCTGGTTGGGACTGGTGTATCCCATCAAGTCTCTGGTTGGGACTGGTGTATCTCATCAAGTCTCTGGTTGGGACTGGTGTATCTCATCAAGTCTCTGGTTGGGACTGGTGTATCCCATCAAGTCTCTGGTTGGGACTGGTGTATCTCATCAAGTCTCTGGTTGGGACTGGTGTATCCCATCAAGTCTCTGGTTGGGACTGGTGTATCCCATCAAGTCTCTGGTTGGGACTGGTGTATCCCATCAAGTCTCTGGTTGGGACTGGTGTATCCCATCAAGTCTCTGGTTGGGACTGGTGTATCCCATCAAGTCTCTGGTTGGGACTGGTGTATCCCATCAAGTCTCTGGTTGGGACTGGTGTATCCCATCAAGTCTCTGGTTGGGACTGGTGTATCCCATCAAGTCTCTGGTTGGGACTGGTGTATCCCATCAAGTCTCTGGTTGGGACTGGTGTATCTCATCAAGTCTCTGGTTGGGACTGGTGTATCCCATCAAGTCTCTGGTTGGGACTGGTGTATCCCATCAAGTCACTGGGTTGGGACTGGTGTATCCCATCAAGTCTCTGGTTGGGACTGGTGTATCCCATCAAGTCTCTGGTTGGGACTGGTGTATCTCATCAAGTCTCTGGTTGGGACTGGTGTATCCCATCAAGTCTCTGGTTGGGACTGGTGTATCCCATCAAGTCTCTGGTTGGGACTGGTGTATCCCATCAAGTCTCTGGTTGGGACTAGTGTATCCCATCAAGTCTCTGGTTGGGACTGGTGTATCCCATCAAGTCTCTGGTTGGGACTGGTGTATCCCATCAAGTCTCTGGTTGGGACTGGTGTATCTCATCAAGTCTCTGGTTGGGACTGGTGTATCCCATCAAGTCTCTGGTTGGGACTGGTGTATCCCATCAAGTCTCTGGTTGGGACTGGTGTATCCCATCAAGTCTCTGGTTGGGACTGGTGTATCCCATCAAGTCTCTGGTTGGGACTGGTGTATCCCATCAAGTCTCTGGTTGGGACTGGTGTATCCCATCTAGTCTCTGGTTGGGACTGGTGTATCCCATCTAGTCTCTGGTTGGGACTGGTGTATCCCATCAAGTCTCTGGTTGGGACTGGTGTATCCCATCAAGTCTCTGGTTGGGACTGGTGCATCCCATCAAGTCTCTGGTTGGGACTGGTGTATCCCATCAAGTCTCTGGTTGGGACTGGTGTATCCCATCAAGTCTCTGGTTGGGACTGGTGTATCCCATCTAGTCTCTGGTTGGGACTGGTGTATCCCATCAAGTCTCTGGTTGGGACTGGTGTATCCCATCTAGTCTGGTGTATCCCATCTAGTCTGGTGTATCCCATCTAGTCTGGTGTATCCCATCTAGTCTGGTGTATCCCATCTAGTCTGGTGTATCCCATCTAGTCTGGTGTATCCCATCTAGTCTGGTGTATCCCATCTAGTCTGGTGTATCCCATCTAGTCTGGTGTATCCCATCTAGTCTGGTGTATCCCATCTAGTCTGGTGTATCCCATCTAGTCTGGTGTATCCCATCTAGTCTGGTGTATCCCATCTAGTCTGGTGTATCCCATCTAGTCTGGTGTATCCCATCTAGTCTCTGGTTGGGACTGGTGTATCCCATCTAGTCTGGTGTATCCCATCTAGTCTGGTGTATCTACTAAACAACATGTTGGATCAGATGTATGAACCCTTTGTTTCAGACGGGTTGGTGGGTTAGGGTTAGGGTTAGGGTTAGGGTTAGGGTTAGGGTTAGCTTTGTTTCAGACGGGTTGGTGGGTTAGGGTTAGGGTTAGGGTTAGGGTTAGGGTTAGCTTTGTTTCAGACGGGTTGGTGGGTTAGGGTTAGGGTTAGCTTTGTTTCAGACGGGTTGGTGTCTCTGCAGAGGGGTGATGCTGTGAAGCAGCCGGTGGAGATACTGGGAGACACTGGGGCATCCCAGCCCTTTAGGTGTTTAGATACTGGGAGCCACTGGGGCATCCCAGTCCTTCAGGTGTTTAGATACTGGGAGACACTGGGGCATCCCAGCCCTTTAGGTGTTTAGATACTGGGAGACACTGGGGCATCCCTTCAGGTGTTTAGATACTGGGAGACACTAGGGCATCCCAGCCCTTCAGGTGTTTAGATACTGGGAGACACTGGGGCATCCCTTCAGGTGTTTAGATACTGGGAGACACTGGGGCATCCCTTCAGGTGTTTAGATACTGGGAGACACTGGGGCAGCCCTTCAGGTGTTTAGATACTGGGAGACACTGGGGCAGTCCTTCAGGTGTTTAGATACTGGGAGACACTGGGGCATCCCAGCCCTTCAGCTGTTTAGATACTGGGAGACGCTGGGGCATCCCAGCGCTTCAGGTGTTTAGATACTGGGAGACGCTGGGGCAGCCCAGCCCTTCAGGTGTTTAGATACTGGGAGACACTGGGGCAGCCCTTCAGGTGTTTAGATACTGGGAGACACTGGGGCATCCCAGCCCTTCAGGTGTTTAGATACTGGGAGACACTGGGGCAGCCCTTCAGGTGTTTAGATACTGGGAGACACTGGGGCATCCCAGTCATTCAGGTGTTTAGATACTGGGAGACGCTGGGGCAGCCCTTCAGGTGTTTAGATACTGGGAGACACTGGGCCATCCCAGCGCTTCAGGTGTTTAGATACTGGGAGACACTGGGGCATCCCAGCCCTTCAGGTGTTTAGATACTGGGAGACACTGGGGCATCCCAGTCCTTCAGGTGTTTAGATACTGGGAGACACTGGGGCAGCCCAGCCCTTCAGGTGTTTAGATACTGGGAGACACTGGGGCATCCCAGCCCTTCAGGTGTTTAGATACTGGGAGACACTGGGGCATCCCAGTCCTTCAGGTGTTTAGATACTGGGAGACACTGGGGCATCCCAGCCCTTCAGGTGTTTAGATACTGGGAGACACTGGGGCAGCCCTTCAGGTGTTTAGATACTGGGAGACACTGGGGCATCCCAGTCATTCAGGTGTTTAGATACTGGGAGACACTGGGGCAGCCCAGCCCTTCAGGTGTTTAGATACTGGGAGACACTGGGGCATCCCAGCCCTTCAGGTGTTTAGATACTGGGAGACGCTGGGGCATCCCAGCGCTTCAGGTGTTTAGATACTGGGAGACACTGGGGCATCCCAGTCATTCAGGTGTTTAGATACTGGGAGACACTGGGGCAGCCCAGCCCTTCAGGTGTTTAGATACTGGGAGACACTGGGGCAGCCCAGCCCTTCAGGTGTTTAGATACTGGGAGACGCTGGGGCAGCCCAGCCCTTCAGGTGTTTAGATACTGGGAGACACTGGGGCATCCCAGTCCTTCAGGTGTTTAGATACTGGGAGACACTGGGGCATCCCAGCCCTTCAGGTGTTTAGATACTGGGAGACACTGGGGCAGCCCAGCCCTTCAGGTGTTTAGATACTGGGAGACACTGGGGCATCCCAGCACTTCAGGTGTTTAGATACTGGGAGACGCTGGGGCAGCCCAGCCCTTCAGGTGTTTAGATACTGGGAGACACTGGGGCATCCCAGTCCTTCAGGTGTTTAGATACTGGGAGACACTGGTGCATCCCTCCCAGTCCTTCAGGTGTTTAGATACTGGGAGACGCTGGGGCAGCCCTTCAGGTGTTTAGATACTGGGAGACACTGGGGCAGCCCAGCCCTTCAGGTGTTTAGATACTGGGAGACACTGGGGCATCCCAGCCCTTCAGGTGTTTAGATACTGGGAGACACTGGGGCATCCCAGTCCTTCAGGTGTTTAGATACTGGGAGACACTGGGGCAGCCCAACCCTTCAGGTGTTTAGATACTGGGAGACACTGGGGCATCCCAGTCCTTCAGGTGTTTAGATACTGGGAGACACTGGGGCAGCCCGGTCCTTCAGGTGTTTAGATACTGGGAGACACTGGGGCATCCCAGTCCTTCAGGTGTTTAGATACTGGGAGACACTGGGGCATCCCAGCCCTTCAGGTGTTTAGCCTTTGTCTGACACTTCAGCAACTGGTTACAGTGTGTTAGTACAAGGTGAGGAGATGGGTTGCATGGAAGTTCCTTTGTATAATGTGGAACTCGAGTTTGATCTTGTTTCTGGTTCCATTGTCGTTGGGGTGAGTCCTAGCCTACCAGTAAAGTGAGTCTCATTCCTTTTGTGCAACAATCTGCAAATGAAATGATTTTGTGCAAATGAGCAAAATAAATAACAATATGGGGATGAGGTAGTTGGGTGGGCTAATTACAGATGGGCTGTGTACAGGTGCAGTGATCGGTAAGCTGCTCTGACAACTGATGCTTAAAGTTAGTGAGGGACTAAGAGTCTCCAGCTTCAGAGATTTTTGCAGTTCGTTCCAGTCATTGGCAGCAGAGAACTGGAAGGAATGGCGGCCAAAGGAGGTGTTGGCTTTGGGGATGACCAGTGAGATATACCTGCTGGAGCGCATACTACGGGTGGGTGTTGCTATGGTGACCAATGAGCTAAGATAAGGCAGGGATTTGCCTAGCAGTGATTTATAGATGACCTGGAGCCAGTGGGTTTGGCGACGAATATGTAGTGAGGGCCAGCCAACAAGAGCGTACAGGTCACAATGGTGGGTAGTATATGGGGCTTTGGTGACAAAACGGATGGCACTGTGATAGACTACATCCAATTTGCTGAGTAGAGTGTTGGAGGCTATTTTGTAAATGACATCGGCGAAGTCAAGGATCGGTAGGATAGTCAGTTTTACGAGGGCATATTTGGCAGCATGAGTGAAGGAGGCTTTTGTTGCGAAATAGGAAGCCGATTCTAGATTTAACTTTGGATTGGAGATGCTTAATGTGAGTCTGGAAGGAGAGTTTACGGTCTAACCAGACACCTAGGTATTTGTAGTTGTCCACATATTCTAAGTCAGATCCGCCGAGAGTAATGATTCTAGTCGGGTGGGCAGGTGACAGCAGCGTTCGATTGAAGAGCATGCATTTAGTTTTACTAGAGTTTAAGAGCAGTTGGAGGCTATGGAAGGAGTGTTGTATGGCATTGAAGCTTGTTTGGAGGTTTGTTAACACAGTGTCCAATGAAGGGCCAGATGTATACAAAATGGTGTCGTCTGCGTAGAGGTGGATCTGAGTCACCAGCAGCAAGAGCGACATCATTGATATACACAGAGAATAGAGTCGGCCTGAGAATTGAGCCCTGTGGCACCCCCATAGAGACTGCCAGAGGTCCAGACAACAGGTCCTCCGATTTGATACATTGAACTCTATCTGAGAAGTAGTTGATGAACCAGGCGAGGCAGTCATTTGAGAAACCAAGGCTATTTAGTCTGCCAATAAGAATGCAGTGATTGACAGAGTCGAAAGCCTTGGCTAGGTCGATGAAGACGGCTGCGCAGTACTGTCTTTTATCGATCGCGGTTATAATATCGTTTAGGACCTTGAGCGTGGCTGAGGTGCACCAATGACCAGCTCGGAAACCAGATTGCATAGCGGAGAAGGTAGGGTGGGATTCGAAATGGTTGGTGATCTGTTTGTTAACTTGGCTTTCAAATACTTTCGAAAGGCAGGGCAGGATGGATATAGGTCTCTAACAGTTTGGATCTAGAGTGTCACCCCCTTTGAAGAGGGGGATGACCGGGGCAGCTTTCCAATCTCTGGGGATCTCAGATGATACGAAAGAGAGGTTGAACAGGCTGGTAATAGGGGAGGCTTCTGATGTTAACATGCCTTTGCGGTTACAGAAGTGATATGATGATTTGTGATACAATATTCATTAATGTACTGTATGTGCAACTCATAAGCTGTATGTAGAGAGGATAAAAGTAGGTTGGAAGGGCAGTATATAAGTTGAAAGATGTGGTAAGGAAGTCAGTCACATGATAAGAGGCAAAGCATGTTAATCTTATTATGTGATCCAGTACTGAATAAATGTAGAGTCAAACTTCCATCTGAGTGTCTGCTGCTTTCTCTAACATCCTGCACTTATTCATACCAAAAACTCATCATAACAAGAAGTCAACAAATGATAGTGCCTGGGGAGTAGGAGTGATACTGGGGGCTACAGGGCCTGGGTTAACCTCTACATCACCAGAGGAACAGAGGTGGAATAGAATAAGGATATGGCTAAAGGCTTTAAGAACTGGTCTTCTAGTGCGTTGGGTACAGAGAATAAAAGGGGATAGATTTCCGGGCGTTGTAGAATAGATTCAGGGCATTATGTACAGACAAGGATATGGAAGGATATGAGTACAGTGGAGGTACACCTAAGCGTTGGGTAACGATGAAAGAGATAGCATCACTGGAGGCACCGATTGAGCCGGACTCCACGTGTGTGGGGGGGTGGGACAAAGGAGCTATCTGAGGCAGGTTGAGCGGGACTGGGGGCTCTACAGTGAAATAGTACAGTAAGAACTAACCGAAACAGCAATAGGCAAGGCATATTGACATGGGAGAGAGGCATAAAGCAATCACAGGTGTTATTCGAGAGAGCTAAGACAACCGCTGGTAATGGCGACGAAAGTTTGAGCTGAGGCTAAACAGATAAACAGGATGGGGTACTGTATAAAGGAACAGTCCAGCAGGCATCAGCTGTGTAGCTGAGTGATCATAAGGTCCAGTGAACAGCAATAGGTGAGTCCAGGAGCAGTTCAGTGGCTGCTACGGCACAGGTGTGCTAGCGGGCCGGGGCTAGCAGATGGATCTTCATGGTCGTCACAACGGGAAGCCTGTTGAAACCACATCAGACGATTACGTCGGCAGATCAGTCGTGATGGATCAGCAGGGCTCCATGTCTACACTAGGAGGTCCCGTCCGGTTGACAGAGAGGTAGATAGCCAGGAGATGGGCCTGGCTCGAGGCTAGCTCAAGGCTAACTGGGGCTTGCTTCGGGACAGTGGTGATTAGCCAACAACAACAACAGCCATTCGGTTGCAGCTAGCTAGTTGCGATGATCCGGTGTTAAGGTCCAGTGATTCAGTGATTCCGGCAGAAAATCCGATATGTTCTGGCTCGATAGCGCGCTGTGCAGACTGGCCGATAATTGTCCAGGCTAGAGCTGGCTGGTAGGTAGTGCAGGCCACGGACAATGGTGAAGACCGCTAACGGTGGCTAATAGCAAGTAGCTAGTTAGCTGGCTAGCTGGCTAGTTTCAGCCGGAGGTTCTAGATAAAAAGGTATAAAGAAATAATAGAATCCGTTCCACATTGGGTGAGGTGGGTTGCAGGGAAGTATGTTTAGTTAAAGGATAGAAAGTGAGATTGAGAAATATATACGAAAAAGACAAAAAATAAAAATAAAAGGCTATTTACATGAGGACACTACAGAAATCACGACTGCACTGCTACGCCATCTTGGAAGCATTGCTGGGGAATGTAACATGTAGAAGTGTTTAGAAACATATTCTATTTTTATTTAAAATCAAAATGATTCCAAAATCACACAATATATTACTTACCATTCATTTCTATTGGGCACAAAATAATCTGAAACACAACCAAAACAAACTGCGCATAGTCATTGCGCGATAGGAATATGGGACCAAATACGAAACTTTTGACTACTTCATTTCTGAGAATCTTTAGGAGTGTCAATAATTTTGACCCTATCTTTTTGAGAAAAAATTAATATTACTTGTTAAACAAAATAGTTTTCTCTGAGCAATTGATAAATATAAAATAATATAGTTTCCCCATTCTTTTAGCATACAGTATTTAGCTCATTTTTTACATTATTTATTTTATACAGTCATTATTTGCTGACCTTTATCAAGGGTGTCAATAATGTTGGCCTCCACAAGGCAAACTCACTACATTCATGTATTCAACTAGGTAACATCACTACATTCATGTATTCAATTTGGTAACATCACTACATTAATGTATTCAACTAGGTAACATCACTACATTCATATATTCCACTAGGTAAACTCAATACATGAATATATTCCACTGGGAAACATCACTACATTCATGTATTCCACTAGGAAACAACAGAGTGAGCATATATTTCTTTGTGTTCTAGGAAACAGCACAGTGAGCATATATTCCTCTGTGTTCTAGGTACAGTGGCTTGCGAAAGTATTCACCCCCTTGGCATTTTTCCTATTTTATTGCCTTACAACCTAGAATTAAAATGGATTTTTGGGGGGTTTGTATCATTTGATTTACACAACATGCCTACCACTTTGAAGATGCAAAACAGCTCCAGCTCCTTCAAGTTGGATGGGTTCCGCTGGTGTACAGCAATCTTTAAGTCATACCACAGATTCTCAATTGGATTGTGGTCCGGGCTTTGACTAGGCCATTCCAAGACATTTAAATGTTTCCCCTTAAACCACTCGAGTGTTGCTACATCAATATGCTTAGGGTCATTGTCCTGCTGGAAGGTGAACCTCGTTTGGCGAACACAAACCCGTTTGCTTATTTTTTTCTTCAAGCAATGGCTTTTTTTCTGGCCACTCTTCCTTAAAGCCCAGCTCTGTGGAGTGTACAGCTTAAAGTGGTCATATGGACAGATACTCCAATCTCCGCTGTGGAGCTTTGCAGCTCCTTCAGGGTTATCTTTGGTCTCTTTGTTGCCTCTCTGATTAATGCCCTCCTTGCCTGGTCCGTGAGTTTTGGTGGGCGGCCCTCTCTTGGCAGGTTTGTTGTGGTGCCATATTCTTTCCATTTTTTAATTATGGATTTAATGGTGCTCCGTGGGACGTTCAAAGTTTCAGATATTGTTTTATAACCCAACCCTAATCTGTACTTCTCCACAACTTTGTCCCTGACCTGTTTGGAGAGCTCCTTGGTCTTCATGGTGCCGCTTGCTTGGTGGTGCCCCTTGCTTAGTGGTGTTGCAGACTCTGGGGCCTTTCAGAACAGGTGTATATATACTGAGATCATGTGACTGATCATGTGACACTTAGATTGCACACAGGTGGACTTTATTTAACTAATTATGTGACTTCTGAAGGTAATCAGTTCAACCAGATCTTATTTAGGGGCTTCATAGCAAAGTGGGTGAATACATATGCACGCACCACTTTTCCGTTATTAATTTTTTAGAATTTTTTTTAACAGCTTTATTTTATTTTTTTAGTTCACCAATTTGGACTATTTTGTGTATGTCCATTACATGAAATCCAAATAAAAATCCATTTAAATTACAGGTTGTAATGCAACAAAATAGAAAAAACGCCAAGGGGGATGAATACTCTTACAAGGCACTGTAACAGCGGAGTTAGCATGTATTTATCTGTGTTCTAGGTAACAGCAGAGTTAGCATGTATTTCTCTGTGTTCTAGGTAACAGCAGAGTTAGCATGTATTTATCTGTGTTCTAGGTAACAGCAGAATTAGCATGTATTTCTCTGTGTTCTAGGTAACAGCAGGATTAGCATGTATTTATCTGTGTTGTAGGTAACAGCACAGTGAGCATGTATTTCTCTGTGTTCTAGGTAACAGCACAGTGAGCATGTATTTCTCTCTGTTCTAGGTAACAACAGAGTTAGCATGTATTTATCTGTGTTCTAGATAACAGCACAGTGAGCATGTATTTCTCTGTGTTCTAGGTAACAACAAAGTGAGCATGTATTTCTCTGTGTTCTAGGTAACAGCACAGTGAGCATGTATTTCTCTGTGTTCTAGGTAACATCAGAGTTAGCATGTATTTATCTGTGTTCTAGGTAACAACAGAGTGAGCATGTATTTCTCTGTGTTCTAGGTAACAACAGAGTTAGCATGTATTTATCTGTGTTCTAGGTAACAACAGAGTGAGCATGTATTTCTCTGTGTTCTAGGTAACAACAGAGTGAGCATGTATTCTCTGTGTTCTAGGTAACAACAGAGTGAGCATGTATGTATCTGTGTTCTAGGTAACAACAGAGTGAGCATGTATTTCTCTGTGTTCTAGGTAACAACAGAGTGAGCATGTATTTCTCTGTGTTCTAGGTAACAGCAGAGTTAGCATGTATGTATCTGTGTTCTAGGTAACAACAGAGTGAGCATGTATTTCTCTGTGTTCTAGGTAACAACAGAGTGAGCATGTATGTATCTGTGTTCTAGGTAACAGCAGAGTGAGCATGTATTTCTCTGTGTTCTATGTAACAACAGAGTGAGCATGTATTTCTCTGTGTTCTAGGTAACAGCAGAGTTAGCATGTATGTATCTGTGTTCTAGGTAACAACAGAGTGAGCATGTATTTCTCTGTGTTCTAGGTAACAACAGAGTGAGCATGTATTTCTCTGTGTTCTAGGTAACAACAGAGTGAGCATGTATTTCTCTGTGTTCTAGGTAACAACAGAGTTAGCATGTATTTATCTGTGTTCTAGGTAACAACAGAGTTAGCATGTATTTATCTGTGTTCTAGGTAACAACAGAGTGAGCATGTATTTCTCTGTGTTCTTGCAGATGTCGCCAAGACAATGGAGAGAGTAAATCGTAGGTTTTAGATTACTGGGTAAACACCGCCTCCTCCTATCTACATAGTAACCTAACATTAACTAACTCTCTCTTACATACACCAGTGCCTAAAGATAATCAACACTTCCTTCTCTACGCTAGTACAGGAATAATAACTGTCATTATTGCCCCAATGATAACTGTCTCTCTATCTAGTGCCCTAATGATAACTGTCTCTACACTAGTGCCCTAATGATAACTGTCTCTCTATCTAGTGCCCTAATGATAACTGTCTCTCTATCTAGTACCCTAATGATAACTGTCTCTCTATCTAGTACCCTAATGATAACTGTCTCTACACTAGTGCCCTAATGATAACTGTCTCTCTATCTAGTGCCCTAATGATAACTCTATCTAGTGCCCTAATGATAACTGTCTCTCTATCTAGTGCCCTAATGATAACTATCTCTACTCTAGTGCCCTAATGATAACTGTCTCTCTATCTAGTACCCTAATGATAACTATCTCTACTCTAGTGCCCTAATGATAACTATCTCTACTCTAGTGCCCTAATGATAACTGTCTCTCTATCTAGTGCCCTAATGATAACTGTCTCTACTCTAGTGCCCTAATGATAACTGTCTCTACTCTAGTGCCCTAATGATAACTGTCTCTCTATCTAGTGCCCTAATGATAACTGTCTCTACACTAGTGCCCTAATGATAACTGTCTCTACACTAGTGCCCTAATGATAACTGTCTCTCTATCTAGTGCCCTAATGATAACTGTCTCTCTATCTAGTGCCCTAATGATAACTGTCTCTACACTAGTGCCCTAATGATAACTGTCTCTCTATCTAGTGCCCTAATGATAACTGTCTCTACACTAGTGCCCTAATGATAAGTGTCTCTACACTAGTGCACTAATGATAACTGTCTCTCTAACTAGTGCCCTAATGATAACTGTCTCTCTATCTAGTACCCTAATGATAACTGTCTCTCTATCTAGTGCCCTAATGATAACTGTCTCTACACTAGTGCCCTAATGATAACTGTCTCTACACTAGTGCCCTAATGATAACTGTCTCTACTCTAGTGCCCTAATGATAACTGTCTCTCTATCTAGTGCCCTAATGATAACTGTCTCTCTATCTAGTGCCCTAATGATAACTGTCTCTACACTAGTGCCCTAATGATAACTGTCTCTACTCTAGTGCCCTAATGATAACTGTCTCTCTATCTAGTGCCCTAATGATAACTGTCTCTACACTAGTGCCCTAATGATAACTGTCTCTCTACCTAGTGCCCTAATGATAACTGTCTCTCTACACTAGTGCCCTAATGATAACTGTCTCTCTACCTAGTGCCCTAATGATAACTGTATCTCTATCTAGTGCCCTAATGATAACTGTCTCTCTATCTAGTGCCCTAATGATAACTGTCTCTCTATCTAGTGCCCTAATGATAACTGTCTCTCTAACTAGTACCATAATGATAACTGTCTCTCTATCTAGTGCCCTAATGATAACTGTCTCTCTACACTAGTGCCCTAATGATAACTGTCTCTACTCTAGTGCCCTAATGATAACTGTCTCTCTATCTAGTGCCCTAATGATAACTGTCTCTCTATCTAGTGCCCTAATGATAACTGTCTCTCTAACTAGTGCCCTAATGATAACTGTCTCTCTATCTAGTGCCCTAATGATGACTGTCTCTACACTAGTGCCCTAATGATAACTGTCTCTCTAACTAGTGCCCTAATGATAACTGTCTCTCTATCTAGTGCCCTAATGATAACTGTCTCTCTATCTAGTGCCCTAATGATAACTGTCTCTCTATCTAGTGCCCTAATGATAACTGTCTCTCTATCTAGTGCCCTAATGATAACTGTCTCTACACTAGTGATTTTGTGATGTTTTTGTTGTTGTCATGTCTGCGGCGGTTTTACTGAAATGTTCCTATGCAATTTGAGATTGTATACACAGCAACAAAAAGTTAAATTCTCAGTTCTCCAACATGAAAAAATACTATAAAATACTTTGGTAAAATACTGTGTTTTTTACTGTAGAATACTGCAGTATTCACAGTTAACCAGTATAGTTACGGTAGTAAAGTAAATCTGTAGTATTTACTATAGTAATTAAGGGAACACTTCACTTGACACCAATTGTCATAACATGTTATGACACAGTCTTAACCATGTCAAAATATGTCATAACAGCTGACATAACTTGTCATAACCTGTCATAATTTTGTCATAACACTGTCATGACCCATATAGTTACACCTTTTGTGACATATTGCGTTATTTTATGGCTGGTTATGACACCTACAGAGGAGTGTCAAAACCTACATTCATTCAAATTAGTATTTTCCCTGCCAAGAAGTTTCCTTTCGTTTCAAAGTTTGTTTCTTAAATCCTTTGTTGTGGTTAATTCTCTACAGTCATGTTTTTTTCATCATGTGTTAAATAACTTCTAGAAAATAACCTTTATGCCCCTGTCAAGAAGCATTATGACCATCATAATCATAGAAGCCAGATAGGCCTATCACTGCCCTTATGTCAGTCCTCCGACTGGCGCAGCGGTCTAAGACACTGCATCGCAATGCTTGAGGCGTCACTACAGATCTGGGTTCGATCCCGGGCTGTGTTGCAGCCGGACGTGACCGGGAGACCCCTGAGGCGACGTACAATTGGCCCAGCGTCGTCTGGGTTTGGGGAGGGTTTGGCCGGCCGGGATGTCCTTGTCCCATCGTGCTTTAGCGACTCCTGTGGCGGGCCGGGCGCATGCACGCTGACACGGTCGCCAGTTGTACAATGTTTCCTCCGACACGTTGGTACGGCTGCCTTCCGGGTTAAGCGAGCAGTGTGTCAAGAAGCTGTGTGGTTTGGCGGGGTTGTGTTTCGGGGGACGCATGGCTCTCGACCTTCGCCTCTCCCGAGTCCATACGGGAGTTGCAGCGATGGGACAAGACTGTAACTATCAATTGGATTGGGGAGAAAAAGAGGCAGAAAGTACCAAAAAAAGAGTGTGTCTTGTCCTGCTCCTGAAATCTGCTCCAGCATTTATCCCAGTCATCAGCAACAGAGCATTGGGGTTTCCCTGCATGTCTGACATCAATGTGTGCGTAAGAATGATCATTTAATATGGTCAATTTAAAATGTTTTATATAACATAAACATACTGTTGACACGTAGGCTATGGTGTAATGGAATGTTTTGTCTTGTGTGGTAGGTTTTATGGGTTTTATGGGTTTTATGGGTTTTATGGGTTTTGACACTCTTATGTAGGTGTCATAATCAGCCATAAAAAAACGCAATATATGTCATGACAGGTCTAAATATATGTGTCATGACAGGTCTAAATATATGTGTCATGACAGGTCTAAATATATGTGTCATGACAGGTCTAAATATATGTGTCACAACAGGTCTAAATATATGTGTCATGACAGGTCTAAATATATGTGTCATGACAGGTCTTAATATATATGTGTCATGACAGGTCTAAATATATGTGTCATGACAGGTCTAAATATATGTGTCATGACAGGTCTAAATATATGTGTCACAACAGGTCTAAATATATGTGTCATGACAGGTCTAAATATATGTGTCATGACAGGTCTAAATATATGTGTCATGACAGGTCTAAATATATGTGTCACAACAGGTCTAAATATATGTGTCATGACAGGTCTAAATATATGTGTCATGACAGTGTTATGACATATTATTACAGGTTATGACAGGTTATGTCAGCTGTTATGACATATTATCATAACATGTTATGACGTTGGGTTTCAAGTAAAGTGTTACCATAATTAATGTAGTCTTTTTGCGGACTATGGTATACTGTAGTATTTACAGTAGTGTTTTTAAAGACTGTTGTACAGTGCCTTGCAAAAGTATTCATCTCCCTTGGCGTTTTTCCTATTTTGTTGCCTTACAACCTGCAATTAAAATGGATTTTTGGGGGGTTTGTATCATTTGATTTACACAACATGCAGACTGTGGTATACTGTAGTATTTACAGTAGTGTTTTTGTTGCATTTGACATAAAAGTGGGGGGCTTTCTCCTTGAGGAAACCTACTGGAGAAATACTAAAAGAGGTAATTGTCCATAACCTGTAGTTAAGTAGGACTGGGGGCTTCTTCTCTTTTCTATAACCTGTAGGGAACACAATATATGGTCTATACTTGGCATGTAAGATCTTAAGATGAATGCACTTACTGTATGACGTTCTGTGTAAGCGTGTCTGCTAAATGACTACCCCCCCCCCCCCCCCCCCCCCCCCCCCCCCCCCCCTTGGCGTTTTTCCTATTTTATTGCTTTACAACCTGGAATTAAAATGGATTTTTGGGGGGTTTGTATCATTTGATTTACACAATATGCCTACCAAGAAATACCAAGAAAAAACAAGAAATAAGACAAAAAAACAGAAAACTGAGCGTGCATAACTATTCACCCCCCCCCCCCCCCCCAAAGTCAATACTTTGTAGAGCCACCTTTTGCAGCAATTACAGTGCAAGTCTCTTGGGGTATGTCTCTATAAACTTGGCACATCTAGCCACTGGGATTTTTGCCCATTCTTCAAGGCAAAACTGCTCCAGCTCCTTCAAGTTGGATGGGTTCCGCTGGTGTACAGCAATCTTTAAGTCATACCACAGATTCTCAATTGGATTGAGGTCTGGGCTTTGACTAGGCCATTCCAAGACATTTAATGTTTCCCCTTAAACCACTCAAGTGTTGCTTTAGCAGTATGCTTAGGGTCATTGTCCTGCTGGAAGGTAAACCTCCGACCCAGTCTCAAATCTCTGGAAGACTGAAACAGGTTTCCCTCAAGAATTTCTCTGTATTTAGCGCCATCCATCATTCCTTCAATTCTGACCAGTTTCCAAGTCCCTGCCGATGAAAAACATGGTGTTCTCGGGGTGATGAATGGTGTTGGGTTTGCGCCAGACATAGCGTTTTCCTTAATGGCCAAAAAGCTCAATTTTAGTCTCTTCTGACCAGAGTACCTTCTTCCATATGTTTGGGGAGTCTCCCACATGCCTTTTGGTGAACACCAAATATGTTTGCTTATTTTGTTCTTTAAGCAATGGCTTTTTTCTGGCCACTCTTCCGTAAAGCCCAGCTCTGAGGAGTGTACGGCTTAAAGTGATCCTATGGACAGATACTCCAATCTCTGCTGTGGAGCTTTGCAGCTCCTTCAGGGTTATCTTTGGTCTCTTTGTTGCCTCTCTGATTAATGCCCTCCTTGCCTGGTCCGTGAGTTTTGGTGGGCGGCCCTCTCTTGGCAGGTTTGTTGTGGTGCCATATTCTTTCCATTTATTTATAATGGATTTAATGGGGCTCTATGGGATGTTCAAAGTTTCAGATATTTTTTTATAACCAACCCTGATCTGTACTTCTCCACAACTTTGTCCCTGACCTGTTTGGAGAGCTCCTTGGTCTTCATGGTGCCGTTTGCTTGGTGGTGCCCCTTGCTTAGTGGTGTTGCAGACTCTGGGGCCTTTCAGAACAGGTGTATATATACTGAGATCATGTGACAGATCATGTGACACTTAGATTGCACACAGGTGGACTTTATTTAACTAATTATGTGACTTCTGAAGGTAATCAGTTGCACCATATCTTATTTAGTGGCTTCATAGCAAAGGGGGTGAATACATGTGCACGCACCACTTTCCCGTTATTATTGTTTTTTGAAACAAGTAATTTTTTTCATTTCTCTTCACCAATTTTGACTATTTTGTGTATGTCCATTACATGAAATCCAAATAAAAATCCATTTAAATTACAGGTTGTAATGCAACTGTCACGGTTTCGGCCGAGGCTGCTCCTTTTCCTTGTTCGGGCAGGCTTCGGCGGTCGTCGTCTCCGGAGTACTAGCTGCCACCGTTCTATGTTTCATGTTCATTTGGTTTTGTCTGTTCATAACACCTGTCCCTTATTTGTGTCTTAATTGTTTCCCTATTTAGTTTCGTGTGTTTGGGTCAGGTGTTATGCGTGATTGTCTATTGTCAGCCTGCCTCTAGGAGTTTGAGTCTCTCGTCATTGTGTTTTCGAGAGTTCGCACTGCGTGCGCTTTTCTTGTTTTTCCGCACTTTGTTCGTGCGTAATTGTTCGCGCCGCCCGGTTGGGTTGGTGACTCCTTTATTGTGTTGGACTTTACTAAAGTTCTGTTAAAGTCCTCCTGGTTTCCTGCGCTTGATTCCTTACTCATCCACCCACACCACTCTGACAGAATCACGCATCACATCCATGGAATCAGCAGGAGCGACCGCGCCAACAGCCGAGATGGCTGAACGTCTTCGTGGTCAGGAGGACCGCATCAACCAGGTCTGTCATGCCCTGGAGGGGGTGATGAATACTCTGCACCGATGGGAGACCAGCGGGGTTCCCACACCCCCACGAACCGAACCAGCCCCATCGGTCAGCCCTCCTGTCTCATCTCCGGAACCCAGTGGGATTCGGCTCTCGCTCCCGAGGGCGTACGACGGCTCCACTGCCGGGTGTCAAGGGTTCCTGCTGCAGGTGGAGCTCTACCTCGCCACCGTACACCCGGCGCCCTCGGGACACGAGAGCGTCTCAGCCCTCATCTCCTGTCTCACCGGCAAGGCGTTGGAGTGGGCCAACGCTGAGTGGAGGAGAATGGACGCCGCTACCACGAACTATGCGGAGTTCTCCCGCCGCTTCCGTGCTGTGTTCGACCATCCACCAATCAATCAATCAATCAATTTTATTTTATATAGCCCTTCTTACATCAGCTAATATCTCGAAGTGCTGTACAGAAACCCAGCCTAAAACCCCAAAAGCTAGTAATGCAGGTGTAGAAGCACGGTGGCTAGGAAAACCTCCTCCTAGAAAGGCAAAACCTAGGAAGAAACCTAGAGAGGAACCAGGCTATGAGGGGTGGCCAGTCCTCTTCTGGCTGTGCCGGGTGGAGATTATAACAGAACCATGCCAAGATGTTCAAAAATGTTCATAAGTGACAAGGCATGGTCAAATAATAATCAGGAATAAATCTCAGTTGGCTTTTCATAGCCGATCATTAGAGTTTTAAAACAGCAGGTCTGGGACAGGTAGGGGTTCCATAACCGCAGGCAGAACAGTTTAAACTGGAATAGCAGCAAGGCCAGGCGGACTGGGATAGCAAGGAGTCACCACGGCCGGTAGTCCCGACGTATGGTCCTAGGGCTCAGGTCTCTCAGTTGGCTTTTCATAGCCGATCATTTAGAGTTGAAACAGCAGGTCTGGGACAGGTAGGGGTTTCGTAGCCGCAGGCAGACAGTTGAAACTGGAATAGCAGCAAGGCCAGGCGGACTGGGGGCAGCAGGGTGTCATCATGCCCGGTAGTCATCATGACGTATGGTCCTAGGGCTCAGGTTCTCAGAGAGAAAGAGAGAACGAGAGAATTAGAGAGAGCATACTTAAATTCACACAGGACACTGGATAAGACAGGAGAAGTACTCCAGGTATAACCAACTAACCCCAGCCCCCCCGACACATAAACTACTGCAGCATAAATACTGGAGGCTGAGACAGGAGCGGTCCGGAGACACTGTGGCCCCATCCGAAGAAACCCCCGGACAGGGCCAAACAGGAAGGATATAACCCCACCCACTCCGCCAAAGCACAGCCCCCGCACCACTAGAGGGATATCCCCAACCACCAACTTACAATCCTGAGACAAGGCCGAGTATAGCCCACAGAGGTCTCCACCACAGCACAAACCACCAAGGGGGGGGGGGCGCCAACCCAGACAGGAAGATCACGTCAGTAACTCAACCCACTCAAGTGACGCACCCCTCCCAGGGACGGCATGAAAGAGCACCAGCAGGCCAGTGACTCAGCCCCTGCAACAGGGTTAGAGGCAGAGAACCCCAGTGGAGAGGGAACCGCCCGGGCAGAGACAGCAAGGGCTGTTCGTTGCTCCAGCCTTTCCGTTCACCTTCACACTCCTGGGCCAGACTACACTCAATCATATGACCTACTGAAGAGATAAGTCTTCAGTAAAGACTTAAAGGTTGAGACCGAGTCTGCGTCTCTCCACATGGGTAGGCAGACTGTTCCATAGAAATGGAGATCTATAGGAGAAAGCCCTGCCTCCCGCTGTTTGCTTAGAAATTCTAGGGACAATTAGGAGGCCTGCGTCTTGTGACCGTAGCGTACGTATTGGTATGTACGGCAGGACCAACTCGGAAAGATAGGTAGGAGCAAGCCCATGTAACGCTTTATAGGTTAACAGTAAAACCTTGAAATCAGCCCTTGCCTTAACAGGAAGCCAGTGTAGGGAAGCTAGCACTGGAGTATATGATCAAATTTCTTGGTTCTAGTCAGGATTCTAGCAGCCGTATTAGCACTAACTGAAGTTTATTTAGTGCTTTTATCCGGGTAGCCGAAAATAGAGCATTGCAGTATAGTCTAATCTAGAAGTAACAAATGCATGGATTAATTTTTCTGCATCATTTTTGGACAGAAAATTTCTGATTTTTGCAATGTTACGTAGATGGAAAAAAGCTGTCCTTGAAACAGTCTTGATATGTTCGTCAAAAGAGAGATCAGGGTCAAGAGTAACGCCTAGGTCCTTCACAGTTTTATTTGAGACGACTTTTACAACCATCAAGATGAATTGTCAGATTTAACAGAAGATCTCTTTGTTTCTTGGGACCTAGAACAAGCATCTCTGTTTTGTCCGAGTTTAAAAGTAAAAAGTTTTCAGCCATCCACTTCCTTATGTCTGAAACACAGGCTTCTAGCGAGGGCAATTTTTGGGGGCTTCACCATGCTTCATTGAAATGTACAGCTGTGTGTCATCCGCCATAGCAGTGAAAGTTAACATTATGTTTTCGAATAACATCCCCAAGAGGTAAAATATATAGTGAAAACAATAGTGTCCTAAAACGGAACCTTGAGGAACACCGAAATGTACAGTTGATTTGTCGGAGGACAGACCATTCACAGAGACAAACTGATATCTTTCCGACAGGTAGGATCTAAACCAGGCCAGAACTTGTCCGTGTAGACCAATTTGGGTTTCCAGTCTCTCCAAAAGAATGTGGTGATCGATGGTGTCAAAGGCAGCACTAAGGTCTAGTAGCACGAGGACAGATGCAGAGCCTCGGTCTGACGCCATTAAAAGGTCATTTACCACCTTCACAAGTGCAGTCTCAGTGCTATGATGGGGTCTAAAACCAGACTGAAGCATTTCGTATACATTGTTTGTCTTCAGAAAGGCAGTGAGTTGCTGCGCAACAGCTTTTTCTAAAATTTTTGAGAGGAATGAAGATTCGATATAGGCCGATAGTTTTTTATATTTTTCCGGGTCAAGGTTTGGCTTTTTCAAGAGAGGCTTTATCACTGCCACTTTTAGTGAGTTTGGTACACATCCGGTGGATAGAGAGCTGTTTATTATGTTCAACATAGGAGGGCCAAGCACAGAGGGGAAGGCGGGGGAAGGCGGCGGGGGAGCGTCTATTCTACCTCCGACAGGGGATGAGGAGCGCCCAGGACTTCGCCTTGGAGTTTCGGACCCTAGCGGCCGATGCAGGGTGGAATGAGCGGGCCCATATCGACCATTTCCGCTGCAGCCTCCGGGAGGACGTCCAGCGAGAGTTGGCGTGCAGGGACACTTCGTTGACTTTCGACCAGCTTGTCGACATGGCCATCCGGCTGGATACCCTGCTCGCCACCCGTGGACGTCCCGGGAGGGGGGGTTCGCCCATTCCACTCTCCAGCACCTCCGAGCCGAGCCCTATGGAGCTCGGAGGTGCTGGCGCTAGGGACCGGAGGAGGAGGAGCCCGAGGGGACCCGGCCCTTGCACTAACTGTGGTCGTGGAGGGCACACCGCGGCTAGGTGTTGGGGCGGGTCCTCCAGTGAGGGAGAAGGCAGGTCACGCATTGGGGGGTCCCCCCAGGTGAGTAGGCGCCCTGCTTACCCAGAGCTTTCTGTCGTGCACCTAACCTTGCCTGTTTTGTTTCCCACAGGTTGCACCTCTTTCCCAGCATAAGGCGCTGGTAGATTCAGGCGCAGCTGGGAATTTTGTAGATCGCCAGTTCTGTATAGAGTTAGGGATTCCCCTCCTTCCAGTGGATAAGCCTTTCCCCGTCCATGCCCTAGATAGCCGTCCGTTAGGGTCTGGGTTGATTAGGGAGGTCACAGCACCCCTTCAGATGATGGCGCAGGAGGGTCATGAGGAGAGAATTCAAGCTCTATCTGATTGACTCTCCTGCGTATCCGGTAGTGCTGGGTCTTCCCTGGTTGATGACTCATGACCCTATTATTAGGTGGCGAGAGAAAGCTCTTAAAGGGTGGTCTGCTCAATGTGAGGGGGCGGTGTCTGGGTGTTTCCATAGGGGCGACCTCGGTGGAGAGTCCGAATCTAATGCCAGCACTGCAGATTCCCCCGAGTATGAGGATTTGGCACTGGCGTTCAGTAAGACTAAGGCGGCGCAGCCGCCCCGCCTCATAGACGGGGGGATTGTGCGATAGATCTCCAGTCAGGAGCAGCTCTCCCGCGGAGCCATGTGTATCCCTTGTCTCAAGAGGAGAGAAAGGCTATGGAGACGTACATCTCTGAGTCTCTTAGACAGGGATACATACGGGCCTCCATTTCACCCCGCTTCCTCAAGTTCTTTTTTGTGAAGAAAAAGGATGGAGGTCTGCGCCCGTGTATTGATTACCGCGGTCTCAATCAGATCACAGTGAAGTACAGCTATCCCTTCCTCTGATTGCGACTATGACGGAGTCACTGCACGGTGCGCAGTTCTTTACAAAATTGGATCTTAGGAGCGCATATAACTTGGTGCGCATTAGAGAGGGCGATGATGGAAGACAGCGTTTAGCACGACTTCCGGACACTACGAGTATCTAGTCATGCCATATGGGTTGATGAATGCTCCCTCAGTCTTCCAATCCTTCGTCGATGAGATTTTCCGGGATGCAGGGGACAGGGAGTAGTTGTGTACATCGACGAAATTCTGGTGTATAGTACCCTACCCGTGCTGAGCATGTAGCCCTGGTGCGCCGAGTATTGAGGCGGCTGTTGGAGCATGACCTATATGTCAAGGCAGAGAAATGTCTGTTTTTTTCAGAAGTCGGTCTCCTTTCTGGGTTACCAGTTATCTGCGTCAGGGGTGAAGATGGAGGTAGACCGGGTGTCAGCTGTGCGTAATTGCAGACCCCAACCACTGTGAAGGAGGTGCAACGGTTCTTGGGTTTTTGCGAATTATTACCGGAGGTTTATCCGGGGTTTGGACAGGTGGCAGCTCCCATAACGTCTCTGTTAAAGGGGGGGTCCGGTGCGCTTGCGGTGGTCAGCTGAGGCGGACAGGGCATTTGGGAGACTGAAGGACCTGTTTACCTCGGCGCCGGTGTTGGCGCATCCGGATCCCTCTTTACCGTTCCAAGTAGAGGTGGACGCGTCAGAGGCCGGGATAGGGGCCGTTCTTTCCCAGCGTTCGGGCACTCCACCTAAACTCCGTCCCTGTGCGTTTTACTCAAAGAAGCTCAGTCCGGCGGAGCGGAATTATGACGTAGGAGACAGGGAGCTGTTAGCCGTGGTACAGGCCCTAAAGGTGTGGCGGCATTGGCTCGAGGGGGCTCAACACCCTTTCCTCATTCTAACTGACCATCGTAACCTGGAGTACATCCGGGCAGCTAGGAGACTGAATCCTCGCCAGGCTCGCTGGACTATGTTTCTAGCCCGGTTTGTGTTTAAAATCACATACATCCCTGGGTCCCAGAACGGGAAGGCAGATGCTCTGTCTCGGCGGTATGACGCAGAGGAGAGGTCAGTTGAGTCCACGCCCATACTACCGGAGTCTTGTCTGGTTGCTCCGGTGGTGTGGGAGGTTGATGGTGAGATCGAGCGGGCGTTACGCACCGACCCGAGTCCTCCACAGTGTCCTGTGGGTCGGACGTACGTTCCGCTCGAGGTACGCGATCGCCTCATTTGTTGGGCTCATACGTCCCCCTCCTCTGGCCATCCGGGTATCGGCCGGACAGTGCACTGCCTTAGCACGAAGTACTGGTGGCCAACGTTAGCTAGGGATGTGAGGATTTATGTCTCCTCCTGTTCGGTGTGTGCCCAGTGTAAGGCGCCCAGACATTTGCCCAGGGGTAGTTTACAACCCCTGCCTATTCCACAACGACCCTGGTCCCACCTCTCGGTGGATTTTGTTACCGACCTTCCCCCCTCACACAGGGGAATACTACCATCCTGGTCGTTGTGGATCGGTTCTCTAAGGCCTGTCGTCTCCTTCCCATGCCGGGTCTACCCACTGCCCTACAGACCGCAGAGGCTCTGTTCACCCATGTCTTCCGGCATTACGGGGTACCCGAGGATATAGTGTCTGACCGAGGCCCCCAGTTCACCTCTAGAGTGTGGAGAGCATTTATGGAACGGTTGGGGGTTTCGGTAAGCCTTACCTCGGGTTACCACCCGGAGAGTAATGGGCAGGTTGAACGTGTCAACCAGGATGTGGGTAGGATGTCGAGGGTTTCTGAGGTCATACTTTCAGGGCCGGCCGGAGGAGTGGGCGAGATATGTGCCCTGGGCCGAGATGGCACAGAACTCTCTTCGCCACTCCTCCACCCAACTAACCCCTTTTCAGTGTGTATTAGGGTACCAGCCGGTTCTGGCACCCATGGCATGAGAGCCAGATCGAGGCCCCCGCTGTGGATGAGTGGGGTGCGGCGCTCGGAGGAGACGTGGGACGCTGCACACGTCCATCTGCAGCGTGCCATACGTCGACAGAAGACGAGCGCCGACCTACACCGCAGTGAGGGGCCAGTGTACGCACCTGGAGATCGAGTCTGGCTCTCAACCAGAAACCTGCCCCTCCGCCTGCCCTGCCGGAAGCTGGGTCGGCGGGTTTGTGGGGCCCTTTAAAGTCCTGAGGAGATTGAACGAGGTGAGTTATAGGTTAGAACTACCTATTGATTACAAAAATATTAACCCCTCGTTCCATGTGTCTCTCCTCAGGCCGGTGGTAGCTGGTCCACTCCAGGACTTTGAGATTGAGGAGACTCCTCCGCCCCCGTTGGACATCGAGGGGGCTCCGGCGTACACCGTGAGGTCCATCCTGGATTCTAGACGCCGGATGGGGGGTCTTCAATATCTCGTGGAGTGGGAGGGGTACGGTCCGGAGGAGCGGTGCTGGGTGCCAAGGAGGGACGTATTGGACCAGTCCCTACTGACCGATTTCCATCGGGGTCATCCTGCGCGCCCTGCTCCGCGTCGTCCGGGTCGTCCCCGAGCTCCGGGTCGGCGCACGGCTGGAGCCGCGCGTCAAGGGGGGGGTCTGTCACGGTTTCGGCCGAGGCTGCTCCTTTTCCTTGTTCGGGCAGGCTTCGGCGGTCGTCGTCTCCGGAGTACTAGCTGCCACCGTTCTATGTTTCATGTTCATTTGGTTTTGTCTGTTCATAACACCTGTCCCTTATTTGTGTCTTAATTGTTTCCCTATTTAGTTTCGTGTGTTTGGGTCAGGTGTTATGCGTGATTGTCTATTGTCAGCCTGCCTCTAGGAGTTTGAGTCTCTCGTCATTGTGTTTTCGAGAGTTCGCACTGCGTGCGCTTTTCTTGTTTTTCCGCACTTTGTTCGTGCGTAATTGTTCGCGCCGCCCGGTTGGGTTGGCGACTCCTTTATTGTGTTGGACTTTACTAAAGTTCTGTTAAAGTCCTCCTGGTTTCCTGCGCTTGATTCCTTACTCATCCACCCACACCACTCTGACAGCAACAAAATAGGAAAAACGCCAAGGGGGATGAATACTTTTGCAAGGCACTGTAAAATGTAATGTAGGTTTCCCACTTATGGGTGGCACAAATTGGGATATGGGGGAGAGGAATGGGCAGGGTATATGCTAATTAAATACTGTAGTATTTACTATAGTTAAAAAAGTGTCGTTTTTTTGTGGACATTACTTTAACATTTACTGTAGTATTCTACAGTATACTACACTATTCTACAGTAAGTACTACACATGTTAGAGGACTACTACAGGGTGTAGTATAGTATTCTACAGAATTCTACAGTAAGTACTGTAGTATTTTTTCATGTGGGCTACTACAATTTTAAGCAGAATACGTCTACATGCTGCCTGCAGCATGATTTTCTTTCCTGCGCTCAGATATGATAGACAGTTGTTGGTCTGAGCAGGTCTCTGGAGCCGCTGCACTGAGCCGGAGGAGTGTGTATCAATCCTTCATTGAGATTCATTGATTCATTGATTCATTGCGATTCATTGATTCATTGCGGCCAACAGTAAAAAAAAAAAAAAATGATTCTTGAATCAGTAAAAATATTTTAATCGTTCACAAACTGCGTATCACTACCACAGATTTCCATGCTATCGCTTTGGTCACAGTGACCTGCAGCTGCTGATTCAAAGGGACTTTCTCTTGTGTTACACAGAGTGCAAAATATTTTCCCCTACTTTCATGTAAAACATTTTGGTCTTTAGCTGTGATTTTAGGTAGTAAATGAAATGGATTCCTGTTCATTGTTCTGCCTGTCAGTTGTAATCTGTCAGTCATCACCCATCAGCTCCACCCACTGACAGAGGGGGAAAGGGTTTAGACGTGTTGCTTGATTGGGCTGTTTTACGTGGTAATAGTGGTCGAAATTGCGAACCCTCTTTGATTGAATGCTTTTATGCAGTAAGAGTGCAGTGATTGGTCAAAATTGCGAGATTTAGATTAATATAAGTGGATTGGTTGATTATGCGATCGTAGAATCGTGGAATCCTGGAGGGACTGCCTAATGCCTGATGTGGGTGAATGTGTGCTTAACAGGCCACTGGCTGCAGGCAGCATGGAGGGACTGCCTAATGCCTGATGTGGGTGAATGTGTGCTTAACAGGCCACTGGCTGCAGGCAGCATGGAGGGACTGCCTAATGCCTGATGTGGGTGAATGTGTGCTTAACAGGTCACTGGCTGCAGCATGGAGGGACTGCCTAATGCCTGATGTGGGTGAATGTGTGCTTAACAGGCCACTGGCTGCAGTATGCAGGGACTGACTAATGCCTGATGTGGGTGAATGTGTGCTTAACAGGCTGCAGCATGGAGGGACTGCCTAATGCCTAATGTGGGTGAATGTGTGCTTAACAGGTCACTGGCTGCAGGCAGCATGGAGGGACTGCCTAATGCCTGATGTGGGTGAATGTGTGCTTAACAGGTCACTGGCTGCAGGCAGCATGGAGGGACTGCCTAATGCCTGATGTGGGTGAATGTGTGCTTAACAGGTCACTGGCTGCAGGCAGCATGGAGGGACTGCCTAATGCCTGATGTGGGTGAATGTGTGCTTAACAGGTCACTGGCTGCAGGCAGCATGGAGGGACTGCCTAATGCCTGATGTGGGTGAATGTGTGCTTAACAGGCCACTGGCTGCAGGCAGCATGGAGGGACTGCCTAATGCCTGATGTGGGTGAATGTGTGCTTAACAGGTCACTGGCTGCAGCATGCAGGGACTGACTTTGTCCCGGTCGTTACAGGATGAAGCGGGGACCAAGGCGCAGCGTGATAGGCGTACAGACTTTATGAAATGTACAACACGAACCAAAACAACAAAACAAACGATATGTGAAGTCCTAGGTTAAACAACAAACCTTACGGATCAAGATCCCACAATACATACATGCCAAAAGGCTGCCCAAGTATGGTCCCCAATCAGAGACAACGAGCTACAGCTGTCTCTGATTGGGAACCACCCTGGCCAACATAGAAATAAACGATCTAGAATGAAACACATAGAAAACTAAACAATAACCCTCCACACCCTGGCTCAAAATTAGAGTCCCCAGAGCCAGGGCGGGACAGACTTCCTTCATTAGACTATGGCTGTTCCTCAGTCCCCAGAGCCAGGGCGGGGCAGACTTCCTTCATTAGACTATGGCTGTTCCTCAGTCCCCAGAGCCAGGGCGGGACAGACTTCCTTCATTAGACTATGGCTGTTCCTCAGTCCCCAGAGCCAGGGCGTGGCAGACTTCCTTCATTAGACTATGGCTGTTCCTCAGTCCCCAGAGCCAGGGCGGGACTGACTTCCTTCATTAGACTATGGCTGTTCCTCAGTCCCCAGAGCCAGGGCGGGACTGACTTCCTTCATTAGACTATGGCTGTTCCTCAGTCCCCAGAGCCAGGGCGGGACTGACTTCCTTCATTAGACTATGGCTGTTCCAGAAGGCTGCCTAAGTATGGCCCCAATCAGAGACAACGTTAGAGTCCCCAGAGCCAGGGCGGGACTGACTTCCTTCATTAGACTATGGCTGTTCCTCTACTTCCTTCATTAGACTATGGCTGTTCCTCAGTCCCCAGAGCCAGGGCGGGACAGGCTTCCTTCATTAGACTATGGCTGTTCCTCAGTCCCCAGAGCCAGGGCGGGACTGACTTCCTTCATTAGACTATGGCTGTTCCTCAGTCCCCAGAGCCAGGGCGGGATTGACTTCCTTCATTAGACTATGGCTGTTCCTCAGTCCCCAGAGCCAGGGCGTGGCAGACTTCCTTCATTAGACTATGGCTGTTCCTCAGTCCCCAGAGCCAGGGCGGGACTGACTTCCTTCATTAGACTATGGCTGTTCCAAAAGGCTGCCTAAGTATGGTCCCCAATCA
The DNA here is from genome assembly GCA_036851935.1 of Coregonus suidteri. Lineage (NCBI taxonomy): Eukaryota > Metazoa > Chordata > Actinopteri > Salmoniformes > Salmonidae > Coregonus > Coregonus suidteri. The sequence goes on from CM072255.1 coordinate 1,246,193, forward strand.
GAGACAACGTTAGAGTCCCCAGAGCCAGGGCGGGACTGACTTCCTTCATTAGACTATGGCTGTTCCTCTACTTCCTTCATTAGACTATGGCTGTTCCTCTTTAGACTATTCAGAACTGGGCTAATAATATGCACTAATTAACTACTCTTATAAATGTATAGTTTTGATGCTAAGCTCTGTTCATTTGATGCTTTAGCTAAGTCATCTCCCTATATGTCTCTCTTTCTCTCTCCCTCCCTTTCTCTCTCCCTCCCTATCTCTCCCCACTCCATCTCCCTCTCCCTCCCCACTCATCTCCCTCTCTCTCTCTCTCCCTCCCTATCTCTCTCTCTCCCTCCCTATCTCTCCCCACTCATCTCCCTCTCTCTCTCTCTCCCTCCCTATCTCTCCCCACTCATCTCCCTCTCTCTCTCCCTCTCCCTCCCTATCTCTCCCTCTCCATCTCACTCTGTCTCCCTCCCTCTCCCCCTCTATCACTCTGTCTCTCTCTCCCCCTCCATCTCTCTCCCCCTCCATCTCTCTCCCCCTCCATCTCTCTCTCCCTCCCTCTCTCTCTCTCTCCCCCCTCTATCTCCCTGTCTCTCTCTCCCCCTCTATCTCCTTGCCTCTCTCTCCCCCCTCATCTCCCTGTCTCTCTCTCCTCTCCCTCTATCTCCCTGTCTCTCTCTCCTCCCCCTCTATCTCCCTGTCTCTCTCTCTCCCCCCTCTATCTCCCTGCCTCTCTCTCCTCCCCCTCTCCCTCCCTCTCTCTCTCTCCCCCCTCATCTCCCTGTCTCTCTCTCCTCCCCCTCTATCTCCCTGCCTCTCTCTCCTCCCCCTCTATCTCTCCCTCTCTCTCTCTCCCCCCTCTATCTCCCTGTCTCTCTCTCCCCCCTCCATCTCCTTGCCTCTTTCCTCCCCCTCTATCTCCCTGTCTCTCTCTCCCCCCTCATCTCCCTGTCTCTCTCTCCCCCAACCCCCCCTCCTTCTCCCTCTCTCTCAGGTTGTTTAGTAGTCTTGGGGATGTCCACACCATCTCCCAGAGAGGTTTCGGTGGCACTACCTACACAGTCCGGCCGGGGAGCCGCTACCCAATCACGCCTCGCCGCAGTCCCAGCCCCTCCCCCTCACCTGCCCCTGTCCTCCCCCCCTCCCCAGACAGGTCAGAGGTCAGTCCTGGGCGGGGCTTTGGCCTTAGCTCCTCCCATCACCACCACACCATCCTCAAGTCTTCTAGCCTCAGCCTGCCTTCGGAGCCCAAGGAGGTCCGCTTCGTAATGCGGAGTGCCAGTGCTCGAAACCGCTCCCGCTCCCCCTCCCCCTCCCCCCACGCCTCCCCCTGCCCCTCCCCCGTACTGGGTTCCCCCCTGCTAACCCTGCGGCCATGGCGCCAGCGCCCTCTAGCCCTGTGGAGTAAGTATGATGTGGGAGACTGGCTGGAGAGTGTTGGTCTGGCAGAGCATCGTGCCCGCTTCCAGGAGCATGAGATTGAGGGTTCCCACCTCCCTGCCCTAACCAAGGATGACTTCGCTGAACTGGGCGTGACACGAGTCGGACACCGCATGAACATTGAACGAGCACTCCGACAACTACTGGATAACTGAACCTCTAATCCCTGATATCACTGGAGGGCTGTCACACCTGAACCCTAACCATCTGTGGAGGTCATCTGGCAACACCAGTGGCTGTATCCTGGCAACACCAGTGGCTGTATCCTGGCAACACCAGTGGCTGTATCCTGGCAACACCAGTGGCTGTATCCTGGCAACACCAGTGGCTGTAACCTGACAACACCAATGGCTTTATCCTGGCAACACCAGTGGCTTTATCCTGGCAACACCAGTGGCTTCATCCTGGCAACACCAGTGGCTGTAACCTGGCAACACCAGTGGCAGTATGCTTTCAGATGTCTATTTTCCAAAGACAGCATCACATGGAGTTGAGCATTTAGTATTAACTTTTTATGAATATACAAGAAAATACCTCCTCCATCGAAATATCTAGAATATCGACATATTTTCCAATAATGAAATTGATGATAAATGGTTATTAGGAATAGATATATTTAAACAAAATTGTGTGTTTCATGACAACTATTCTGTTTAGGGAAGGATGAGAAGAGGATGAGACTTCATCGTTACCCTGTTAGTGCTTGCCCATACGTGAGAAATGTATGCACACATGACTGGCATATTATTATTATTATTATTATATTATTAGTGTACTACATTACCCTGTTTGTGTGCTACACTACATTAACGTTAGTCTACTACATTACCCTGTTAGTCTACTACATTACCCTGTCAGTCTACTACATTACCCTGTCAGTCTACTACACTACCCTGTTAGTCTGCTACACTTCCCTGTTAGTCTACCCTATTAGTCTACTACACTACCCTGTTAGTCTGCTACACTACCCTGTTAGTCTGCTACACTACCCTGTTAGTCTACCCTGTTAGTCTACTACACTACCCTGTTAGTCTACCCTGTTAGTCTACCCTGTTAGTCTACCCTGTTCGTCTACCCTGTTACTCTACTACATTACCCTGGTGTCTACCCTGTTAGTCTACTACATTACCTGTTAGTCTACTACACTACCCTGTTAGTCTACCCTGTTAGTCTACTACACTACCCTGTTAGTCTACCCTGTTAGTCTACTACACTACCCTGTTAGTCTACTACACTACCCTGTTAGTCTACTACACTACCCTGTTAGTCTACCCTGTTAGTCTACTACATTACCTGTTAGTCTACTACATTACCCTGTTAGTCTACCCTGTTAGTCTACTACATTGCCCTGTTAGTCTACTACATTGCCCTGTTAGTCTACCCTGTTAGTCTACTACACTACACTTTTAGTCTACTACATTATCCTGTTAGTCTACTACATTGCCCTGTTAGTCTACCCTATTATTCTACTACACTACCCTGTTAGTCTACTACACTACCCTGTTAGTCTGCTACATTACCCTGTTAGTCTACTACACTACCCTGTTAGTCTACCCTATTAGTCTACCCTGTTAGTCTACTACACTACCCTGTTAGTCTAAACTGTTAGTCTACCCTATTATTCTACTACACTACCCTGTTAGTCTACTACACTACCCTGTTAGTCTACCCTATTAGTCTACTACACTACCCTGTTAGTCTGCTACACTACCCTGTTAGTCTGCTACACTACCCTGTTAGTCTACCCTGTTAGTCTACTACACTACCCTGTTAGTCTACCCTGTTAGTCTACCCTGTTAGTCTACCCTGTTCGTCTACCCTGTTACTCTACTACATTACCCTGGTGTCTACCCTGTTAGTCTACTACATTACCTGTTAGTCTACTACACTACCCTGTTAGTCTACCCTGTTAGTCTACTACACTACCCTGTTAGTCTACCCTGTTAGTCTACTACACTACCCTGTTAGTCTACTACACTACCCTGTTAGTCTACTACACTACCCTGTTAGTCTACCCTGTTAGTCTACTACATTACCTGTTAGTCTACTACATTACCCTGTTAGTCTACCCTGTTAGTCTACTACATTGCCCTGTTAGTCTACTACATTGCCCTGTTAGTCTACCCTGTTAGTCTACTACACTACACTTTTAGTCTACTACATTATCCTGTTAGTCTACTACATTGCCCTGTTAGTCTACCCTATTATTCTACTACACTACCCTGTTAGTCTACTACACTACCCTGTTAGTCTACCCTATTATTCTACTACACTACCCTGTTAGTCTACTACACTACCCTGTTAGTCTGCTACATTACCCTGTTAGTCTACTACACTACCCTGTTAGTCTACCCTATTAGTCTACCCTGTTAGTCTACTACACTACCCTGTTAGTCTAAACTGTTAGTCTACCCTATTATTCTACTACACTACCCTGTTAGTCTACTACACTACCTTGTTAGTCTGCTACATTACCCTGTTAGTCTGCTACACTACCCTGTTAGTCTACCCTGTTCATTTACTACATTACCCTGTTAGTCTACTACACTACCCTGTTAGTTTACTACATTACCCTGTTAGTCTGCTACACTACCCTGTTAGTTACCCTGTTAGTCTACTACACTACCCTGTTAGTCTTCTACACTACCCTGTTAGTCTGCTACATTAACCTGTTAGTCTACTACACTACGCTGTTAGTTTACTACATTACCCTGTTAGTCTAACCTGTTAGTCTACTACATTACCTGTTAGTCTACTACATTACCCTGTTAGTCTACCCTGTTAGTCTACCCACACTACCCTTTTAGTCTACTACATTATCCTGTTAGTCTACTACATTGCCCTGTTAGTCTACCCTGTTAGTCTGCTACACTTCCCTGTTAGTCTACCCTGTTAGTCTACTACATTACCCTGTTAGTCTACTACACTACCCTGTTAGTCTACTACACTACCCTGTTAGTCTACTACACTACCCTGTTAGTCTACCCTATTAGTCTACCCTGTTAGTCTACTACACTACCCTGTTAGTCTACCCTGTTAGTCTACCCTGTTAGTCTACTACACTACCCTGTTAGTCTACTACACTACCCTGTTAGTCTACCCTGTTAGTTTACTACATTACCCTGTTAGTCTACTACACTACCCTGTTAGTCTACTACACTACCCTGTTAGTCTACTACACTACCCTGTTAGTCTACCCTGTTAGTCTACTACACTACCCTGTTAGTCTGCTACATTACCCTGTTAGTCTACCCTGTTAGTCTACTACACTACCCTGTTAGTCTACCCTGTTAGTCTACCCTGTTAGTCTAGTACTACACTACCCTGTTAGTCTACTACACTACCCTGTTAGTCTACCCTGTTAGTTTACTACATTACCCTGTTAGTCTACTACACTACCCTGTTAGTCTACTACACTACCACTGTTAGTCTACTACACTACCCTGTTAGTCTACCCTGTTAGTCTACTACACTACCCTGTTAGTCTGCTACATTACCCTGTTAGTCTGCTACCCTACCCTGTTAGTCTACCCTGTTCGTTTACTACATTACCCTGTTAGTCTACTACACTACCCTGTTAGTCTACTACACTACCCTGTTAGTCTACTACACTACCCTGTTAGTCTACTACACTACCCTGTTAGTCTACCCTGTTAGTCTACTACACTACCCTGTTAGTCTACCCTGTTAGTCTACTACACTACCCTGTTAGTCTCATACATTACCCTGTTAGTATGCCACACTACCCTGTTAGTCTACCCTGTTCGTTTACTACATTACCCTGTTAGTCTACTACACTACCCTATTAGTTTACTACATTACCCTGTTAGTCTACTACACTACCCTGTTAGTCTACTACACTACCCTGTTAGTTTACTACATTATCCTGTTAGTCTACCACATTGCCCTGTTAGTCTACCCTGTTAGTCTACTACACTTCCCTGTTAGTCTACCGTGTTAGTCTACTACATTACCCAGGTAGTCTACTACACTACCCTGTTAGTCTACTACACTACCCTGTTAGTCTAAACTGTTAGTCTACCCTATTATTCTACTACACTACCCTGTTAGTCTACTACACTACCTTGTTAGTCTGCTACATTACCCTGTTAGTCTGCTACACTACCCTGTTAGTCTACCCTGTTCATTTACTACATTACCCTGTTAGTCTACTACACTACCCTGTTAGTTTACTACATTACCCTGTTAGTCTGCTACACTACCCTGTTAGTTACCCTGTTAGTCTACTACACTACCCTGTTAGTCTGCTACACTACCCTGTTAGTCTGCTACATTAACCTGTTAGTCTACTACACTACGCTGTTAGTTTACTACATTACCCTGTTAGTCTAACCTGTTAGTCTACTACATTACCTGTTAGTCTACTACATTACCCTGTTAGTCTACCCTGTTAGTCTACCCACACTACCCTTTTAGTCTACTACATTATCCTGTTAGTCTACTACATTGCCCTGTTAGTCTACCCTGTTAGTCTGCTACACTTCCCTGTTAGTCTACCCTGTTAGTCTACTACATTACCCTGTTAGTCTACTACACTACCCTGTTAGTCTACTACACTACCCTGTTAGTCTACTACACTACCCTGTTAGTCTACCCTATTAGTCTACCCTGTTAGTCTACTACACTACCCTGTTAGTCTACCCTGTTAGTCTACCCTGTTAGTCTACTACACTACCCTGTTAGTCTACTACACTACCCTGTTAGTCTACCCTGTTAGTCTACTACACTACCCTGTTAGTCTACTACACTACCCTGTTAGTCTACTACACTACCCTGTTAGTCTACCCTGTTAGTCTACTACACTACCCTGTTAGTCTGCTACATTACCCTGTTAGTCTGCTACCCTACCCTGTTAGTCTACCCTGTTCGTTTACTACATTACCCTGTTAGTCTACTACACTACCCTGTTAGTCTACTACACTACCCTGTTAGTCTACTACACTACCCTGTTAGTCTACTACACTACCCTGTTAGTCTACCCTGTTAGTCTACTACACTACCCTGTTAGTCTACCCTGTTAGTCTACTACACTACCCTGTTAGTCTCATACATTACCCTGTTAGTATGCCACACTACCCTGTTAGTCTACCCTGTTCGTTTACTACATTACCCTGTTAGTCTACTACACTACCCTGTTAGTCTACTACACTACCCTGTTAGTCTACTACACTACCCTGTTAGTTTACTACATTACCCTGTTAGTCTACTACACTACCCTGTTAGTCTACTACACTACCCTGTTAGTCTACTACACTACCCTGTTAGTTTACTACATTACCCTGTTAGTCTACTACACTACCCTATTAGTTTACTACATTACCCTGTTAGTCTACTACACTACCCTGTTAGTCTACTACACTACCCTGTTAGTCTACTACACTACCCTGTTAGTTTACTACATTATCCTGTTAGTCTACCACATTGCCCTGTTAGTCTACCCTGTTAGTCTACTACACTTCCCTGTTAGTCTACCGTGTTAGTCTACTACATTACCCAGGTAGTCTACTACACTACCCTGTTAGTCTACCCTATTAGTCTACTACACTACCCTATTAGTCTACTACACTACCCTGTTAGTCTACTACACTACCCTGTTAGTCTACTACACTACCCTGTTAGTCTACTACACTACCCTGTTAGTTACCCTGTTAGTCTGCTACATTACCCTGTTAGTCTGCTACACTACCCTGTTAGTCTACCCTGTTAGTTTACTACATTACCCTGTTAGTCTACCCTGTTAGTCTACCCTGTTAGTCTACTACACTACCCTGTTAGTTTACTACATTACCCTGTTAGTCTACCACATTAACCTGTTAGTCTACTACATTACTCTGTTAGTCTACTACACTACCCTGTTAGTCTACCCTATTAGTCTACCCTGTTAGTCTGCTACACTACCCTGTTAGTCTACCCTGTTAGTTTACTACATTACCCTGTTAGTCTACCACATTACCCTGTTAGTCTACCACATTAACCTGTTAGTCTACTACATTACCCTGTTGTCTAACCTGTTAGTTTACTACATTACCCCGTTAATCCAGTACATTACCATGTTAGTCTACCCTGTTAGTCTGCTACATTTCCCTGTTAGTCTAACACATTAGCATGTTAGTATACCACATTACCCTGTCATTCTACGCTGTTAGTCTACTACATTACCATTTGTGTAAATCTTTGGCCTAAATTAGTTATGTCAGGAAGACCTTGAATGATCCTCAGTAGTATAAATGTTTTATGTGAATTTTAAGCAATGTTGACAGGAAAGTTTCCAGTATATGTTTTCTAATATCCCTAGCTATAGATGATTGGTTTGTATGGATTTTATACCTATCTGTGATGCTCTAGGGCAGAGTAAAAGGTTCAGAGCAGTATTTTTACAAAGAAGACGGTGCTATTTCACTAAAGCCATCTGTACAGAGCAACCCTACGCCTAACCCTAAACCTAAACCTAGCACTAAAACTAAACCTAACCCTTAACCTAGCACTAAAACTAAACCTAACCCTAAACCTAGCACTAAAACTAAACCTAACCCTAAACCTAGCACTAAAACTAACCCTAACCCTAAACCTAGCACTAAAACTAAACCTAACCCTAAACCTAGCACTAAAACTAAACCTAGCACTAAAACTAAACCTAATTGTAAACTTAGCTAACACGAATTTGGGGAGAACAAGTATTTGATACACTGCTGATTTTGCAGGTTTTCCTACTTACAAAGCATGTAGAGGTCTGTAATTTTTATCATACGTACACTTCAACTGTGAGAGACGGAATCTAAAACAAAAATCTTAGAAAATCACATTGTATGATTTTTAAGTAATTAATTTGCATTTTATTGCATGACATAAGTATTTGATACATCAGAAAAGCAGAACGTAATATTTGGTACAGAAACCTTTGTTTGCAATTACAGAGATCATACGTTTCCTGTAGGTCTTGACCAGGTTTGCACACACTGCAGCAGGGATTTTGGCCCACTCCTCCATACAGACCTTCTCCAGATCCTTCAGGTTTCGGGGCTGTCGCTGGGCAATACGGACTTTCAGGTCCCTCCAAAGATTTTCTATTGGGATCAGGTCTGGAGACTGGCTAGGCCACTCCAGGACCTTGAAATGCTTATTACGGAGCCACTCCTTAGTTGCCCTGGCTGTGTGTTTCGGGTCGTTGTCATGCTGGAAGACCCAGCCATGACCCATCTTCAATGCTCTTACTGAGGGAAGGAGGTTGTTGGCCAAGATCTCGCGAAACATGGCCCCATCCATCCTCCCCTCAATACGGTGCAGTCGTCCTGTCCCCTTTGCAGAAAAGCATCCCCAAAGAATGATGTTTCCACCTCCATGCTTCACGGTTGGGATGGTGTTCTTGGGGTTGTACTCATCCTTCTTCTTCCTCCAAACACGGCGAGTGGAGTTTAGACCAAAAAGCTCTATTTTTGTCTCATCAGACCACATGACCTACTCCCATTCCTCCTCTGGATCATCCAGATGGTCATTGGCAAACTTCAGACGGTCCTGGACATGCGCTGGCTTGAGCAGGGGGACCTTGCGTGCGCTGCAGGATATTAATCCATGACGGCGTAGTGTGTTACTAATGGTTTTCTTTGAGACTGTGGTCCCAGCTCTCTTCAGGTCATTGACCAGTTCCTGCCGTGTAGTTCTGGGCTGATCCCTCACCTTCCTCATAATCATTGATGCCCCACGAGGTGAGATCTGGCATGGAGCCCCAGACCGAGGGTGATTGACCGTCATCTTGAACTTCTTCCATTTTCTAATAATTGCGCCAACAGTTGTTGCCTTCTCACCAAGCTGCTTGCCTATTGTCCTGTAGCCCATCCCAGCCTTGTGCAGGTCTACAATTTTATCCCTGATGTCCTTACACAGCTCTCTGGTCTTGGCCATTGTGGAGAGGTTGGAGTCTGTTTGATTGAGTGTGTGGATAGGTGCCTTTTATACAGGTAACGAGTTCAAACAGGTGCAGTTAATACAGGTAATGAGTGGAGAACAGGAGGGCTTCTTAAAGAAAAAGAAACAGGTCTGTGAGAGCCGGAATTCTTACTGGATGGTAGGTGATCAAATACTTATGTCATGCAATAAAATGCAAATGAATTACTTAAAAATCATACAATGTGATTTTCTGGATTTTTGTTTTAGATTCCGTCTCTCACAGTTGAAGTGTACCTATGATAAAAATTACAGACCTCTACATGCTTTGTAAGTAGGACAACCTGCAAAATCGGCAGTGTATCAAATACTTGTTCTCCCCACTGTGTATATATATATATATATATATATATATATATATATATATATATATATATACACACACACACACACACAAACACAGATATGCCACAGATACAGGAAATTCCATAGTCACATGAGAGGGTACAGGAAGTTCCAGTTAGTCCAATAGGGGAAGGCACCAGCATGGTTCATCTGCAGTGTTTTAACATGCATTGATTGTCATGTCCCCCCCCAAAAAAAAAAAATCATGAAATTAATGGAGAAATGTGTAAAACATTTAAACTCGTAATCAAATTAGTTCAGTCTTATTTTTATCTTCCTTCCAAAATTGTTTTTATTGTGCATGATTGCGCCCTCCCTGTACAGGGTTAGGATGGTACCCTCCCCACCCCTGTACTTGGATAGGATGGTACCCTCCCCACCCCTGTACTTGGTTAGGATGGTACCTCCCCACCCCTGTACTTGGTTAGGATGGTACCCTCCCCACCCCTGTACTTGGTTAGGATGGTACTCTCCCCACCCCTGTACTTGGTTAGGATGGTACCTCCCCACCCCTGTACTTGGTTAGGATGGTACTCTCCCCACCCCTGTACTTGGTTAGGATGGTACCTCCCCACCCCTGTACTGGGTTAGGATGGTACCTCCCCACCCCTGTACTTGGTTAAGGTTAGGTTTACTGTATGTGTTGAGTGACAGTTTTCTTGACTTTGACAGATTGTTGTGCGTCAAGACTATCAGTTTTTATTCTGGTTACGAAGGAAGACTATACATTTTATTCTGGTTGTGAAGGAGGAACTCCCATTTCTATTTGATGATTAATTAAGGTTAGGTTATTATTTGTGTATTACAATAAGGCTTGTTGAGTATCCAGGTGTATTATATAGTGTGTTTTTCTCTTTTGAGGGCCATATTCTCCTCCCTCATGACACTATCTAACCCTAACCCAATAAGGGCTTGGTGAGGGTATCCAGGTGTATTATATCAATATGTTTACCTAACTCTAACCCAATAAGGCATTCAGGTGTATGTATATCCAGGTGTATGTACAGTTTATTAGGTACACCCATCTAGTACCGGGTCGGAACCCCATTTGCCTCCAGAACAGCCTGAATTCTTTGGGCATGATTCTAGAAGCTGGAAACGTTCCACATGGATGTTTGTCCAAGCTGACTTGATGGCATCATGCAGTTGGTGCAGATTGGATGGTGGTATACCACCCCCACGCTGTACCGTAGACACCAGGCAGGATAGGTCTATGGACTCCTGCTGTTTACATCAAATCCTGACTCTGTCATCAGCATGACGCAACAGGAACCGGGATTCGTCGGGCAATGTTTTTCCACTTACATTTTAGTCATTTAGCAGACGCTCTTATCCAGAGCGACTTACAGTTAGTGAGTGCATACATTCTTTTTTTTATTTTTCCCGTGGGAATCGAAGGATCGACGAGTTGTGCGTTCCGAGATGCTGTTCTGTTCCCTAACCCTAACCCTAACCCTAACCCTAACACACCACTGTTGTACTGCGCCGTTATTTGTCTGTTTGTGGCCCGCTTGCACAATTCTTGCCATTCTCCTTCGACCTCTCTTATCAATGAGCTGTTTTTCCCCAAAGGACTGCCGCTGACTGAATGTTTTTTGTTTGTCGAGCCGTTCTCGGGAAACCCTAGACACTGTCGTGCGTGAAAAGCCTAGGAGGTCGGCCGTTTCTGAGATACTGGATCCGCCGTGCCTGACACCGGCGATCATCACTTAGGTCACTCCTTTTGCCCATTCTAACGTTTAATCGAACAATAACTGAATGCCTCGATGCCTATCTGCTTTATATAGCAAGCAACGGCTACGCTACTCACTGTCTGGGGCAATCCATTTTGGTGAACGGGTGCTGTACCTAATAAACTGTCTGGTGCCATCCATTTTGGTGAACGGGTGCTGTACCTAATAAACTGTCTGGTGAGTGTTTATCAAGGTGTATTATACCATTGTTTTCCTCTGTAAGTGTTCTGTTCCCCTGGTGCATTCTGGGGGCTGATGACATCCTTACAGGAACACCTGAGATCTGACCGCTCTTTACCGTTTCTAATACAATGTACTACTGAAATGCCCATGGTGTCTGTGTCAATGAATCCATTCATCAAAAATGTCTGTATGTACAGTCACTATAATAATGAAAGAATACACAACCCTTTTACAGTCTTCACATTTTGCTGCCTTAAAATTAAATCTAAAAAGAGATTACATTTGATTTTTTCCTACCAATCTACACCACCTACTCCACATTTTCTAAGTGAAAGACAAATTATAGAAAATGTTCCAAATGAATAAATACATTTCAATTAATATGTATTGATTGCGTATGTCTTCATACTCCAGAGAGTAATTAATACTTTGTGGAAGCACCTTTAGCAGCCATCACAGCTGTGAATCATTTTGAGTAAGATTCTACCAACCTATTAGGGCAACATTTTGTAGCGACCTTAACCAAACACCTAGCAACCTCGTCAAGAGCTTCGGACATAACGGTTAAGGTGTTTGCTTGACAGTCGCTAGACCGGTCAGGGCTACCCCCTGAAATTGCTACATTGGTGTCAGAAGTGGGATGGCACCCACTAGGCCATCAGTGAGGGACTTGGTATTGAGAAGCGTGGGGACACGCTCTCCTGAAGGAAGGTCCTGTAGTGACCTTAACCCAACATCCAGCAACCTCGTCAAGAGGTTTGGACCGTTTGGCGTAATGATTAAGGTGTTGGCTTAACAGTTGCTGGACCTGGGTTTGAGTCCCGGCCCGGGGCTACCCCCAGAATATGCTACAATATACTGTATCCATTGTTTTTGTCAAAATCGCTCAAACTCAGTAGATTTGCTTGGGAATCATTGATTGACATGAATATTAGAACCTTGATTTAAGTCAGGACTGACACTGGACCATTCAGGAACACTCACCACACCTTGGAAAGCCATTGTGGTGTCTTTGGCATTAACATTTGTGTAATTGTCCCGCTGACAAATAAAACTACACGAGGTTTAGGTTTTCAGAAGACCACGGATGGTTTTCCTTTAACTTCTTACCTGGGCTTTGCTCCTTTCATATTTCTTTCGATTGTGAAGTATTGTGGGGGCAGCATCATTTTATGGGTATGCTTGTCACCGGCAAGGACTGGGGAGTTTGTCAGGTTAAAAATAAATATTAAAGGAGCAAAGCCCAGGTAAATAGTTAAAGGAAAACCATCCGTAGTCTTTTGAAAACCTAAATCTGGGATAGTTTTATTTTTCAGCGGGACAATAACCCAAATTTTAATGCCAAAGACACACCAGAATGGCTTTTCAGGAGGTGTTGAGTGATCCTGATTGGTCACTGTATGAATGTGTATTAATCCATCTTTCAAATTAATACTGGGTTCCACGAATGTATGTTTTTTTATAACATGTGCTCTTTATGACAACGTTAAAATTGACTACCCAAAATGCACTCTATTGGTGGAATGACCCTACTACTATTGGTGAAATGACCCTGCTACTATTGGTGGAATGACCCTGCTACTATTGGTGGAATGACCCTGCTACTATTGGTGGAATGACCCTGCTGCTATTGGTGGAATGACCCTGCTACTATTGGTGGAATTACCCTGCTACTATTGGTGGAATGACCCTGCTACTATTGGTGGAATGACCCTACTACTATTGGTGGAATGACCCTGCTACTATTGGTGGAATGACCCTGCTACTATTGGTGGAATGACCCTGCTACTATTGGTGGAATGACCCTGCTACTATTGGTGGAATGACCTTGCTACTATTGGTGGAATGACCCTGCTACTATTGGTGGAATGACCTTGCTACTATTGGCGGAATGACTCTACTACTATTGGTGGAATGACCCTGCTACTATTGGTGGAATGACCCTGCTACTATTGGTAGAATGACCCTGCTACTATTGGTGGAATGACCCTGCTACTATTGGTGGAATGACCCTGCTACTATTGGTGGAATGACCCTGCTACTATTGGTGGAATGACTCTACTACTATTGGCGTCTATTTCTGTATTGTATTTACTGGACCTAGCGTATTGCTGCCCCCTATTGGACGCTATTTCCGTTGTCAATAGTCCGAACTAGGGCGTCGTCCGGTGAAAACAAATTCTCGGATGCGGTTTCGTCTAACGGTCACATGATCAACGCATTGGAGAACAGTCTTTCTGACTTTACTTTGTCTAATTCTGTTGATCAACAATGAACATCGACGCCTGACACTTCATGGAACTCAATTGTCATTATTTACAGAATGTTGCCACCCTATGGATATTTATTTGTGCACTATTCTCAGACTAACCCTAACCCTAACCCTAACCCTATGGATATTTATTTGTGCACTATTCTCAAGAACAAAACAAAAAAAGGGACATTTTACTGTTGAGCATTTTCACTTGAACAATTTTAGTTTTTATTCTAATGCAAAATTGAGAGAACCACACAGTGTTTTTTGTTCTTATGGCTATATAACTTTTATTAGAATAACACAACAACTAAACCCTCCACATCCCACCCACGCCAGACTTTTCCCACATTTTGTTACGTTACAGCCTTATTCTAAAATGGATTAAATTGTTTTTTTCCTCATCGATCTACACAAAA
>CM072255.1:1261016-1306016 GCA_036851935.1 Coregonus suidteri
TTTCCTTGCAGGTAACCATAAACAGAGGAAGAACTGTTAACTATGGTTAACAGTTCGGCAGGTAGCGGGCGGCAGGTAGCGGGCGGCAGGTAGCTTAGTGGTTAAGAGCGTTGTGCCAGTAACCGAAAGGTCGCTGGTTCTAATCCCCGAGCCGACTAGGTGAAAAATCTGTCGATGTGCCCTTTCAGCAGGCACTTAACCCTAATTGCTCCTGTAAGTCGCTCTGGATAAGAGCGTCTGCTAAATGACCAATTATTTATTATTATTATTTATTTCAAGCACCACCCTCCTTTTAAAGCTTCCTGTCTGTTATTCTAACTCAATCAGCATGACAGAGTGATCTCCAGCCTTGTCCGCGTCAACACTCTCACCTGTGTTAACGAGAGAATCACTGACATGATGTCAGCTGGTCCTTTTGTGGCAGGGCTGAAATGCAGTGGAAATGTTTTTTTAGGATTAAGTTCATTTTCATGGCAAAGAGGGACTTTGCAGTTAATTGCAATTCATCTGATCACTCTTCATAACATTCTGGAGTATATGCAAATTGCCATCATAAAAACTGAGGCAGCAGACTTTGTGAAAATTAATATTTGTGTCAGTCTCAAAACTTTTGACCACAACTGTACAGCGTTGTACGAGATCTTCAGTTTTTTGGCAATTTCTCGCATGGAATAGCCTTCATTTCTCAGAGCAAGAATAGACTGACGAGTTTCAGAAGAAAGTTATTTGTTTCTGGCCATTTTGAGCCTGTAATCGAACCCACAATTGCTGATGCTCCAGATACTCATCTAGTCTCAAGAAGGCCAGTTATATTTCTTCTTTAATCAGCAGTTTTCAGCTGTGCTAACATAATTGCAAAAGGGTTTTCTAATGATCAATTAGCCTATTAAAATGATAAACTTGGATTAGCAAACACAACGTGCCATTGGAACACAGGACTGATGGTTGCTGATAATGGGCCTCTGTACGCCTATGTAGATATTCCATAAAAAATCAGCAGTTTCCAGCTACAATAGCCATTTACAACATTAACAATGTCTACACTGTATTTCTGATCAATGTGATGTTATTTTAATGGACAAAAAAATTGCTTTTCTTTCGAAAACAAGGACATTTCTAAGTGACCCCAAACTTTTGAACGGTAGTGTATCCCTAGCTGAACGGTGGTGGATATCATGTCCCTTCAAGCAGAATCTACTTGTAGCGGAGGTTGCAGGACCGGAAGGAAAGCATGTTCTGTCTGCACCGTGCCATCACTTTGGAGGGCAGACTGCCTGCAGAGTGCTCGTTGCCTGCTGGGTAGCCCAGGATCGGAAGGATAGATGAGAATTTAATGAAGACTTGCAGGAAGTGGCTTCAGAACAACTTTTTGGTTGTGTTCAGAAAAACAAAGACAAAACAAATAATTGGGAGGGGAATTCTAGCGCCACTGAAAAGGGCACTGGAAGGGCAAAGGGGGATGTGTCCAGCTAGAGCCCCATCTGTGCCTGTTGTGGCATTATATTGTTGAAAACTATTTCAAAAAATTAACAAAATCAAAAAGCGTACTTTTGAGATATAATTATGAATATTTTTTGTGCTGAGCTTTAACCGAAATGTAGGTTCTTTTTCGTTTTTTTAAGCAACTAATTAACTGACATCCATTAAATGATTTGTTCCATTTCGTGTTTTTGTTTTTTGCTCAATGCAGTTTCTCTAGAGATACATCAGATCAAGCATGAACTGTACAATGTAGTAGGGAGTTGTAGAGATAATGTAATGATCGTAGCATAACCGCGTTCTGATTAGAGATAATGTAATGATCGTAGCATAACCGCGTTCTGATTAGAGATAATGTAATGATCGTAGCATAACCGCGTTTGATTAGAGATAATGTAATGATCGTAGCATAACCGCGTTCTGATTAGAGATAATGAATGATCGTAGCATAACCGCGTTCTGATTAGAGATAATGTAATGATCGTAGCATAACCGCGTTCTGATTAGAATAATGTAATGATCGTAGCATAACCGCGTTCTGATTAGAGATAATGTAATGATCGTAGCATAACCGCGTTCTGATTAGAGATAATAATGATCGTAGCATAACCGCGTCTGACTAGAGATATAATGATCGTAGCATAACCGCGTTCTGACTAGAGATAATGTAATGATCGTAGCATAACCGCGTTCTGATTAGAGATAATGTAATGATCGTAGCATAACCGCGTTCTGACTAGAGAGATAATGTAATGATCTAGCAGTGTCTGAATCCTGGCTTAGGAAGGCCACCAAAAATTCAACGACAACATTTTCCGTCTAGATAGAACTGGCAAAGGGGGCGAAGTAGCAATCTACTGTAGAGATAGCCTGCAGAGCTCTATCATACTATCCAGGTCTGTGCCCAAACAGTTTGAGCTTCTACTTCTAAAAATCCACCTTTCCAGAAATAAGTCTCTCACTGTTGCCGCTTGCTACAGACCCCCCTCAGCCCCCAGCTGTGCCCTGGACACCATATGTGAATTGATTGCCCCCCATCTATCCTCAGAGTTCGTACTGCTTGGTGACCTAAACTGGGATATGCTTAACACCCCGGCCTAAAATCTAAACTAGATGCCCTCAATCTCACACAAATTATCAAGGAACCTACCAGGTACAACCCTAAATCCGTAAACATGGGTACCCTCATAGATATCATCCTGACTAACCTCCGCTGTCTTCAACCAGGATCTCAGCGATCACTGCCTTATTGCCTGCGTCCGTAACGGGTCCGCGGTCAAACGACCACCCCTCATCACTGTCAAACGCTCCCAAAAACACTTCAGCGAGCAGGCCTTCCTAATTGACCTGGCCCGGGTATCCTGGATGGATATTGACCTCATTCCGTCAGTAGAGGATGCCTGGTTGTTCTTTAAAAGTAATTTCCTCTCAATCTTAAATAAACATGCCCCATTCAAAAAATACAGAACTAAGAACAGATATAGCCCCTGGTTCTCCTCAGACTTGACTGCCCTTGACCAGCACAAAAACATCCTGTGGCGTACTGCATTAGCATCAAATAGCCCCCGCGAAATGCAACTTTTCAGGGAAGTTAGGAACCAATATACACAAGCAGTTAGGAAAGCAAAGGCTAACTTTTTCAAACAGAAATTTGCTTCCTGTAGCACTAACTCCAAAAAGTTTTGGGACACTGTAAAGTCCATGGAAAATAAGAGCACTTCCTCCCAGCTGCCCACTGCACTGAGGCTAGGAAACACTATCACCACCGATAAATCTACAATAATCGAGAATTTCAACAAGCATTTTGCTACGGCTGGACATGCTTTCCATCTGGCTACCCCTACCCCGTCCACCAGCTCTGCACCCTCCGCTGCAACATGCCCATGCCCCCCCCCCGCTTCTCCTTCACCCAAATTCAGATAGCTGATGTTCTGAAAGAGCTGCAAAATCTGGACCCCTACAAATCAGCTGGGCTAGACAATCTGGACCCTTTCTTTCTAAAATTAGCCGCCGATATTGTCGCAACCCCTATTACTAGCCTGTTCAACCTCTCTTTCGTATCGTCTGAGATCCCCAGAGATTGGAAAGCTGCTGCGGTCATCCCCCTCTTCAAAGGGGGTGACACTCTAGATCCAAACTGTTACAGACCTATATCCATCCTGCCCTGCCTTTCGAAAGTATTTGAAAGCCAAGTTAACAAACAGATCACCGACCATTTCGAATCCCACCGTACCTTCTCCGCTGTGCAATCTGGTTTCCGAGCTGGTCATGGGTGCCCCTCAGCCACGCTCAAGGTCCTAAACGATATTCTAACCGTGATCGATAAAAGACAGTACTGTGCAGCCGTCTTCATCGACCTGGCCAAGGCTTTCGACTCTGTCAATCACCGCATTCTTATTGGCAGACTAAATAGCCTTGGTTTCTCAAATGACTGCCTCGCCTGGATCACCAACTACTTCTCAGATAGAGTTCAATGTGTCAAATCGGAGGGCCTGTTGTCTGGACCTCTGGCCGTCTCTATGGGGGTGCCACAGGGTTCAATTCTCGGGCCGACTCTATTCTCTGTGTATATCAATGATGTCGCTCTTGCTGCTGGTGACTCTCAGATTCACCTCTACGCAGACGACACCATTTTGTATACATCTGGCCCTTCATTGGACACTGTGTTAACAAACCTCCAAACGAGCTTCAATGCCATACAACACTCTTTCCATAGCCTCCAACTGCTCTTAAACGTTAGTAAAACTAAATGCATGCTCTTCAATCGAACGCTGCTTGCACCCGCCCGCCCGACTAGAATCACTACTCTTGGCGGGTCTGACTTAGAATATGTGGACAACTACAAATACCTAGGTATCTGGTTAGACCGTAAACTCTCCTTCCAGACTCACATTAAGCATCTCCAATCCAAAGTCAAATCTAGAATCGGCTTCCTATTTCGCAACAAAGCCTCCTTCACTCATGCTGCCAAACATGCCCTCGTAAAACTGACTATCCTACCGATCCTTGACTTCGGCGATGTCATTTACAAAATAGCCTCCAACACTCTACTCAGCTAATTGGATGTAGTCTATCACAGTGCCATCCGTTTTGTCACCAAAGCCCCATATACTACCCACCATTGTGACCTGTACGCTCTCGTTGGCTGGCCCTCACTACATATTTGTCGGCAAACCCACTGGCTCCAGGTCATCTATAAATCACTGCTAAGTAAATCCCCACCTTATCTTAGATCATTAGTCACCATAGCAGCACCCACCCGTAGTCTGCGCTCCAGCAGGTATATCTCACTGGTCATCCCCAAAGCCAACACCTCCTTTGGCCGCCATTCCATCCAGTTCTCTGCTGCAAATGACTGGAACGAACTGCAAAAATCTCTGAAGCTGGAGACTCTTATCTCCCTCACTAACTTTAAGCATCAGTTGTCAGAGCACCTTACCGATCACTGCACCTGTACACAGCCCATCTGAAATTAGCCCACCCAACTACCTCATCCCCATATTGTTATTTATTTTGCTAATTTGCACCCCAGTATCTCTATTTGCACATCATCTTCTGCACATCTATCATTCCAGTGTTAATACTAATTGTAATTATTTTGCACTATGGCCTATTTATTGCCTTACCTCCATAACTTACTACATTTGCACACACTGTATATATATATTTTTCAATTGTGTTATTGACTTTATGTTTTGTTTACCCCATATGTAACTCTGTGTTGTTGTTTTTATCGCACTGCTTTGCTTTATCTTGGCCAGGTCGCAGTTGGAAATGAGAACTTGTTCTCAACTGGCTTACCTGGTTAAATAAAGGTGAAATAAATAACGCGGAGTGCCTGGATACAGCCCTTAGCCGTGGTATATTGGACATGTACCACAAACCCCTGAGGATCCAGCCCTTAGCCGTGATATTGACATGTACCACAACCCCCTGAGGATACCCTTAGCCGTGGTATATTGGACATGTACCACAACCCCCTGAGGATACACCACATATTGGACATGTACCCCCCCTGAGGATACAGCCCTTAGCCGTGGTATATTGGACATGTACCACAAACCCCTGAGGTGCCTTATTGCTGTTAGAAACTGGTTACCAGCATAATTAGACCAGTAATGAGTATACAGTCTGATATACCACGGCTTTCAGCCAATCAGCATTCAGGGCTCGAACCACCCATAAAAATAATAATAATAATAAAGATTTGTTACAAATGTAAAAAGCATTTCAAACATCCTTCCTCACAATTAAATTTATATGTGAGCATTGGCAGAAACAATGTGAGATACCAAAAATATCTTTCTGCCGTGGAATCGCCCTTTATGCTGCAGTAATTTGAGAGAAACATGTCCAGTTATAGGAGGTGCCCTGCTGATAGCTAGACACGGTAGAAAGATCTGACATACGGTTCAGAGATCTGTCTCTCCGACGTACACTGGTTCATCTGGTCCATCCCATCTAACTGTCTGTCTCTCCGCGGTGTCTCCCTTTATGCTGCAGTAATGTCCATCCCCATCTGCAGTCTCTCCGTGGTGTCTCCCTTTATGATGATACTGGTCTCAGGACTAACTGTCTGTCTCTCCGCGGTCCATCTGAACTACACGTCCTGGCCGGACCACGGTGTCCCCACGGTCAACGCCATCGATAGCATCCTGCAGTTCGTACACATCGTCCGCCAGCAGGCCAACCGCACCAAAGAACCCATTGTGGTTCACTGCAGGTACGTACGGGGTCTACCGGGCTCAACCACAGGGGCCATGCTGTCAGGGAGATGTTACTCAGACAGAGTTTTACTAACACTAGGAATGGATTATATTGATACTGTTTATATGACCTGTCCACCTTGTTGATTTACCGTGCAAGCTGCCAAGATTGAGGAGGGTACCCAGTAAATCCGTCCACCTGCGGTTTAGAGTCATCTACATTAGACTACGCTGATTAACAGGCCCATAGACACGTACAGTAATGTCTGTGGCCAGATGCCAGCTGCCCAGCACTGACCCTCTCTCGGTAGAAGACTGGGTTACATTCAATATGCCCTCGGTGGATGTAAAACTCAGCAAAGATCTCTAAAACAAGCAAACGTCAATGAATCCAGCGGAACTTTATGAAAATTGGATTGGGTTTGACCAATTCAGTTCTGCTCTGTCTGTATCAAGTGACTTAAAGGAAATGTAATCCACATAAGAAACCCAAATCCAACACAGTAGCCTCAGACATGGCCTTTAGCCCAAACTTCCAGTCCACAAAAGTAGTAATCCACAAGGTAACTAACAATTAACACTCTTTTTACTTTGGAAGATTATCGCTTCTAAAGAATTGAGAAAACTATAAACAGTTTCCTAGTAACAAACAGTTCTCTCCAGTACACTGTTTCACTGCGCCGATGAGCTTCCACCAAATTGTTTTCACCTGTCAAGTCCTTTCCAATCAGTGCAGAGGCAACTGATCCACTCTAACCCGTAGTGAGTTGTCAGACGGTTATCAAAGGTTATTAATGAGTTGACAGCTCCACAGTGCTGGTGTCTCTCTCTCCACTAACATTATGTTGTGTTCTCTCCACAGTGCTGGTGTCTCTCTCTCCACTAACATTATGTTGTGTTCTCTCCACAGTGCTGGTGTCTCTCTCTCCACTAACATTATGTTGTGTTCTCTCCACAGTGCTGGTGTCTCTCTCTCCACTAACATTATGTTGTGTTCTCTCCACAGTGCTGGTGTCTCTCTCTCCACTAACATTATGTTGTGTTCTCTCCACAGTGCTGGTGTCTCTCTCTCCACTAACATTATGTTGTGTTCTCTCCACAGTGCTGGTGTCTCTCTCTCCACTAACATTATGTTGTGTTCTCTCCACAGTGCTGGTGTCTCTCTCTCTCCACTAACATTATGTTGTGTTCTCTCCACAGTGCTGGTGTCTCTCTCTCCACTAACATTATGTTGTGTTCTCTCCACAGTGCTGGTGTCTCTCTCTCCACTAACATTATGTTGTGTTCTCTCCACAGTGCTGGTGTCTCTCTCTCCACTAACATTATGTTGTGTTCTCTCCACAGTGCTGGTGTCTCTCTCTCCACTAACATTATGTTGTGTTCTCTCCACAGTGCTGGTGTCTCTCTCTCCACTAACATTATGTTGTGTTCTCTCCACAGTGCTGGTGTCTCTCTCTCCCACTAACATTATGTTGTGTTCTCTCCACAGTGCTGGTGTCTCTCTCTCCACTAACATTATGTTGTGTTCTCTCCACAGTGCTGGTGTCTCTCTCTCCACTAACATTATGTTGTGTTCTCTCCACAGTGCTGGTGTCTCTCTCTCCACTAACATTATGTTGTGTTCTCTCCACAGTGCTGGTGTCTCTCTCTCCACTAACATTATGTTGTGTTCTCTCCACAGTGCTGGTGTCTCTCTCTCTCCACTAACATTATGTTGTGTTCTCTCCACAGTGCTGGTGTCTCTCTCTCTCCACTAACATTATGTTGTGTTCTCTCCACAGTGCTGGTGTCTCTCTCTCTCCACTAACATTATGTTGTGTTCTCTCCACAGTGCTGGTGTCTCTCTCTCCACTAACATTATGTTGTGTTCTCTCCACAGTGCTGGTGTCTCTCTCTCCACTAACATTATGTTGTGTTCTCTCCACAGTGCTGGTGTCTCTCTCTCCACTAACATTATGTTGTGTTCTCTCCACAGTGCTGGTGTCTCTCTCTCCACTAACATTATGTTGTGTTCTCTCCACAGTGCTGGTGTCTCTCTCTCCACTAACATTATGTTGTGTTCTCTCCACAGTGCTGGTGTCTCTCTCTCCACTAACATTATGTTGTGTTCTCTCCACAGTGCTGGTGTCTCTCTCTCCACTAACATTATGTTGTGTTCTCTCCACAGTGCTGGTGTCTCTCTCTCCACTACTAACATTATGTTGTGTTCTCTCCACAGTGCTGGTGTCTCTCTCTCCACTAACATTATGTTGTGTTCTCTCCACAGTGCTGGTGTCTCTCTCTCCACTAACATTATGTTGTGTTCTCTCCACAGTGCTGGTGTCTCTCTCTCCACTAACATTATGTTGTGTTCTCTCCACTGGTGTCTCTCTCTCCACTAACATTATGTTGTGTTCTCTCCACAGTGCTCTCTCTCTCCCACTAACATTATGTTGTGTTCTCTCCACAGTGCTGGTGTCTCTCTCTCCACTAACATTATGTTGTGTTCTCTCCACAGTGCTGGTGTCTCTCTCTCCCACTAACATTATGTTGTGTTCTCTCCACAGTGCTGGTGTCTCTCTCTCCACTAACATTATGTTGTGTTCTCTCCACAGTGCTGGTGTCTCTCTCTCCACTAACATTATGTTGTGTTCTCTCCACAGTGCTGGTGTCTCTCTCTCTCCACTAACATTATGTTGTGTTCTCTCCACAGTGCTGGTGTCTCTCTCTCCACTAACATTATGTTGTGTTCTCTCCACAGTGCTGGTGTCTCTCTCTCCTTTCCTAACATTATGTTGTGTTCTCTCCACAGTGCTGGTGTCTCTCTCTCCACTAACATTATGTTGTGTTCTCTCCACAGTGCTGGTGTCTCTTCTCCACTAACATCCATGTTCAACAGTGCTGGTGTCTCTCTCTCCACTAACATTATGTTGTGTTCTCTCCACAGTGCTGGTGTGGGCCGGACAGGAACCTTCATAGCTCTGGACCGACTGATGCAGCACATCAGAGAACATGAGTTTACTGACATCCTGGGGATGGTGTCGGAGATGAGGTCCCATCGACTCTCCATGGTCCAGACAGAGGTAAGACTCTGTCCCCTTTCCCCCCAGACTCTCCATGGTCCAGAGGTCAGACTCTGTCCCCTTTCCCCCCAGACTCTCCATGGTCCAGAGGTCAGACTCTGTCCCCTTTCCCCTCTCCATGGTCCAGAGGTCAGACTCTGTCCCCTTTCCCCTCTCCATGGTCCAGAGGTCAGACTCTGTCCCCTTTCCCCTCAGACTCTCCATGGTCCAGAGGTAAGACTCTGTCCCCTTTCCCCTCAGACTCTCCATGGTCCAGACAGAGTCAGACTCTGTCCCCTTTCCCCTCAGACTCTCCATGGTCCAGAGGTCAGACTCTGTCCCCTTTCCCCTCAGACTCTCCATGGTCCAGAGGTCAGACTCTGTCCCCTTTCCCCTCTCCATGGTCCAGAGGTCAGACTCTGTCCCCTTTCCCCTCAGACTCTCCATGGTCCAGAGGTCAGACTCTGTCCCCTTTCCCCTCAGACTCTCCATGGTCCAGAGGTCAGACTCTGTCCCCTTTCCCCTCAGACTCTCCATGGTCCAGAGGTCAGACTCTGTCCCCTTTCCCCTCAGACTCTCCATGGTCCAGACAGAGGTCAGACTCTGTCCCCTTTCCCCTCAGACTCTCCATGGTCCAGAGAGTCAGACTCTGTCCCCTTTCCCCTCAGACTCTCCATGGTCCAGAGGTCAGACTCTGTCCCCTTCCCCCTCAGACTCTCCATGGTCCAGAGGTCAGACTCTGTCCCCTTTCCCCTCAGACTCTCCATGGTCCAGAGGTCAGACTCTGTCCCCTTTCCCCTCTCCATGGTCCAGAGGTCAGACTCTGTCCCCTTTCCCCCCTCAGACTCTCCATGGTCCAGACAGAGGTAAGACTCTGTCCCCTTTCCCCCCAGACTCTCCATGGTCCAGAGGTCAGACTCTGTCCCCTTTCCCCTCAGACTCTCCATGGTCCAGAGGTCAGACTCTGTCCCCTTTCCCTCTCCATGGTCCAGACAGAGGTAAGACTCTGTCCCCTTTCCCCTCAGACTCTCCATGGTCCAGAGGTAAGACTCTGTCCCCTTTCCCCCCAGACTCTCCATGGTCCAGAGGTAAGACTCTGTCCCCTTTCCCCCCAGACTCTCCATGGTCCAGAGGTAAGACTCTGTCCCCTTTCCCCTCAGACTCTCCATGGTCCAGAGGTCAGACTCTGTCCCCTTTCCCCTCTCCATGGTCCAGAGGTCAGACTCTGTCCCCTTTCCCCTCAGACTCTCCATGGTCCAGAGGTCAGACTCTGTCCCCTTTCCCCTCAGACTCTCCATGGTCCAGAGGTCAGACTCTGTCCCCTTTCCCCCCAGACTCTCCATGGTCCAGAGGTAAGACTCTGTCCCCTTTCCCCTCAGACTCTCCATGGTCCAGAGGTCAGACTCTGTCCCCTTTCCCCTCTCCATGGTCCAGAGGTCAGACTCTGTCCCCTTTCCCCTCAGACTCTCCATGGTCCAGAGGTCAGACTCTGTCCCCTTTCCCCCTCTCCATGGTCCAGAGGTCAGACTCTGTCCCCTTTCCCCTCAGACTCTCCATGGTCCAGAGGTCAGACTCTGTCCCCTTTCCCCTCAGACTCTCCATGGTCCAGAGGTCAGACTCTGTCCCCTTTCCCCTCAGACTCTCCATGGTCCAGAGGTCAGACTCTGTCCCCTTTCCCCTCTCCATGGTCCAGAGGTCAGACTCTGTCCCCTTTCCCCTCAGACTCTCCATGGTCCAGAGGTCAGACTCTGTCCCCTTTCCCCTCAGACTCTCCATGGTCCAGAGGTCAGACTCTGTCCCCTTTCCCCTCAGACTCTCCATGGTCCAGAGGTCAGACTCTGTCTCCTTTCCCCTCAGACTCTCCATGGTCCAGAGGTCAGACTCTGTCCCCTTTCCCCTCAGACTCTCCATGGTCCAGAGGTCAGACTCTGTCCCCTTTCCCCTCAGAACGAGGGACAGTAGGACCCATCTGGTTAGAACTAGTGCACTATGTAGGGAATAGAGTGCCATTTCAGACACACTTATGCACTGTCACTAAAACATTATTCTGTTGACGTGATGTCACTTCCTCCTGTATGATGTCACTTCCTGTAGGAGCAGTATGTGTTCATCCACCAGTGTGTCCTGCTTATGTGGAAGAAGAAGCAACAGTTCATCACCAATGATGTCATCTACGAGAACATCAGCAAGTCCTAGTGACCGCCTCCTTCACAACGTAAGAATATATAGGCACCCCTCTGATTCTATAGGCACCCTCTCTGAATCTATAGGCACCCTCTCTGAATCTATAGGCACCCCTCTCTGAATCTATAGGCACCCTCTCTGAATCTATAGGTACCCCTCTCTGAATCTATAGGTACCCCTCTCTGAATCTATAGGTACCCCTCTCTGAATCCACAGCCACCCTCTCTGAATCCCCAGCCTCCCTCTCTGAATCCCCAGCCTCTGACCATATCCCTCCACCAGCAGTATATATCTGACCATATCCCTCCACCAGCAGTATATATCTGACCATATCCCTCCACTAGCAGTATATATCTGACCATATCCCTCCACTAGCAGTATATATCTGACCATATCCCTCCACTAGCAGTATATATATCTGACCATATCCCTCCACTAGCAGTATATATCTGACCATATCCCTCCACTAGCAGTATATATCTGACCACATCCCTCCACTAGCAGTATATATCTGACCATATCCCTCCACTAGCTAGCCAGTATATATCTGACCATATCCCTCCACCAGCAGTATATATCTGACCATATCCCTCCACTAGCAGTATATATCTGACCATATCCCTCCACTAGCAGTATATATCTGACCATATCCCTCCACTAGCAGTATATATCTGACCATATCCCTCCACTAGCAGTATATATCTGACCATATCCCTCCACTAGCAGTATATATCTGACCATATCCCTCCACTAGCAGTATATATCTGACCATCCACCCTCCACTAGCAGTATATATCTGACCATATCCCTCCACTAGCAGTATATATCTGACCATATCCCTCCACTAGCAGTATATATCTGACCATATCCCTCCACTAGCAGTATATATCTGACCATATCCCTCCACTAGCAGTATATATCTGACCATATCCCTCCACTAGCAGTATATATCTGACCACATCCCTCCACTAGCAGTATATATCTGACCATATCCCTCCACTAGCAGTATATATCTGACCATATCCCTCCACCAGCAGTATATATCTGACCATATCCCTCCACTAGCAGTATATATCTGACCATATCCCTCCACTAGCAGTATATATCTGACCATATCCCTCCACTAGCAGTATATATCTGACCATATCCCTCCACCAGCAGTATATATCTGACCATATCCCTCCACTAGCAGTATATATCTGACCATATCCCTCCACTAGCAGTATATATCTGACCATATCCCTCCACTAGCAGTATATATCTGACCATATCCCTCCACTAGCAGTATATATCTGACCATATCCCTCCACTAGCAGTATATATCTGACCATATCCCTCCACTAGCAGTATATATCTGACCATATCCCTCCACTAGCAGTATATATCTGACCACATCCCTTCACTAGCAATATATATCTGACCATATCCCTCCACTAGCAGTATATATCTGACCATATCCCTCCACTAGCAGTATATATCTGACCATATCCCTCCACTAGCAGTATATATCTGACCATATCCCTCCACTAGCAGTATATATCTGACCATATCCCTCCACTAGCAGTATATATCTGACCATATCCCTCCACTAGCAGTATATATCTGACCATATCCCTCCACTAGCAGTATATATCTGACCACATCCCTCCACCAGCAGTATATATCTGATCATATCCCTCCACTAGCAGTATATATCTGACCATATCCCTCCACTAGCAGTATATATCTGACCATATCCCTCCACCAGCAGTATATATCTGACCACATCCCTCCACTAGCAGTATATATCTGACCACATCCCTCCACTAGCAGTATATATCTGACCATATCCCTCCACCAGCAGTATATATCTGACCATATCCCTCCACTAGCAGTATATATCTGACCATATCCCTCCACTAGCAGTATATATCTGACCATATCCCTCCACTAGCAGTATATATCTGACCATATCCCTCCACTAGCAGTATATATCTGACCATATCCCTCCACTAGCAGTATATATCTGACCATATCCCTCCACTAGCAGTATATATCTGACCACATATCCCTCCACTAGCAGTATATATCTGACCATATCCCTCCACTAGCAGTATATATCTGACCATATCCCTCCACTAGCAGTATATATCTGACCATATCCCTCCACTAGCAGTATATATCTGACCATATCCCTCCACTAGCAGTATATATCTGACCATATCCCTCCACTAGCAGTATATATTTGACCATATCCCTCCACTAGCAGTATATATCTGACCATATCCCTCCACTAGCAGTATATATCTGACCACATCCCTCCACCAGCAGTATATATCTGACCATATCCCTCCACTAGCAGTATATATCTGACCACATCCCTCCACTAGCAGTATATATCTGACCATATCCCTCCACTAGCAGTATGTATCTGACCACATCCCTCCACTAGCAGTATATATCTGACCATATCCCTCCACTAGCAGTATATATCTGACCACATCCCTCCACTAGCAGTATATATCTGACCATATCCCTCCACTAGCAGTATATATCTGACCATATCCCTCCACCAGCAGTATATATCTGACCATATCCCTCCACCAGCAGTATATATCTGACCATATCCCTCCACTAGCAGTATATATCTGACCATATCCCTCCACTAGCAGTATATATCTGACCATATCCCTCCACTAGCAGTATATATCTGACCATATCCCTCCACCAGCAGTATATATCTGACCATATCCCTCCACTAGCAGTATATATCTGACCATATCCCTCCACTAGCAGTATATATCTGACCATATCCCTCCACTAGCAGTATATATCTGACCATATCCCTCCACTAGCAGTATATATCTGACCATATCCCTCCACTAGCAGTATATATCTGACCATATCCCTCCACTAGCAGTATATATCTGACCATATCCCTCCACTAGCAGTATATATCTGACCACATCCCTCCACTAGCAGTATATATCTGACCATATCCCTCCACTAGCAGTATATATCTGACCATATCCCTCCACTAGCAGTATATATATCTGACCATATCCCTCCACTAGCAGTATATATCTGACCATATCCCTCCACTAGCAGTATATATCTGACCATATCCCTCCACTAGCAGTATATATCTGACCATATCCCTCCACCAGCAGTATATATCTGACCATATCCCTCCACCAGCAGTATATATCTGACCATATCCCTCCACCAGCAGTATATATCTGACCATATCCCTCCACTAGCAGTATATATCTGACCATATCCCTCCACTAGCAGTATATATCTGACCATATCCCTCCACTAGCAGTATATATCTGACCATATCCCTCCACTAGCAGTATATATCTGACCATATCCCTCCACCAGCAGTATATATCTGACCATATCCCTCCACCAGCAGTATATATCTGACCATATCCCTCCACCAGCAGTATATATCTGACCATATCCCTCCACTAGCAGTATATATCTGACCATATCCCTCCACTAGCAGTATATATCTGACCATATCCCTCCACTAGCAGTATATATCTCTGACCATATCCCTCCACTAGCAGTATATATCTGACCATATCCCTCCACTAGCAGTATATATCTGACCATATCCCTCCACTAGCAGTATATATCTGACCATATCCCTCCACTAGCAGTATATATCTGACCATATCCCTCCACCAGCAGTATATATCTGACCATATCCTTCCACTAGCGGACCTATACTAACTCTCTTCTATTCTTCCTGTTGCAGATCGTGACATCACTCAACCTCCCGTGCTTCAGGCGTCCCGTTCTCTACCGAGACACGTTTCATCATCGATACAAAAAACAACAACACAGAATGTCTGACTAATCTGACAACGCACGGAGGACAATATCAAGATGGATTTGAGTTTTAATTGGTGTTAGTTCTGTAAGCATGGGATTGAACACAGCCTTAAGGAGCCTTGTTCACCGACTCAAGACTGACCAGGAGTTCTAGCGCTATGAAGGTTGATGTTGTTTCCCCTCTTCAACCTTCAGCAGAACTACAACAGAACTGACAGAGACGTCGGGAACCAGGGGGGTTTGGGACAGTAGCATGACCCCCCCCTGAGTGATGACACGTCTCTTATAAAATGACCAATACCTTGTTTAGAGGGAGTGTGGACCCGTCCTTGACACAGCAACTTAGTGGAACTTAACTGAGAGTGGTCAGGTCAAATACTGTAACATTTAGTTGATGTTTCTCTTTCAGGAACAGCTGACACACAGCAGTACACAGGCCTGATGTTCCCTGTCAGTCTGCCTGTCTGTCTGTCTGTCTGTCTGTCTGTCTGTTACCTTCCTGCCATGGGACAATGTTGCAGACCTGCTATGGTACAATGCTAGCAGGAGGCCGATGTGTGCTTGACAGTAGTGTTCCAGGTTGTTTTAATGTGCATACTGTCCATCTGCTGCCCTTAGTTCACATCTCAAACACCGTCCATCTGCTGCCCTTAGTTCACATCTCAAACACCGTCCATCTGCTGCCCTTAGTTCACATCTCAAACACCGTCCATCTGCTGCCCTTAGTTCACATCTCAAACACTGTCCGTCTGCTGCCCTTAGTTCACATCTCAAACACCGTCCATCTGCTGCCCTTAGTTCACATCTCAAACACCGTCCATCTGCTGCCCTTAGTTCACATCTCAAACACCGTCCATCTGCTGCCCTTAGTTCACATCTCAAACGCCGTCCATCTGCTGCCCTTAGTTCACATCTCAAACACCGTCCGTCTGCTGCCCTTAGTTCACATCTCAAACACTGTCCATCTGCTGCCCTTAGCTTCACATCTCAAACACCGTCCATCTGCTGCCCACATCTAGTTCACATCTCAAACACAGTCCATCTGCTGCCCTTAGTTCACATCTCAAACACCGTCCATCTGCTGCCCTTAGTTCACATCTCAAACACCGTCCATCCGCTGCCCTTAGTTCACATCTCACACACCGTCTCCATCTGCAACAAGCTTCACATCTCACACACCGACTCCAGCTGCAACAAGCTTCACATCTCAGACACAGTCTCCAGCTGCAACAAGCTTCCATTCTCTACGTTACACTGCCATCCTGGCCAGAGACACCTGGAGGAAAGGCCTGTTACAGACAGGTTGTTCTGGGAGGAAAGGCCTGTTACAGACAGGTTGCTCTGGGAGGAAAGGCATGTTAGAGACAGGTTGCTCTGGGAGGAAAGGCCTGTTACAGATGGAGGAAAGGCCTGTTACAGACAGGTTGCTCTGGGAGGAAAGGCCTGTTACAGATGGAGGAAAGGCCTGTTACAGACAGGTTGCTCTGGGAGGAAAGGCCTGTTACAGATGGAGGAAAGGCCTGTTACAGACAGGTTGCTCTGGGAGGAAAGGCCTGTTACAGATGGAGGAAAGGCCTGTTACAGACAGGTTGCTCTGGGAGGAAAGGCCTGTTACAGACAGGTTGCTCTGGAGACAGAAGGCCTGTTAGGAAAGGCCTGTTAGACAGGTTGCTCTGGGAGGAAAGGCCTGTTATAGACAGGTTGCTCTGGGAGGAAAGGCCTGTTACAGGAAAAAGGCCTGTTACAGACAGGTTGCTCTGGGAGGAAAGGCCTGTTATAGACAGGTTGCTCTGGGAGGAAAGGCCTGTTACAGACAGGTTGCTCTGGGAGGAAAGGCCTGTTACAGACAGGTTGCTCTGGGAGGAAAGGCCTGTTATAGACAGGTTGCTCTGGGAGGAAAGGCCTGTTATAGACAGGTTGCTCTGGGAGGAAAGGCCTGTTACAGACAGGTTGCTCTGGGAGGAAAGGCCTGTTATAGACAGGTTGCTCTGGGAGGAAAGGCCTGTTACAGATGGAGGAAAGGCCTGTTACAGACAGGTTGCTCTGGGACAGGTTACTCTGGGAGGAGGAAAGGCCTGTTATAGACAGGTTGCTCTGGGAGAAAGGCCTGTTACAGATGAGGAAAGGCCTGTTAGGAAAGGCAGTTACAGACAGGTTGCTCTGGGAGGAAAGGCCTGTTACAGACAGGTTGCTCTGGGAGGAAAGGCCTGTTACAGACAGGTTGCTCTGGGAGGAAAGGCCTGTTACAGACAGGTTGCTCTGGGAGGAAAGGCCTGTTACAGACAGGTTGCTCTGGAGGAAGGCCTGTTACAGACAGGTTGCTCTGGGAGGAAAGGCCTGTTACAGACAGGTTGCTCTGGGAGGAAAGGCCTGTTACAGACAGGTTGCTCTGCCTCTGGGAGGAAAGGCCTGTTATAGACAGGTTGCTCTGGGAGGAAAGGGAGGAAAGGCCTGTTATAGACAGGTTGCTCTGGGAGGAAAGACTGCTATTGTTGTACAGATACTGTTTCTATCTGGCTAGACAGGACTGTGTTCTGGGGAGAAAATTGGCCCTGTGTTTATAGACAGGTTGCTCTGGGAGGAAACTGGCCTGTTTATAGACAGGTTGGCCATTTGGGACTGGGACTAGTGTTTCTGTCTTCCAGAAGCCCTGAGCGACTTACAGTTAGTGAGTGCAAGAGGGATGTCTTCTAGAAGACGGGGAGGTGTTTTAACTGTCATTTAAACCTCTTTACTGAATCTTATCAACAAGAGGGATGTCTTCTAGAAGACGGGGAGGTGTTTAACTGTCATTTAAACCTCTTTACTGAATCAACAAGAGGGATGTCTTCTAGAAGAAGACGGGGAGGTGTTTTAAAACCTGTCATTTAAACCTCTTTACTGAATCAACAAGAGGGATGTCTTCTAGAAGACGGGGAGGTGTTTAACTGTCATTTAAACCTCTTTACTGAATCAACAAGAGGGATGTCTTCTAGAAGACGGGGAGGTGTTTTAACTGTCATTTAAACCTCTTTACTGAATCAACAAGAGGGATGTCTTCTAGAAGACGGGGAGGTGTTTAACTGTCATTTAAACCTCTTTACTGAATCAACAAGAGGGATGTCTTCTAGAAGACGGGGAGGTGTTTAACTGTCATTTAAACCTCTTTACTGAATCAACAAGAGGGATGTCTTCTAGAAGACGGGGAGGTGTTTTAACTGTCATTTAAACCTCTTTACTGAATCAACAAGAGGGATGTCTTCTAGAAGACGGGGAGGTGTTTTAACTGTCATTTAAACCTCTTTACTGAATCAACAAGAGGGATGTCTTCTAGAAGACGGGGAGGTGTTTTAACTGTCATTTAAACCTCTTTACTGAATCAACAAGAGGGATGTCTTCTAGAAGACAGGGAGGTGTTTTAACTGTCATTTAAACCTCTTTACTGAATCAACAAGAGGGATGTCTTCTAGAAGACGGGGAGGTGTTTTAACTGTCATTTAAACCTCTTTACTGAATCAACAAGAGGGATGTCTTCTAGAAGACGGGGAGGTGTTTTAACTGTCATTTAAACCTCTTTACTGAATCAACAAGAGGGATGTCTTCTAGAAGACGGGGAGGTGTTTTAACTGTCATTTGTTTACCAGGGTATGTAATTGCAATAGTTGCAATCAGGTGTTGAGACATGAACGGTGCATGTTGTAAATGTGCCCATCAGATCAGGCACTTCCTGTGTCTCCTGGTGATGACATCAGACCTACAGACAGCACAGTTCTGATGTCACGGGGAGAGGGAACCTCCACTAGGATGTGATGTCCAGTTTACCTCAATCTATATGGGACCTCTGGACAGTAAGGAAATGGAATAACCTAAAAAATATCAAATCAACATATATATATCTTTTTTCTCTCTCACTCTAGCTCAAAATTACCAAGGTACATTATTATTGAGGTACATTATCAAACAGTTCAGTGTTTACTAAAAAAAAGAGGGGATCATGACATGAACTTGATTGTTGGAGCAGCAGCTCCTGGGTTAGAGCTAGGCCGATTGGACTGGCCCTCCATCTTCCCCTCATCCGTCTGTCTGTCCACTCCTTAGAGGAGCTCCTGGGTTAGAGCTAGGCCGATTGGACTGGCCCTCCATCTCCACCTCATCCGTCTGTCTGTCCACTCCTTAGAGGAGCTCCTGGGTTAGAGCTAGGCCGATTGGACTGGCCCTCCATTGTCTGTCTGTCCACTTAGGCCCCGATTGGACTGGCTCCATCTCCGTCTGTCTGTCCACTCCTTAGAGGAGAGCAGGCAGCTCCTGTTAGAGCTAGTTGGCCGATGGCCCTCCATCTCCACCTCATCCGTCTGTCTGTCCACTCCTTTAGAGGAGCTGCAGCTCCTGGGTCCTTAGAGGAGCAGCAGCTCCTGGGTTAGAGCTAGGCCGATTGGACTGGCCCTCCATCTCCACCTCATCCGTCTGTCTGTCCACTCCTTAGAGGAGCTCCTGGGTTTAGTCCGATTGGACTGGCCCTCCATCTTCCCCTCATCCGTCTGTCTGTCCACTCCTTAGAGGAGCTCCTGGGTTAGAGCTAGGCCGATTGGACTGGCCCTCCATCTTCCCCTCATCCGTCTGTCTGTCCACTCCTTAGAGGAGCTCCTGGGTTAGAGCTAGGCCGATTGGACTGGCCCTCCATCTTCCCCTCATCCGTCTGTCTGTCCACTCCTTAGAGGAGCTCCTGGGTTAGAGCTAGGCCGATTGGACTGGCCCTCCATCTTCCCCTCATCCGTCTGTCTGTCCACTCCTTAGTTAGAGGAGCACCAAGCGTTTACAGAGGTGAAGGGTCAACCACCCTGACCTCATATTGACCTTACATTACCTAGGTTACATTACATGGGTTTAGGGTTACAAAATTCCCAGGTTTCCCGGGTTGGAAAATTCCCAGGTTTCCCGGGTTGGAAAATTCCCAGAATCAGGAGGGGAAACGCAAGGATTTCGCTACACCCGCAATAACATCTGCTAAACGTTGTATGTGACAAATAAAAATGTGATTTGATTTTGAATAAGAAGGAAATCCGTAATCCTCCAAACAGGATTTCTGGAAAACCTGGGAATTTTGTGGAAGTTATCAGAATGTTGCAACCCTAGTTACATGACAGAATGACAGAGGTTGTGTTACCGCGGTTCTCTATCTGACACACTGTATATAGTCCTGACGACTACAACTAGTCCGTTTCTACATGTATTACCAAGTCATTCTGTAACTGTAGTATTTGAATGAGCATAACATGAGCCAGAAGGTTATTTTATCATAGCTGCAGTAACAGTTTGTTTGAACGGAAGGGTCTTACGGCATCTTATCTTCCTGCTGGCGTGGAAAGGATGCGTCCCAAATGACTACCTATCCCTGCATAGTGTACTACTTTAGACCACAAGTAGTACACTATATAGAGCAGTGTTTCCCAACTCCAGTCCTCCAGGACCCCCAACAGCCCAACTCCAGTCCTCCAGTACCCCCAACAGCCCAACTCCAGTCCTCCAGTACCCCAACAGCCCAACTCCAGTCCCCAACAGCCCAACTCCAGTCCTCCAGTACCCCCCAACAGCCCAACTCCAGTCCTCCAGTACCCCCAACAGCCCAACTCCAGTCCTCCAGTACCCCCAACAGCCCAACTCCAGTCCTCCAGTATCCCCTACAGCCCAACTCCAGTCCTCCAGCACCCCCAACAGCCCAACTCCAGTCCTCCAGTACCCCCCCCCAACAGCCCAACTCCAGTCCTCCAGGACCCCCAACAGCCCAACTCCAGTCCTCCAGTCCTCCAACAGCCCAACTCCAGTCCTCCAGTCCTCCAACAGCCCAACTCCAGTCCTCCAGTCCTCCAACAGCCCAACTCCAGTCCTCCAGCACCCCCAACAGCCCAACTCCAGTCCTCCAGCACCCCCAACAGCCCAACTCCAGTCCTCCAGCACCCCCAACAGCCCAACTCCAGTCCTCCAACAGCCCAACTCCAGTCCTCCAGTACCCCAACAGCCCAACTCCAGTCCTCCTGTACCCCCCAACAGCCCAACTCCAGTCCTCCAGTACCCCAACAGCCCAACTCCAGTCCTCCAGTACCCCCCCCACAGCCCAACTCCAGTCCCCCCCCCAACAGCCCAACTCCAGTCCTCCAGTACCCCCCAACAGCCCAACTCCAGTCCTCCAGTACCCCCAACAGCCCAACTCCAGTCCTCCAGTACTCCCCAACAGCCCAACTCCAGTCCTCCAGTACCCCCCACAGCCCAACTCCAGTCCTCAACTTGTCAAGGGTGTTGTCAGGTGTGCTTCTCCGGGGCCACAACAAAAATATGTACTGTTGGGGGGTACTGGAGGACTGGAGTTGGGAAACACTGTTGGGAGGACTGGAGGACCGGAGTTGGGAAACACTGTTGGGAGGACTGGAGGACCGGAGTTGGGAAACACTGTTGGGAGGACTGGAGGACCGGAGTTGGGAAACACTGTTGGGAGGACTGGAGGACTGTTGGGAGTTGGAGGACCGGAGTTGGGAAACACTGTTGGGAGTACTGGAGGACCGGAGTTGGGAAACACTGTTGGGAGTACTGGAGGACCGGAGTTGGGAAACACTGTTGGGAGGACTGGAGGACCGGAGTTGGGAAACACTGCTCTAGAGAACAGGGTATCATTTGGGACGCACTGTGTGGAGGGTTGGACAGTATGCCTGAAACACACTGTGTGGAGGGAGTTGGACCACTGTATGCCTGGCTGTGACCAGGGAGGGAAACAGCACTTTGGTCTGCTGGCTGTCAGAACTACTGACAGAGAAAACACACATTTATAGTTGGTTACTGTACACATTTTACAATTCTCTCTTGCTCAGTGTGCGTCAGTCCAGTCAGGCTTGTTTGTCATTGGTGCCATTCTTGTGCATTGTGTCACTTAAATTAGAGGGATGATCTGGTACTAGGATTATCGTCACAGAGTTTTAATGTATGTATGTGTGTGTGTGTGTGTGTGTGTCTTGGAAAAAAATTAAATGTTGCAATATCAGTTGTTGTTGTGAGACAGATTGTGTGCCTTCTCAAATGCAGTGAATACATGACTTGTGATTCTCTACAAGGTGCTACAAGATGGACAACTTTTTTGTTTTGCTGGATCTGGTTTCTAAAATGACTGTTTATTGCAGAATTAGCAGATTTATGTGAAAAAGGCACCATGACGATACACATACAATTAGAACTAGTTATAACATAATCTCCCCCCAAAACACATCCATGTGTATTTGACCTTGATTGACACAAACAACGTTTTGCAAATTGCACATCTATTCTGGAAGACAATGGAGAAAAAAAATATTAAAAGAACGTGCTACTCCTTAAAAATACATTTCTTATATATATATATATATATTTATCTCTACATGATCATTCATTAACCAAAGCGTTTAGCGTTGGCAACATTAACTTAAAGACCTGGCAGCTAGGGGCCTCTACTGGTCTAACAGGGCCACTGGGTCTCCATATTGGATCTGATGCAGGGGCCTCTACTGGTCTGGCAGGGCCACTGGGTCTCCATATTGGATCTGATGCAGGGGCCTCTACTGGTCTGGCAGGGCCACTGGGTCTCCATATTGGATCTGATGCAGGGGCCTCTACTGGTCTAACAGGGCCACTGGGGTCTCCATATTGGATCTGATGCAGGGGCCTCTACTGGTCTAACAGGGCCACTGGGTCTCCATATTGGATCTGATGCAGGGGCCTCTACTGGTCATGGCAGGGCCACTGGGTCTCCATATTGGATCTGATGCAGGGGCCTCTACTGGTCTGGCAGGGCTACTGGGTCTCCATATTGGATCTGATGCAGGGGCCTCTACTGGTCTAACAGGGCCACTGGGTCTCCATATTGGATCTGATGCAGGGGCCTCTACTGGTCTAACAGGGCCACTGGGTCTCCATATTGGATCTGATGCAGGGGCCTCTACTGGTCTGGCAGGGCTACTGGGTCTCCATATTGGATCTGATGCAGGGGCCTCTACTGGTCTAACAGGGCCACTGGGTCTCCATATTGGATCTGATGCAGGGGCCTCTACTGGTCTGGCAGGGCCACTGGGTCTCCATATTGGATCTGATGCAGGGGCCTCTACTGGTCTGGCAGGGCCACTGGGTCTCCATATTGGATCTGATGCAGGGGCCTCTACTGGTCTGGCAGGGCCACTGGGTCTCCATATTGGATCTGATGCAGGGGCCTCTACTGGTCTGGCAGGGCCACTGGGTCTCCATATTGGATCTGATGCAGGGGCCTCTACTGGTCTGACGTTGAGGGAGAGGGTGTTTACCTGGCACCACGCCGTCAGAGTGCCTACCTCCTCTCTGTAGGCCGTATCGTCGTTGTTGGTGATCAGGCAAACACCCTCTCCCTCAACGTCAGCAAAACAAAGGAGCCGATTGTGGACTTCAGGAGGAACCAGGGAACGCCCCCATCCTCATCAACAGGGCCGCCATGGAGACGGTCAAAACCTTCAGTAAATATTATCTGATGCACCTTATTAGGAAACAAATATCTTTACACTCTAAACTCTGCCTGTATCTGAAATTCATTTGACCAATGTAATTTGCATTAAGTTACTCTTTTGGCATTACCATAACATAAAAGAGGATATACATAAATATCATATTATTCTCTTTGCCAGCAAACCAGAAGATTTACACAATAATGATCATATTAAACAATTGGTTATTATTAACATCTATCATTCAATATCTGAAATACTCTAGATCCGAATCTAGTCACAGACGGTGGTTATTTTGGTTGGTTCCATTTGTCTGTATCTCAAGACCACCTGATCCATTCTCTGTCCAGTGTTATCCTCTACACCGCCCAAAGACAACTTTACACCTGTAGCTAGAATAACTCTGGTCCAATCAGGTGGAAACATTTTCTGCTGCTAGTTTTCCCACCATCCTGTGCAACAAATAACTGAATCAAAGACAATAGTTGATTGAAGTGTAGTTATTCCCATCAGGCATCACAGCGGGGATGCTAACTCTGTGTGCTGTAGTACATTTGAATCAAAGACAATAGTTGATTGAAGTGTAGTTATTTCCATCAGGCATCACAGCGGGGATGCTAACTCTGTGTGCTGTAGTACATTTGAATCAAAGACAATAGTTGATTGAAGTGTAGTTATTTCCATCAGGCATCACAGTGGGATGCTAACTCTGTGTGCTGTAGTCCATGTTGAAGGCTTCAGTCTGTCTGTCTAGTGTTTCTTTCCTTCTACGGTGACTGCTCCAGAAGCTCCTGTCGGCGTCTCATGATCTCAGCGAACTGGGCGCGCTCCGTGGCGTCCTGGAAACAGAAACCGTGACAACATAAAGGGGCCTGGTCATGAGACAGGTGGGTGTGGCCTGGAGGGTTCAGTGGCTGCTGCCCTCATCGAATGACTCCACCCCTGAGTCACAGGCTGTGAGCGACAGCTTCTCCTGACGCCGCCGCATGATCTCCTGCAGCTCTGACCCTGAACTCCTCTGGAGGGAGAGATAGAGAGAGGGATGGATGGAGGGAGAGAGAGAGAGAAAGAGAGAGAGAGAGAGAAGGAGAGCGAGAGACAGAGAGAGAGAGACAGAGAGACAGAGAGAGAGAGAGAGAGAGAGAGAGAGAGAGAGAGAGAGAGAGAGAGGGAAGATGGAGAGGAGAGAGAGAGAGAGAGAGAGAGAGAGAGAGAGAGAGAGAGAGAGAGAGAGAGAGAGAGAGAGAGAGAGAGAGAGAGAGAGAGAGAGAGAGAGAGAGAGAGAGAGAGAGAGAGAGAGAGAGAGAGAGAGAGAGAGAGAGAGAGAGAGAGAGAGAGAGAGAGAGAGAGAGAGAGAGAGAGAGAGAGAGAGAGAGAGAGAGAGAGAGAGAGAGAGAGAGAGAGAGAGAGAAGAGAGAGAGACAGAGAGAGAGAGAGAGAGAGAGAGAGAGAGAGAGAGAGAGAGAGAGAGAGAGAGAGAGAGAGAGAGAGAGAGAGAGAGAGAGAGAGAGAGAGAGAGAGAGAGAGAGAGAGAGAGAGAGAGAGAGAGAGAGAGAGAGAGGAGAGAGAGAGAGAGAGAGAGAGAGAGAGAGAGAGAGAGAGAGAGAGAGAGAGAGAGAGAGAGAGAGAGAGAGAGAAAGAGAAAGCAGAGAAAGGAGGTTAGAGTCAGTAGAGATGTCTCCTACAGAGGGATTCTATGGAACTAAATAATGTCCACATTCATCTCAGTAGGGCTGAATCATAGAGTTGAAAACAGTAATGAGGTCACTGTAGAAGCCATTCTAGTGTTTATAACTCTACGAATCCACTAGAGAACTGAGCGGTCAGAGGAGAGGATCACCAGCTGGGCAGCTACAGAGAAACTCTTTCTGTTAGGAAATGAATGTAGATGACAGTCTGGTGGGAGAATCCTGTGACAGGTCAGACGGTAGGCTTTGCTAGCTCTGGCCCGAGCGAGATATTGTCCAGCAGACCTGCTGACCTTTAGACTGAGCCTGAGAACCAGCCGGACAACATCGTTCTCGGGACCAGCGCTGGAATAACCATTTTGTTTTCAGAGCTGATCCACAAATACCTACATTTCCTTTTGGCAGATCCACTCAACCTGTTCTAAACTGACCTGTAGTTCCCTTAGTTCCACACAGCTGTAATCTACAGTGGTACAGTGTATACTATGTCCTACACTTCCACAGCAGAAATATCCTGTAGGTATGGAAGAAACACACCTGAAATCTAGTTGATATGCCAGCTAAGGGTTAAAATGACCTTGGCCTTGGGTTTGGTTCAGTCTAGTAGTGATGTGGTCGTGGAGAATGATAACTGGTAGAGGGGTTTGGGTCTAGTAGTGATGTGGTCATGGAGAATGATAACTGGTAGAGGGGTTTGGTTCAGTCTAGTAGTGATGTGGTCGTGGAGAATGATAACTGGTAGAGGGGTTTGGGTCTAGTAGTGATGTGGTGTGGATCGGTGAGGGGTTTGGTTCAGAATGATAAATGATGGTAGAGGGGTTTGGTTCAGTCTAGTAGTGATGTGGTCGTGGAGAATGATAAATGATAACTGGTAGAGGGGTTTGGTTCAGTCTAGTAGTGATGTGAGTCGTAGGTGGTCGTGGAGAATGATAACTGGTAGAGGGGTTTGGTTCAGTCTAGTAGTGATGTGGTCGTGGAGAATGATAACTGGTAGAGGGGTTTGGTTCAGTCTAGTAGTGATGTGGTCGTGGAGAATGATAACTGGTAGAGGGGTTTGGTTCAGTCAGTAGTATGTGGTCGTGGAGAATGATAACTGGTAGAGGTCGTTTCTAGAGAATGATAACTGGTAGAGGGGTTTGGTTCAGTCTGTAGGTCAGGTATGTTCCTATGTCTCCCATATCTAGTGCAGGCTGAGCTACGAGGTGAGGTGAGGGATGGGAACATTTCCAGCCAGGAGGAGACCAGCTGGTGGGTTCTTAAAGCCATGGTGGGTCTCTAGGAGGGGGAATTCTAAAGCTACACATCTAGGTTTTTAGCATCCATCTGCTGGCCAGCTTCACAACATTTAGAAAAACTACCTGTTATCATACTTATTTAAGTATGAGAAAAATGCTGAACCAAACTTCAGACTGTTTTTTCAATGTGTGCAGTTGATACAATACATACTGTATGTTATCTTGACCTGCACACTGGATTGTCTAAGTTGAGCAGTGAAGTGGTGTTTCAATAGAACACAGATCGGTGAGGTGTGTTAGCGTAGCGAGACAGGTAAGGAGAAGTCCTGAACAGAAGAGAGCAGTGACTACAAGAAGCTGGCCAACAGAGTAGAGCCTAGAACAACCTCTCTAGTGGAACAATACCTTAGTGAGAGTTTAGAGTCTGAAGACTTCAGTGGTCAGAAGAAGACCTGCAGGAGGACAGAGACCAGACAGAAACCACCCCTTGCCAGAGCTTTAAATAGCATGTAGACTGCAAGTACCCCTGTAAACACTTGTATGTACCTGTATGTACCTGTAAACACCTGTATGTACCTGTATGTACCTGTAAACACCTGTATGTACCTGTAAACACCTGTATGTACCTGTATGTACCTGTAAATACCTGTATGTACCTGTAAACACCTGTATGTACCTGTAAACACCTGTATGTACCTGTATGTACCTGTATGTACCTGTAAACACCTGTATGTACCTGCAAACACCTGTATGTACCTGTATGTACCTGTATGTACCTGTATGTACCTGTATGTACCTGTATGTACCTGTATGTACCTGTAAACACCTGTATGTACCTGTATGTACCTGTAAACACCTGTATGTACCTGTATGTACCTGTAAACACCTGTACTGTATGTACCTGTATGTACACCTGTATGTACCTGTAAACACCTGTATGTACCTGTATGTACCTGTAAACACCTGTATGTACCTGTATGTACCTGTATGTACCTGTATGTACCTGTAAACACCTGTATGTACCTGTATGTACCTGTAAACCTGTATGTACCTGTATGTACCTGTAAACACCTGTATGTACCTGTAAACACCTGTATGTACCTGTAAACACCTGTATGTACCTGTAAACACCTGTATGTACCTGTATGTACCTGTAAACACCTGTATGTACCTGTAAACACCTGTATGTACCTGTATGTACCTGTAAACACCTGTATGTACCTGTAAACACCTGTAAACACCTGTATGTACCTGTAAACACCTGTATGTACCTGTATGTAAACACCTGTACCTGTATGTACCTGTAAACACCTGTATGTACCTGTATGTAAAACACCTGTATGTACCTGTAAAAACACCTGTATGTACCTGTATGTACCTGTAAACACACCTGTATGTACCTGCAAACACCTGTATGTACCTGTAAAACCTGTATGTACAGTGCATTTGGAAAGTATTCAGACCCCATTACTTTTCCTCATCAATCTACACACAATACCCCATAATGACAAAGCACACAGGTTTTTATATTTTTTTTGCAAATGTATAATACAAAAAACTGAAATATCACTTTTACATAAGTATTCAGACCATTTACTCAACACTTTATTGAAGCACCTTTGGAAGCGATTACAGCCTCGAGTCTTCTTGGGTATGACGCTACAAGCTTGGCACACCTGTATTTGGGGAGTTTCTCCCATTCTTCTCTGCTGATCCTCTCAAGCTCTGTCAGGTTGGATTGGGAGCGTCGCTGCACAGCTATTTTCAGGTCTCTCCAGAGATGTTCAATCAGGTTCAAGTCCCGGCTCTGGCTGGGTCACTCAAGGACATTCAGAGACTTGTCCCGAAGCCACTCCTGCGTTGTCTTGGCTGTGTGTTTAGGGTCGTTGTCCTGTTGGAAGGTGAACCTTTGCCCCAGTCTGAGGTCCTGAGCGCTTTGGAGCAGGTTTTCATCAAGGATCTCTCTGTACTTTGCTCCGTTCATCTTTCCCTCGATCCTGACTAGTCTCCCAGTCCCTGCCGCTGAAAAACATCCCCACAGCATGATGCTGCCACCACCATGCTTCACCGTAGGGATGGTGCCAGGTTTCCTCCAGACGTGACGCTTGGCATTCAGGTCAAAGAGTTCAATCTTGGTTTCATCAGACCAGAGAATCTTGTTTCTCATGGTCTGAGAGTCTTTAGGTGCCTTTTGGCAAACTCCAAGTGGGCTGTCATGTGCCTTTTACTGACTTCCGTCTGGCCACTCTACCATAAAGGCCTGATTGGTGGAGTGCTGCAGAGATGGTTGTCCTTCTGGAAGTTTCACCCATCTCCACAGAGGAACTCTGGAGCTCTGTCAGAGTGACCATCGGGTTCTTGGTCACCTCCCTAACCAAGGCCCTTCTCCCCCGATTGCTCAGTTTGGCCGGGCGGCCAGCTCTAGGAAGAGTCTTGGTGGTTCCAAACTTCTTCCATTTAAGAATGATGGAGGCCACTGTGTTCTTGGGGACCTTCAATGCTGCAGAAATGTTTTGGTACCCTTCCCCAGATCTGTGCCTCGACACAATCCTGTCTTGGAGCTCTACGAACAATTCCTTCGACCTCAAGACTTGGTTTTTGCATTGACATACACTGTCAACTGTGGGACCTTATATAGACAGTTGTGTGCCTTTCCAAATCATGTCCAATCAATTGAATTTACCACAGGTGGACTCCAATCAAGTTGTAGAAACATCAAGGATGATGGATACATCTGAGCTCAATTTCGAGTCTCATAGCAAAGGGTCTGAATACTTATGTAAATAAGGTATTTCTGTTTTTTATTTTTAATAAATTAGCAAACATTTCTAAAAACCTGTTTTCACTTTGTCATTATGGGGTGTTGTGTGTAGATTGATGAGGAAAAACATTAATTTAATCAATTTTAGAATAAGGCTGTAACGTAACAATGTGTCTGAATACCTCTTTAAGGAATACCTGGGATAGGATAAAGTAATCCTTCTACCCCCCCCTTACCCCACCCAAAAAAAAAAAAAAAAAATATTGTAAAGTGGTTATCCCACTGGCTATCATAAGGTGAATGCACCAATTTGTAAGTCGCTCTGGATAAGAGCGTCTGCTAAATGACGAAAATGTAAAATGTAATGCAGGTGTTTACAGGTACATACAGGTGCATACAGGTGTTTACAGGTACATACAGGTGTTTACAGGTACATACAGGTGTTTACAGGTACATACAGGTGTTTACAGGTAC
Source organism: Coregonus suidteri (assembly GCA_036851935.1). Lineage (NCBI taxonomy): Eukaryota > Metazoa > Chordata > Actinopteri > Salmoniformes > Salmonidae > Coregonus > Coregonus suidteri. The sequence continues at coordinate 1,290,875 of CM072255.1, forward strand.
ATACAGGTGTTTGCAGGTACATACAGGTGTTTGCAGGTACATACAGGTGCATACAGGTGTTTACATGTATATACAGGTGTTTGCAGGTGCATACAGGTGTTTACAGGTACTGTGATTACATCAAACACGTTCAGTAGAAGATATTCAGGGTTCTGTGATTACATCAAACACATTCAGAAGAAGAGATTCAGGGTTCTTTGATTACATCAAACACATTCAGTAGAAGAGATTCAGGGTTCTGTGATTACATCAAACACATTCAGAAGAAGAGATTCAGGGTTCGTTGATTATATCAAACACATTCAGTAGAAGATATTCAGGGTTCTATGATTACATCAAACACATTCAGAAGAAGAGATTCAGGGTTCTATGATTACATCAAACACATTCAGAAGAAGAGATTCAGGGTTCTATGATTACATCAAACACATTCAGTAGAAGAGATTCAGGGTTCTGTGATTATATCAAACACATTCAGAAGAAGAGATTCAGGGTTCTATGATTACATCAAACACATTCAGTAGAAGAGATTCAGGGTTCGTTGATTATATCAAACACATTCAGAAGAAGAGATTCAGGGTTCTGTGATTACATCAAACACATTCAGTGGAAGAGATTCAGGGTTCTGTGATTATATCAAACACATTCAGGGTTCTATGATTAGAAGAAGATATCAGGGTTCTATGATTACATCAAACACATTCAGAAGAAGAGATTCAGGGTTCTATGATTACATCAAACACATTCAGAAGAAGAGATTCACTAAAGTTTAGACACCCAGCCAGTAGAATCCCCTGAACAAACTAGCACAATGCAGCACTGGGTACAAAGCAGACATTTAGCAGTGGACTTTTCAACACAGTCTGGACTTTGGATAGCTAAACACTTTAGCGACTGGCTGCCTTTCGTTCAGGTTTAACCCTGCACTCTGCCTTGATGCAGCTAGCTGTTGTAGCTTTAGTCCTGGTCTATCAGTGTTTATCAGCTAGCTGCTGTAGCTTTAGTCCTGGTCTAACAGTGTTTATCAGCTAGCTGCTGTAGCTTTAGTCCTGGTCTATCAGTGTTTATCAGCTAGCTGCTGTAGCTTTAGTCCTGGTCTATCAGTGTTTATCAGCTAGCTGCTGTAGCTTTAGCCCTGGTCTATCAGTGTTTATCAGCTAGCTGCTGTAGCTTTAGCCCTGGTCTATCAGTGTTTATCAGCTAGCTGCTGTAGCTTTAGTCCTGGTCTAACAGTGTTTATCAGCTAGCTGCTTTAGTCCTGGTCTATCAGTGGTTATCAGCTAGCTGCTGTAGCTTTAGCCCTGGTCTATCAGTGTTTATCAGCTAGCTGCTGTAGCTTTAGCCCTGGTCTATCAGTGTTTATCAGCTAGCTGCTGTAGCTTTAGCCCTGGTCTATCAGTGTTTATCAGCTAGCTGCTGTAGCTTTAGTCCTGGTCTAACAGTGTTTATCAGCTAGCTGCTGTAGCTTTAGTCCTGGTCTAACAGTGTTTATCAGCTAGCTGCTGTAGCTTTAGTCCTGGTCTAACAGTGTTTATCAGCTAGCTGCTGTAGCTTTAGTCCTGGTCTAACAGTGTTTATCAGCTAGCTGCTGTAGCTTTAGTCCTGGTCTATCAGTGTTTATCAGCTAGCTACTGTAGCTTTAGTCCTGGTCTAACAGTGTTATCAGCTAGCTGCTGTAGCTTTAGTCCTGGTCTATCAGTGTTTATCAGCTAGCTGCTGTAGCTTTAGCCCTGGTCTATCAGTGTTTATCAGCTAGCTGCTGTAGCTTTAGTCCTGGTCTATCAGTGTTTATCAGCTAGCTGCTGTAGCTTTAGTCCTGGTCTAACAGTGTTTATCAGCTAGCTGGCAGGGTTAGCCCTGGTCTAACAGTGGTTATCAGCTAGCTACTGTAGCTTTAGCCCTGGTCTAACAGTGGTTATCAGCTAGCTACTGTAGCTTTAGTCCTGGTCTATCAGTGTTTATCAGCTAGCTACTGTAGCTTTAGTCCTGGTCTATCAGTGTTTATCAGCTAGCTGGCAGGGTTAGCCGGCTCGGTGTCTATCAGCTAGCTGGCAGGGTTAGCCGGCTCGGTGTCTATCAGCTAGCTGGCAGGGTTAGCCGGCTCGGTGTTTATCAGCTAGCTGGCAGGGTTAGCCGGCTCGGTGTTTATCAGCTAGCTGGCAGGGTTAGCCGGCTCTGTGTGTCTATCAGCTAGCTGGCAGGGTTAGCCGGCTCGGTGTTTATCAGCTAGCTGGCAGGGTTAGCCGGCTCGGTGTCTATCAGCTAGCTGGCAGGGTTAGCCGGCTCGGTGTTTATCAGCTAGCTGGCAGGGTTAGCCGGCTCGGTGTCTATCAGCTAGCTGGCAGGGTTAGCCGGCTCGGTGTGTTTATCAGCTAGCTGGCAGGGTTAGCCGGCTCGGTGTTTATCAGCTAGCTGGCAGGGTTAGCCGGCTCGGTGTCTATCAGCTAGCTGGCAGGGTTAGCCGGCTCGGTGTTTATCAGCTAGCTGGCAGGGTTAGCCGGCTCGGTGTTTATCAGCTAGCTGGCAGGGTTAGCCGGCTCGGTGTCTATCAGCTAGCTGGCAGGGTTAGCCGGCTCGGTGTTTATCAGCTAGCTGGCAGGGTTAGCCGGCTCGGTGTTTATCAGCTAGCTGGCAGGGTTAGCCGGCTCGGTGTTTATCAGCTAGCTGGCAGGGTTAGCCGGCTCGGTGTCAGCGTTATCAGGGTTAATAAGAGGAGAAGCACTACCCACCTCCAGAGCAGCCTTCTGGACGGTCACCTGACTGAAGACCCTGGCCCCGTCGTCTGGACACACCGTCTTCAGCTCTTCCTTATTCAGAGAGAACAGCTGGGCTCCGGTTAACACTCCCAGACTGGTGATGGTACTGTAGAGACGGGTAGCAGCACAGGAGCACGGTGTCCTCGTCACCATAGAAATAGACATCAGCATAAAGCCACACCAGAGTTGAGCTCATTCATTTTAAGTAGTGAAAAGTACAGGACCCAGAACAGAACCTTGGTGGGACACCAGCAGTCAACTCCACATAGTCAAGATTTAACTCATATTTCTATATGTCCAGTGTGACTTACAACGAGTTGAATCCCTTCAGCTGTAGCCAGGCCTTACATTGGAGTCATTTAGCAGACGCTCTCTCATCCAGAGCGACTTACAGTTAGTTAGTGAGTGCATACATCTTTCATACTGCCCCCCCGTGGGAATCGAACCCACAACCCTGGCGTTGCAAGCGCCACGCTCTACCAACTGAGCTACAGGGGACTACATCAGGAGAGGAGATATCAGTACTATACAGTGTATTATCATATAGATATATAGATTATACTGTATATATATTTAGATTACGTACACAGAGCTGAATCCCTTCAGCTGCAGCCAGGCCTTGACCTCGTCAGGGGAGGAGTCGTATGTGATGTTGACGGACGGGAGGGAGGCGCTGCGAAGAGGAACGGCTAACTTCTTGTTGGCGCTTCGACCCAACGTGAGGCGGTGCATCAACTCATCCTGAACCTCCTCCATGTTGGACTTCCTCCCTACAGGACACAACATTACCCATAACACCTAGCCCCATCCCCTGAACCCTAACCCTAAATCCCAACTCCTGATATTAACCCCGCCCACCATCAGCCACCAGGAAGTAAACATTACAGTAAAGACAGACCCCTTTGCCCTGAGACACAGTATGACATCATAGGAGTCTACAACCCTCTGTCAGGGAAAACAGACACCCAACAACAGCCATGAGGTCACCAGGAAACATTACAGGACATAGACAACCAGCACCTTCCCTTAAAGTTACATGAAGACAGGTGTGACTTACGGTTGACTGGCGGGGGTCTCTGGTTTGGGTGGTCTCTCATGGTGACGCTGCCTTGGATGCTTCCGGCGTCGCTGGAGGTGTTGCTGCTCTGTCTACTCACCGTGCTGGGAGGGGGGCGGGGGGGGGAGGCAGGGGGAGGCAGGGGAGGGGTGGGGAGACGTGCCGGGGCAAGAGGGGGGGGTGTAGGGATGGGGGGCATGGGGGTCGGCGTGGGTTTGGGGACGTGGTCTGTCCGCTGTTTCTGAGGAGGAGAAGAGAAGCGGAGACTGTAGTGGTGAACTCAGAACAGATCCTACAAACATTACCAACAGAATCCATACACTGCATTAATATGAAGCAGACGTTGCTTATAGTTACCTCGTTCAACTCTCCCAGTAATTGCTTGCATGAGGAAATGGAAATAAAACATGGTTGTGAGAGTGTTTTACTGTAGTTTGCCAAACTCACTCAGGTTCAAAGACAACTGACAAGAAACCTCATCTTATTTTAAGACAGGGGAATTTCAATCTGATAACCAATGTTTCTGTTTACCCCACTGGGAGAAACTCTTCTGTTAAAAAGTCACAGCACATTGACAAGGCGGTGTTAAGATGAAACCACAGCACATTGACAAGGCGGTGTTAAGATGAAACCACAGCACATTGACAAGGCGGTGTTAAGATGAAACCACAGCACATTGACAAGGCGGTGTTAAGATGAAACCACAGCACATTGACAAGGCGGTGTAACGGTGTTAAGATGAAACCACAGCACATTGACAAGGCGGTGGTGTTAAGATGAAACCACAGCACATTGACAAGGCGGTGTTAAGATGAAACCACAGCACATTGACAAGGCGGTGTAACGGTGTTAAGATGAAACCACAGCACATTGACAAGGCGGTGTTAAGATGAAACCACAGCACATTGACAAGGCGGTGTTAAGATGAAACCACAGCACATTGACAAGGTGGTGTTAAGATGAAACCACAGCACATTGACAAGGTGGTGTTAAGATGATAACCACAGCACATTGACAAGGCGGTGTTAAGATGAAACCACAGCACATTGACAAGGCGGTGTTAAGATGAATCCACAGCACATTGACAAGGCGGTGTAACGGTGTTAAGATGAAACCACAGCACATTGACAAGGCGGTGTAACGGTGTTAAGATGAAACCACAGCACATTGACAAGGCGGTGTTAAGATGAAACCACAGCACATTGACAAGGCGGTGTAACGGTGTTAAGATGAAACCACAGCACATTGACAAGGCGGTGTAACGGTGTTAAGATCAAACCACAGCACATTGACAAGGCGGTGTTAAGATGAAACCACAGCACATTGACAAGGCGGTGTTAAGATGAAACCACAGCACATTGACAAGGCGGTGTAAACCACAGGTGTTAAGATGAAACCACAGCACATTGACAAGGTGGTGTTAAGATGAAACCACAGCACATTGACAAGGCGGTGTAACGGTGTTAAGATCAAACCACAGCACATTGACAAGGCGGTGTTAAGATGAAACCACAGCACATTGACAGGGCGGTGTTAAGATGAAACCACAGCACATTGACAAGGCGGTGTAACGGTGTTAAGATGAAACCACAGCACATTGACAAGGCGGTGTGTAACGGTGTTAAGATGAAACCACAGCACATTGACAAGGCGGTGTTAAGATGAAACCACAGCACATTGACAAGGTGGTGTTAAGATGAAACCACAGCACATTGACAAGGTGGTGTTAAGATGAAACCACAGCACATTGACAAGGCGGTGTTAAGATGAAACCACAGCACATTGACAAGGCGGTGTAACGGTGTTAAGATGAAACCACAGCACATTGACAAGGCGGTGTTAAGATGAAACCACAGCACATTGACAAGGCGGTGTAACGGTGTTAAGATGAAACCACAGCACATTGACAAGGCGGTGTTAAGATGAAACCACAGCACATTGACAAGGTGGTGTTAAGATGAAACCACAGCACATTGACAAGGCGGTGTTAAGATGAAACCACAGCACATTGACAAGGCGGTGTTAAGATGAAACCACAGCACATTGACAAGGCGGTGTAACGGTGTTAAGATGAAACCACAGCACATTGACAAGGCGGTGTTAAGATGAAACCACAGCACATTGACAAGGCGGTGTTAAGATGAAACCACAGCACATTGACAAGGCGGTGTTAAGATGAAACCACAGCACATTGACAAGGCGGTGTTAAGATGAAACCACAGCACATTGACAAGGCGGTGTTTAGATGAAACCACAGCACATTGACAAGGCGGTGTAACGGTGTTAAGATGAAACCACAGCACACATTGACAAGGCGGTGTTAAGATGAAACCACAGCACATTGACAAGGTGACAACCACAGCGGTGGTGTTAAGATGAAACCACAGCACATTGACAAGGCGGTGTAACGGTGTTAAGATGAAACCACAGCACATTGACAAGGTGGTGTTAAGACACAGGACAAGGCGGTGTTAAGATGAAACCACAGCACATTGACAAGGCGGTGTTAAGATGAAACCACAGCACATTGACAAGGCGGTGTTAAGATGAAACCACAGCACATTGACAAGGCGGTGTTAAGATGAAACCACAGCACATTGACAAGGCGGTGTTAAGATGAAACCACAGCACATTGACAAGGCGGTGTAACGGTGTTAAGATGAAACCACAGCACATTGACAAGGCGGTGTTAAGATGAAACCACAGCACATTGACAAGGTGTGTTTAAGATGAAACCACAGCACATTGACAAGGCGGTGTTAAGATGAAACCACAGCACATTGACAAGGCGGTGTAACGGTGTTAAGATGAAACCACAGCACATTGACAAGGCGGTGTTGTTAAGATGAAACCACAGCACATTGACAAGGCGGTGTTAAGATGAAACCACAGCACATTGACAAGGCGGTGTTAAGATGAAACCACAGCACATTGACAAGGCGGTGTTAAGATGAAACCACAGCACATTGACAAGGCGGTGTAACGGTGTTAAGATGAAACCACAGCACATTGACAAGGCGGTGTTAAGATGAAACCACAGCACATTGACAGGCGGTGTTAAGATGAAACCACAGCACATTGACAAGGCGGTGTTAAGATGAAACCACAGCACATTGACAAGGCGGTGTAACGGTGTTAAGATGAAACCACAGCACATTGACAAGGTGGTGTTAAGATGAAACCACAGCACATTGACAAGGCGGTGTAACGTGGTTAAGATGAAACCACAGCACATTGACAAGGTGGTGTTAAGATGAAACCACAGCACATTGACAAGGCGGTGTTAACGTGAAACCACAGATGAAACCACAGCCACAGCACATTGACAAGGCGGTGTTAAGATGAAACCACAGCACATTGACAAGGCGGTGTTAAGATGAAACCACAGCACATTGACAAGGGGGGTTAAGATGTTAAGATGAAACCACAGCACATTGACAAGGCGGTGTTAAGATGAAACCACAGCACATTGACAAGGCGGTGTTAAGATGAAACCACAGCACATTGACAAGGCGGTGTAACGGTGTTAAGATGAAACCACAGCACATTGACAAGGCGGTGTTAAGATGAAACCACAGCACATTGACAAGGCGGTGTAACGGTGTTAAGATGAAACCACAGCACATTGACAAGGCGGTGTTAAGATGAAACCACAGCACATTGACAAGGGGTGTTAAGATGAAAACCACAGCACATTGACAAGGCGGTGTAACGGTGTTAAGATGAAACCACAGCACACATTGACAAGGTGGTGTTAAGATGAAACCACAGCACATTGACAAGGCGGTGTAACGGTGTTAAGATGAAACCACAGCACATTGACAAGGCGGTGGTTAAGATGAAACCACAGCACATTGACAAGGCGGTGTAACGGTGTTAAGATGAAACCACAGCACATTGACAAGGCGGTGTTAAGATGAAACCACAGCACATTGACAAGGCGGTGTGTTAAGATGAAACCACAGCACATTGACAAGGCGGTGTTAAGATGAAACCACAGCACATTGACAACCACAGCACATTGACAAGGCGGTGTTTAAGATGACACCACAGCACATTGACAGGTGGTGTTAAGATGAAACCAAGCACAGCACATTGACAAGGCACATTGGTGTTAAGATGAAACCACAGCACATTGACAAGGCGGTGTTAAGATGAAACCACAGCACATTGACAAGGCGGTGTTAAGATGAAACCACAGCACATTGACAAGGCGGTGTGTTAAGATGAAACCACAGCACATTGACAAGGCGGTGTTAAGATGAAACCACAGCACATTGACAAGGCGGTGTTAAGATGAAACCACAGCACATTGACAAGGCGGTGTTAAGATGAAACCACAGCACATTGACAAGGCGGTAACGTTAAGATGAAACCACAGCACATTGACAAGGCGGTGTAACGGTGTTAAGATGAAACCACAGCACATTGACAAGGCGGTGTTAAGATGAAACCACAGCACATTGACAAGGCGGTGTTAAGATGAAACCACAGCACATTGACAAGGCGGTGTTAAGATGAAACCACAGCACATTGACAAGGCGGTGTGTTAAGATGAAACCACAGCACATTGACAAGGCGGTGTTAAGATGAAACCACAGCACATTGACAAGGCGGTGTTAAGATGAAACCACAGCACATTGACAAGGCGTGTAAGATGAAACCACAGCACATTGACAAGGCGGTGTTAAGATGAAACCACAGCACATTGACAAGGCGGTGTTAAGATGAAACCACAGCACATTGACAAGGCGGTGTGTAAGATGGTTTGACAAGGCGGTGTTAGATGAAACCACAGCACATTGACAAGGCGGTGTTAAGATCAAACCACAGCACATTGACAAGGCGGTGTAACGTGGTTAAGATGAAACCACAGTGAAAAGGGAGGAGGACATAGAGGGAGGGTTTCTGGAGTTTTAACATGGAAGGGAGCCAGGTCACTCCGCTGGCTTTAACTAGAGGTCACTCCGCTGGCTAACTGAAACACTACAGCAGGGATGCAGGTCCTTGGGAACTCAGTCAGGGTCTCAGCTTACTGATGCCAGTTACAATAGTAGAACGCACAAGGTGCCATTTTGAAATGTGGTTGTGAGTCAGCAGTTCTTCTGTTGTTATGTCAGTCACTGACAGTCACTCAATTAGCCCCATGGCAGCAGAACATTTTTAGATTGGTAAATTAGTCTAGCCCGCTATGTAAACTTGTAGTAATCATGGTCGAATTACAGAAAAGGGGGTCCCCCATTGATTTTGTTAGTCACTCTCACTCAGATATCATATTAAAAACTGCCAACATTACTCTCCCCGCCCCCATGGCAAAATGTGTAGAATTGCATGAAATTACCTCTAAAACAACATTTCACTTTAGGGTCACCAGAAGGTTATAGCCGGTAGCTCTGACTGCATGGGTGGGTATGGGTGTGGGTAAGCAGACCCGCGGGCCACAGCGGTGGGTATGGGTGTGGGTAAGCAGACCCGCGGGCCACAGCGGTGGGTATGGGTGTGGGTGGGCAGACCCGCGGGCCACAGCGGTGGGTATGGGTGTGGGTAAGCAGACCCGCGGGCCACAGCGGCACCCTCAACATAAGTTGATATTTAAGTTGCCCATCCCTGCACTAGAGGCACTCAGCACACAGAGACATTCTAACCCAGAACCATATATATACAGCTCTACTTTAGCTATATACAGTATGACTCTGGTCCAATATATACAGCTCTACATTAGCTATATACAGTATGACTCTGGTCCAAACAACCCTACCTTGAACAACTCAAACTCCTTCTTTGGCATCATCAGCTTTATGTGGAAGACAAAGAGGAGCAGGTGGAATGGAGACACACAGACAGACAGACAGACAGACAGACAGACAGACAGACAGACAGACAGACAGACAGACAGACAGACAGACAGACAGACAGACAGACAGACAGACAGTCAGTCAGTCAGACAGTCAGACAGTCAGACAGTCAGACAGTCAGACAGACAGTCAGACAGTCAGTCAGCCAGACAGTCAGACAGTCAGATAGACAGTCAGTCAGTCAGACAGTCAGTCAGCCAGACAGTCAGATAGACAGTCAGTCAGCCAGACAGACAGTCAGTTAGTCAGCCAGACAGTCAGATAGACAGTCAGATAGACAGTCAGACAGTCAGACAGTCAGCCAGCCAGACAGTCAGACAGTCAGATAGACAGTCAGATAGACAGTCGGATAGACAGTCAGATAGACAGTCAGACAGTCAGTCAGCCAGACAGTCAGACAGTCAGTCAGTCAGTCAGTCAGTCAGTCAGCCAGACAGTCAGATAGACAGTCAGATAGACAGTCAGACAGTCAGTCAGCCAGACAGCCAGACAGTCAGTCAGATAGACAGTCAGACAGTCAGTCAGCCAGACAGTCAGATAGACAGTCAGTCAGCCAGACAGTCAGTCAGCCAGACAGTCAGTCATAGACAGTCAGATAGACAGTCAGACAGTCAGACAGACAGACAGTCAGACGTATGAATATGAGCTGTATGACAGAGATCATGATGTAATGGCTGGCTGATGAGATGCTTTACCTTATCAATAGGACTGGTGAACATGTAGGGGAGAGGTGGAGAGCCTTATAGCTTTACCCTATCAATAGGACTGGTGAACATGTAGGGGAGAGGTGGAGAGCCTTATAGCTTTACCCTATCAATAGGACTGGTGAACATGTAGGGGAGAGGTGGAGAGCCTTATAGCTTTACCCTATCAATAGGACTGGTGAACATGTAGGGGAGAGAGGTGGAGAGCCTTATAGCTTTACCCTATCAATAGGACTGGTGAACATGTAGGGGAGAGGTGGAGAGCCTTATAGCTTTACCCTATCAATAGGACTGGTGAACATGTAGGGGAGAGGTGGAGAGCCTTATAGCTTTACCTTATCAATAGGACTGGTGAACATGTAGGGGAGAGGTGGAGAGCCTTATAGCTTTACCCTATCAATAGGACTGGTGAACATGTAGGGGAGAGGTGGAGAGCCTTATAGCTTTACCCTATCAATAGGACTGGTGAACATGTAGGGGAGAGGTGGAGAGCCTTATAGCTTTACCCTATCAATAGGACTGGTGAACATGTAGGGGAGAGGTGGAGAGCCTTATAGCTTTACCCTATCAATAGGACTGGTGAACATGTAGGGGAGAGGTGGAGAGCCTTATAGCTTTACCCTATCAATAGGACTGGTGAACATGTAGGGGAGAGGTGGAGAGCCTTATAGCTTTACCCTATCAATAGGACTGGTGAACATGTAGGGGAGAGGTGGAGAGCCTTATAGCTTTACCCTATCAATAGGACTGGTTAACATGTAGGGGAGAGGTGGAGAGCCTTATAGCTTTACCTTATCAATAGGACTGGTGAACTGAACACTGTGGACATAGCTTTACCCTACATAGGACTTGACCTGAATGTAGGGGAGAGGTAGAGCCTTATAGCTTTACCCTATCAATATAGATGTAGCTCCCCCCCAGGGTTTACCAGGGGGAGCTTTTACACCTATCAATAGTGACGTCCCAGGGTTACCAGGAGGAGCCCCAGGGACTTACTTGGTGACCAGATCCAGGATTGGTGACCTCCAACACTGTAAATGTTTTACATGGCACGTAGCCAGACGCCCCGGCACAGTTACCAACCTTCCACCACTGCTTCCTGTCATCCAGCACCTGACCAGGGTTAACAGGGGGAGGATTGGTTACCTTCAACACTGTAAATGTTGTTACATGTTGCAGATGGACCTGACCAGGGTTACCAGGGGGAGGATTGGTTACCTTCAACACTGTAAATGTTGTTACATGTTGCAGATGGACCTGACCAGGGTTACCAGGAGGAGGATTGGTTACCTTCAACACTGTAAATGTTGTTACATGTTGCAGATGGACCTGACCAGGGTTACCAGGGGGAGGATTGGTTACCTTCAACACTGTAAATGTTGTTACATGTTGCAGATGGACCTGACCAGGGTTACCAGGAGGAGGATTGGTTACCTTCAACACTGTAAATGTTGTTACATGTTGCAGATGGACCTGACCAGGGTTACCAGGGGGAGGATTGGTTACCTTCAACACTGTAAATGTTGTTACATGTTGCAGATGGACCTGACCAGGGTTACCAGGGGGAGGATTGGTTACCTTCAACACTGTAAATGTTGTTACATGTTGCAGATGGACCTGACCAGGGTTACCAGGAGGAGGATTGGTTACCTTCAACACTGTAAATGTTGTTACATGTTGCAGATGGACCTGACCAGGGTTACCAGGAGGAGGATTGGTTACCTTCAACACTGTAAATGTTGTTACATGTTGCAGATGGACCTGACCAGGGTTACCAGGAGGAGGATTGGTTACCTTCAACACTGTAAATGTTGTTACATGTTGCAGATGGACCTGACCAGGGTTACCAGGAGGAGGATTGGTTACCTTCAACACTGTAAATGTTGTTACATGTTGCAGATGGACCTGACCAGGGTTACCAGGAGGAGGATTGGTTACCAATGTTTTTAAAAAATGTGATGCAGGGTCTGAAACAACAGTCTTTAGGATTCGGGGGGTATTACACTGACGTTACATGTTGCAGTGAGCCTTCATGTTAAACTGTTCCTCACCTCCACCACCTCGTCCTTCACCACCGACAGCTCTGTGTTGTTTCTGGCGACAAAGTCATACTTGGATTTGGCGAACAGTTTTGGCTGACCTCTGCTGCCGCGGGCCTCGTAGTTCCTGTTTACGTCAGAGGTTAGAGGTCAGGGGTCAGGGGTCAGGGGTCAGACAGATGGACTAACAGTAGAATAGGGACTGATAATACTGAGGATGATGACACACATCGTATCCAATCGAACCATCATCATCCAAAACCACAACAGACCAAGGACATCTCAACGTTAGTTCAAAAAACAGGAAGTTCAAAAATACAGGACAGTACGACACTGTAGGATGACACTGCTACAAGCTACCTGCTTGTGGACATGTGACTGAATTGGGAACAAGCCAAACATGGACCACAGACACCTACAGACAGCTCCTACTGCTACTGACTGTCCCAGCCGAGGAGAAGCGGCCCAACTTTAACATCAGAGGTTAGAGAGAGAGAGCAGACGGACAGGGAGAGGATAGAGGGGAGCTGTGATTGATAAAGATCATTTACCCGTTGCACCCAGAGCCTTGTTGTTTTTATATACAGTATAACCTATATTATAGAGTCAGAGTATTAGCCTGTTAGCCTGTTAGCCTGTTGGCCCATAAGAGGATAAGAATGGAGGATATTAATATCAATGGAAAGGGGAGAACACTGTGAATACAGACACACTGTTAGAGGATCCACAAGTCAAATCAGGTGTGAACCAATAGGGGAGAGATGAGAGATGAGATTGGCAGATTCTACACCAGTAGGAAAGAACTACTTCCTGTCCCTCATGCTGCTACCGTTAGCTAGACAGCTACTACCTGACGCTCATTATTTTTATTCTACCGTTAGCTAGCTAGCTACTTCCTGGGATGTGATGTTTGTTCTACCGTTAGCTAGCTACTCACTGGGATGTGATGTTTATTCTACTGTTAGCTAGCTACTCACTGGGATGTGATGTTTGTTCTACTGTTAGCTAGCTACTCACTGGGATGTGATGTTTATTCTACTGTTAGCTAGCTAGCTACTTCCTGGGATGTGATGTTTATTCTACTGTTAGCTAGCTACTTACTGGGATGTGATGTTTATGCTACCGTTTGCTAGCTTGCTACTACCTGTGATGGGATGTTTATAAACCAATAGTTGAGAGTGAGAGAGATGAGATTGGCAGATTCTACACCAGTAGGAAATAATATGTTTCTTAGTTGAGAGGGGACCGTTTTAGAGTAAGTAAAGTGTGTCCAGAGGGGCATTGGTTTTATAGACAGTAAAGCATGGCCAGTTCTTCAGGGCGTTGGGTTCAGTCAGGTGACCGCGGTGCAGTGTTACCGGTCTACGTGTCGTGAGACAGCCTGTTTGAAGGCCTGCACGGCCATGTCCTGGTCCAAGAGGGGCATGCGCTTGTAGGCCTTGGTGTCGAATGCATACCCTTGTGGATTGGGGAAGTCCTGTACACCCGGATTCTGGGGAGAGAGAGAGAAGAGAGAGAACACAAATCATTGATCAGCCTGTCTCATTGATGAAGAGACTGTCATTAATGATGAAGGGACTGTCGTTAATGATGAAGGGACTGTCATTAATGATGAAGGGACTGTCATTAATGATGAAGGGACTGTCGTTAATGATGAAGGGACTGTCATTAATGATGAAGGGACTGTCGTTAATGATGAAGGGACTGTCGTTAATGATGAAGGGACTGTCGTTAATGATGAAGGGACTGTCGTTAATGATGAAGGGACTGTCGTTAATGATGAAGGGACTGTCGTTAATGATGAAGGGACTGTCGTTAATGATGAAGGGACTGTCATTAATGATGAAGGGACTGTCGTTAATGATGAAGGGACTGTCGTTAATGATGAAGGGACTGTCGTTAATGATGAAGGGACTGTCGTTAATGATGAAGGGACTGTCGTTAATGATGAAGGGACTGTCGTTAATGATGAAGGGACTGTCATTAATGATGAAGGGACTGTCATTAATGATGAAGGGACTGTCGTTAATGATGAAGGGACTGTCGTTAATGATGAAGGGACTGTCATTAATGATGAAGGGACTGTCGTTAATGATGAAGGGACTGTCGATTAATGATGAAGGGACTGTCGTTAATATGAAGGGACTGTCATTAATAATGAAGGGATGTCATTATGATGAAGGGACTGTCGTTAATGATGAAGGGACTGTCGTTAATGATGAAGGGACTGTCATTAATGATGAAGGGACTGTCATTAAAGGGACTGTCGATGAAGGGACTGTCGTTAATAATGAAGGGACTGTCATTAATAATGAAGGGACTGTCATTAATGATGAAGGGACTGTCGTTAATGATGAAGGGACTGTCGTTAATGATGAAGGGACTGTCGTTAATGATGAAGGGACTGTCGTTAATGATGAAGGGACTGTCATTAATGATGAAGGGACTGTCGTTAATGATGAAGGGACTGTCGTTAATGATGAAGGGACTGTCATTAATGATGAAGGGACTGTCGTTAATGATGAAGGGACTGTCGTTAATGATGAAGGGACTGTGATTATTGGAGCACAAAATAAAAGATACCTGAAACTTTTCAAAAGCTTGGAACACAAGTGAACTAAGAAGTGAGACAGTCCCTCAGGGAAATGTCTGGTAGGTTAACTTGGCCCCTCCCTGCTAGGTTGGACCCGTCTATGGAATCTGACAGTGTCTGCTTTGTCATGAAAACGAT
>CM072255.1:1311016-1348516 GCA_036851935.1 Coregonus suidteri
CCTCACCCCTAACCCTAACCCTAACCCTCACCCCTAACCCTAACCCTAACCCTAACCCTCACCCCTAACCCTAACCCTAACCCTAACCCTAACCCTAACCCTCACCCCTAACCCTAACCCTAACCCTCACCCCTAACCCTAACCCTAACCCTCACCCCTAACCCTAACCCTAACCCTCACCCCTAACCCTAACCCTAACCCTAACCCTAACCCTAACCCTAACCCTCACCCCTAACCCTAACCCTAACCCTCACCCCTAACTACACTGGCTTGCGAAAGTATTCACCCACTTTGGCATTTTTCCTATTTTGTTGCCTTACAACCTGGAATTAAAATGATTTTTTGGGGGGGTTTGTATCATTTGATTTACACAACATGCCTACAACTTTGAAGATGCAAAATTTTTTGGGGTGAAACAAACAACAAATAGACAAAAAAAACAGAAAACTTGAGCGTGCATAACTATTCACCCCCCCAAAGTCAATACTTTGTAGAGCCACCTTTTGCAGCAATTACAGCTGCAAGTCTCTTGGGGTATGTCTCTATAAGCTTGGCACATCTAGCCACTGGGATTTATGCCCATTCTTCAAGGCAAAACTGCTCCAGCTCCTTCAAGTTGGATGGGTTCCGCTGGTGTACAGCAATCTTTAAGTCATACCACAGATTCTCAATTGGATTGAGGTCTGGGCTTTGACTAGGCCATTCCAAGACATTTCAATGTTTCCCCTTAAACCACTCGAGTGTTGCTTTAGCAGTATGCTTAGGGTCATTGTCCTGCTGGAAGGTGAACCTCCGTCCCAGTCTCAAATCTCTAGAAGAATGAAACAGGTTTCCCTCAAGAATTTCCCTGTATTTAGCGCCATCCATCATTCCTTCAATTCTGACTAGTTTCTCAGTCCCTGCCGATGAAAAACATCCCCACAGCATGATGCTGCCACCACCATGCTTCACTGTGGGAATGGTGTTCTCTGGGTGATGAGAGGTGTTGGGTTTGGTGTCTTTGTTGCCTCTCTGATTAATGCCCTCCTTGCCTGGTCCGTGAGTTTTGGTGGGCGGCCCTCTCTTGGCAGGTTTGTTGTGGTGCCATATTCTTTCCATTTTTAATAATGGATTTAATGGTGCTCTGTGGGATGTTAAAAGTTTCTGATATTTTTTTATAACCCAACCCTGATCTGTACTTCTCCACAACTTTGTCCCTGACCTGTTTGGAGAGCTCCTCTGTCTTCCTGGTGCCGCTTGCTTGGTGGTGCCCCTTGCTTAGTGGTGTTGCAGACTCTGGGGTCTTTCAGAACAGGTGTATATATACTGAGATCATGTGACAGATCATGTGACACTTAGATTGCACACAGGTGGACTTTATTTGACTAATTATGTGACTTCTGAAAGTAATTGGTTGCACCATATTTTATTTAGTGGCTTTATAGCAAAGGGGGTGAATACATATGCACGCACCAATTTTCCGTTTTTTTTTTTTTTTTTAAACAAGTACTTTTTTTCATTTCACTTCACCAATTTGGACTATTTTGTGTATGTCCATTACATGAAATCCAAATAAAAATCAATTTAAATTACAGGTTGTAATGCATCAAAATAGGAAAAACGCTGTCACGGATTCTGCCGAGGCTGCTCCTCCTCCTTGCTCGGGCAGGCTTCGGCGTTCGTCGTCCCCGGAGAACTAGCTGCTGCCGATCGATGTTTCGGTGTTTGTCTAGTTTAGTCTGTATTGTTTACACCTGTTCCCATTATGTTTGATTGTATTCCCTATATTTACCCCTGTCTCTCATTTTGATTTTGTGTGTGATTGTTTCTTTGTGACGTGTGTCGTTGGTGAGTGGGTCAGTTCCTCCCTGTGTGGAGGTATTCTGTGTGTCGTTGGTGAGCGGGTCAGTTCCTCCCTGTGTGGAGGTATTCTGTGTGTCGTTGGTGAGCGGGTCAGTTCCTCCCTGTGTGGAGGTATTCTGTGTGTCGTTGGTGAGCGGGTCAGTTCCTCCCTGTGTGGAGGTATTCTGTTTCGTGTTCTTTGCATTCTGAGTAAAGTACGTTTCCGAGAGTTCTGTGTCCTGCGCCTGACTTCTTCCACCGCATTTCACTGACATTCGTGACAGAATCACACACCACGACATGGAGTCAGCAGGAGCGGCGGTGCCAACGGGATCACTGGAGGAGCGCGTTTTACAACAGGCGGCTATGCTCCAGGATCTTGGTACCGCCATGGAAGGGGTGATGAACACCTTGAGGCGATGGGAAAGAGGAGGTTTGCCCACACCTCCTCCAACGATACCACCACCATCAGCCACTCCCATCGTTTCACCTCTGGAGTCCAGTGGGATTCGGCTCTCGCTCCCGAGGGCTTATGATGGCACCGCGGCCGGGTGTCAGGGTTTCCTGCTCCAAGTGGAACTCTACCTGGCAACCATCCACCCGGCGCCCTCGGGATACGAGAGTGTGTCCGCCCTCATCTCCTGTCTGTCCGGCAAGGCACTGGAGTGGGCCAACGCCGAGTGGGGGGGAATAGACGCCGCTACAGTAAACTATGCGGAGTTCACCCGCCGCTTCAGGGCGGTGTTCGATCATCCCCCAGAGGGGAAGGCGGCGGGTGAGCGTCTGTTCCACCTCAGACAGGGGAAGAGGAGCGCGCAGGAGTTCGCACTGGACTTCCGGACTCTGGCTGCCAATGCGGGGTGGAATGAGGGCCCTCATCGACCACTACAGGTGCAGCTTAAGGGAGGACGTTCGTCGATAGTTGGCCTGCAGGGACACCAACCTAAGCTTCGATCAGCTGGTGGACATGTCGATTCGCCTAGATACCCTGTTGGCTACCCGCGGACGTCCGGAGTCGGGGCCGTCCATTCCATCCCCCAGCACTTCCGAGCCAAGCCCTATGGAGCTCGGGGGTGCTGGTGCTAGGGAGACTAGGAGGGAGACCAGGAGAGAGGCCGTCCCCTGCACCAACTGTGGCCGCAGAGGACACACTGCGGTTCGGTGCTGGGGAGGGTCTCCTAGGAAGCGAGGCAGTAGGCAACGCACTGATGAGTCATTCCAGGTGAGTAAGCACCCAACTCACCCAGAGCTCTCTGTTGTACATATGTGTATTAAAGTTGTGTTTCCAGAGGTTTCTTCTCACTCCCAGCATAAGGCGCTAGTCGATTCAGGCGCAGCTGGGAATTTTATCGATCGCCATTTCACATATAAGTTAGGGATCCCTATTGTACCAGTCGATGTGCCCTTCCCCATCCATGCCCTAGATAGCCGTCCTTTGGGGTCGGGATTGATTAGGGAGGTCACAGCGCCACTTAAGATGAAGACGCAGAAGGGCCATGAGGAGATTATACGGTTATATTTGATTGATTCTCCTACGTTTCCCGTGGTGTTGGGGCTTCCCTGGTTAACATCTCATGACCCCAACATTTCATGGCAACAGAGGGCTCTCAAGGGATGGTCTGATCAGTGTGTGGGGCGGTGTGTAGGTGTTTCCGTAGGGGCAACGACGGTGGAAAGTCCGAACCAAATGCCCACAATGCACATTCCTCCTGAGTATGCCGATTTGACTCAATTACCACCTCATCGACAGGGGGATTGTGCGATAGACCTCCAGGTTGGCGCTGCGCTCCCTCGTAGTCATGTGTATCCTCTGTCTCAGGAGGAGACGGCAGCTATGGAGACATACGTCACCGAATCCTTGAGACAGAGATACATACGGCCGTCCACTTCCCCTGCGTCCTCGAGTTTCTTTTTTGTGAAGAAGAAGGATGGGGGTTTACACCCGTGTATTGATTACCGTGGTCTCAATCAGATTACAATTAAATACAGCTATCCTCTCCCTCTGATTGCTAGTATGACGGAGTCATTACACGGGGCGCGATTCTTCACAAAATTGGATCTCAGGAGCGCTTACAACCTGGTGCGCATTAGGGAGGGAGATGAGTGGAAGACAGCATTCAGTACCACCTCGGGTCACTATGAGTACCTCGTCATGCCATACGGTCTAATGAATGCTCCTTCAGTCTTCCAATCATTTGTGGACGAGATTTTCCTGGATTTGCATGGACAGGGGGTAGTGGTGTATATTGATGACATTCTAATATACTCCGCTACACGAACCGAGCATGTGTCCCTGGTACGTCGGGTGCTGGGTAGACTGTTGGAGCATGACCTGTATGTGAAGGCAGAGAAATGTCTGTTCTTCCAGGAGTCCATCTCCTTCCTGGGACATCAGTTGTCCGCGTCAGGGGTGGAGATGGAGGTTGACCGCGTTTTCAGCCGTGCGTAATTGGCAGACCGTCCCACTACGGTTAAGGAGGTGCAGCGTTTTTTTGGGGTTTGCCAATTACTACCGGAGGTTTATCCGGGGCTTTGGACAGGTAGCAGCTCCCATCACCTCCCTGCTAAAGGGGGGCCCGGTGCGTTTGCAGTGGTCGGCTGAGGCGGACAGGGCGTTTAGACATTTGAAGGACCTGTTCACCTCGGTTCCGGTGCTGGCACATCCGGATCCCTCTTTGGCGTTCCAAGTTGAGGTGGATGTGTCCGAGGCGGGGATCGGTGCTATACTGTCTCAGCGCTCGGGCACGCCTCCAAAACTCTGCCCCTGTGCTTTGTATTCCAAGAAGCTCAGTCCGGCGGAACGCAATTATGACGTGGGGGACAGGGAGCTGCTAGCGGTGGTTCAAGCCCTGAAGGTGTGGAGACATTGGCTTGAGGGGGCTAAACACCCTTTTCTCATTCTGACTGACCATCGTAACCTGGAGTACATCCGGGCAGCGAGGAGACTGAACCCTCGTCAGGCTAGGTGGGCCATGTTTCTGGCCCGGTTTGTCTTTAAGCTCACCTATATACCAGGGTCACAGAACGTTAAGGCAGACGCCCTGTCCCGACGATATGACACAGAGGAGAGGTCCATTGAGCCCACTCCCATACTTCCGGAGTCTTGTCTAGTGGCACCGGTGGTGTGGGAGGTCGATGCGGAAATCGAGCGGGCGTTACGTACCGACCCTACTCCCCCAGAGTGTCCAGAGGGGCGGAGGTACGTGCCGCTCGAGGTACGTGATCGACTGATATATTGGGCCATTTAAAGTCCTGAGGAGATTGAAAGAGGTATGTTATAGGTTACAATTGCCTATTAATTACCGCATTAACCCCTCATTCCATGTGTCTCTCCTCAGGCCGGTGGTAGCTGGTCCACTCCAGGAGAATGAGATACGAGAGGCTCCTCCGCTCCCACTAGACATCGAGGGGGCTCCGGCGTACTCAGTCTGTTCCATCGTGGAATCGAGGCGTCGGATGGGGGGTCTGCAGTATCTCGTGGAGTGGGAGGGGTACGGTCCGGAGGAACGGTGCTGGGTCCCTAGGAGGGACATCCTAGATCCCTCCCTGTTGAGGGATTTCCACTGGAGTCATCCGACTCGCCCTGCTCCGCGTCCTCCTGGCCGTCCCCGAGGCCGGGGTCGGCGCACGGGTCAAGGGGGGGGGTACTGTCACAGATTCTGCCGAGGCTGCTCCTCCTCCTTGCTCGGCAGGCTTCGGCGTTCGTCGTCCCCGGAGTACTAGCTGCTGCCGATCGATGTTTCGGTGTTTGTCTAGTTTAGTCTGTATTGTTTACACCTGTTCCCCATTATGTTTGATTGTATGCCCTATATTTACCCCTGTCTCTCATTTGGATTTTGTGTGTGATTGTTTCTTTGTGACGTGTGTCGTTGGTGAGGTATTCTGGTTAGTTCCTCCCTGTGTGGAGGTATTCTGTGTGTCGTTGGTGAGCGGGTCAGTTCCTCCCTGTGTGGAGGTATTCTGTGTGTCGTTGGTGAGCTGGTTAGTTCCTCCCTGTGTGTGTGTGTCGTTGGTGAGCGGGTATTCTGTGTGTCGTTGGTGAGCGGGTCAGTTCCTCCCTGTGTGGAGGGTATTCTGTGTGTCGTTGGTGAGCGGGGTTAGTTCCTCCCTGTGTGGAGGTATTCTGTTTCATGTTCTTTGCATTCTGAGTAAAGTACGTTTCCCAGAGTTCTGTGTCCTGCGCCTGACTTCTTCCACCGCATTTCACTGACATTCGTGACAAACGCCAAGGGGGATGAATCCTTTAGCAAGTCAGTGTACTAGGCTCTTAGCCAGCTCAGTACCACCAGGTCTGGATCAAATGGGGGGAATCTGGCTTAACCGTACTTAACAGAGTAGAGCAGTCTGTCTCTCACCATCCTGAGTGGTGTGAACAGGAAGTGGACCAGGTCATCAGCGCTGGGGTTCTGGATGTGGGACTTCAACTTCCCCTGGAGGAGAGACAAGGGAAAGTCATACAAACATTTGTTTTGAATAAAACAAATGTTAGATCTATATATTAAATAACATCATTCATCTTTTTGTGTCTTACCAGCAGGTTGAAGGCATGTTTGAACTTCTGGAAACAGTCAACAAACTCCTCCTGAGTGGGAGGCTTGGCTCGCAGTGTTAGTACTCCCTCTGGTGGACAGAGAGACATGACAGGTAACATACAGTATTACAGTAGCATAGTCACAATCTACTTAAGGGAACAGTAACAAGGTCATGGACTGTAGAATCAAAATCAGGACCAGGCCAGGTGGACTACAAACTAGGTCTAAAGAACTACAGCACCCACCTCCGGGTCCCTTCTTCTTGTTCTTTTTAGATTTCTTCCTCTTGGAGAGCTCGTTGAAGGACTCGGCTGCTTTCTGCAGTTTGTTCACGAAGAACTCAATGTCGTCCAGAATGTGGTTGAGGATTTGCTGCAAGAGAAGACAGTAGTGTTTAAAAGACACACAGCCACAGACAGACTTACTTAGTTACTCACTAGATGAAGTCATGTCATGTCATGTAGGTGTGATTGATGTCCAACAGTCGCTGCCAGGCTCAACATTAGCTGTGTTGTTGCTGACTGGAGATGCTGCTATGGTCAATTAGTGTGAAACACTGTGACTTTCCGTTGCTTCAGCAATCGCTGTTTATCTCTTCTCCGTCTATTTCCAAGATTGGCAAAAATATTTAAAAGAATAGCGTGGGAGAGGAGGGTAGTGCATCGTACTGTATCACGTTCAGCATTTACTTTGGAAGGACTTTCATCCTCTGTAATGATTACTGATCTGCAGAATAGTGGTGTATCCTTGTTGTTAGACTACTGATCTCCAGCTCCTAATAGTGGTGTATCCTTGTTGTTAATACAGAACAGACTACTGATCTCCAGCTCCTAATAGTGGTGTATCCTTGTTGTTAATACAGAACAGACTACTGATCTCCAGCTCCTAATAGTGGTGTATCCTTGTTGTTACTACAGAACAGATCTACTGATCCTCCAGAACAGACTCCTAATAGTGGTGTATCCTTGTTGTTAATACAGAACAGACTACTGATCTCCAGCTCCTAATAGTGGTGTATCCTTGTTGTTAATACAGAACAGACTACTGATCTCCAGCTCCTAATAGTGGTGTATCCTTGTTGTTACTACAGAACAGACTACTGATCTCCAGCTCCTAATAGTGGTGTATCCTTGTTGTTACTAGAGAACAGACTACTGATCTCCAGCTCCTAATAGTGGTGTTGTCCTTGTTGTTAATACCTTGTTGTTAGAACAGACTACTGATCTCCAGCTCCTAATAGTGGTGTATCCTTGTTGTTACTACAGAACAGACTACTGATCTCCAGCTCCTAATAGTGGTGTATCCTTGTTGTTAATACAGAACAGACTACTGATCTCCAGCTCCTAATAGTGGTGTATCCTTGTTGTTACTAGAGAACAGACTACTGATCTCCTAATAGCTCCTTGTTGTTTATAGAACAGACTACTGATCTCCAGCTCCTAATAGTGTGTATCCTTGTTGTTAATACAGAACAGACTACTGATCTCCAGCTCCTAATAGTGGTGTGTATCCTTGTTGTTATCTAGAGAACAGACTACTGATCTCCAGCTCCTAATAGTGGTGTATCCTTGTTGTTACTACAGAACAGACTACTGATCTCCAGCTCCTAATAGTGGTGTATCCTTGTTGTTACTAGAGAACAGACTACTGATCTCCAGCTCCTAATAGTAGTGGTGTATCCTAATTGTTGTTGTTAATACAGAAACAGACTACTGATCTCCAGCTCCTAATAGTGGTGTATCCTTTGTTGTTAGCTAATAGAACAGAACTACTGATCTCCAGCTCCTAATAGTGGTGTATCCTTGTTGTTACTACAGAACAGACTACTGATCTCCAGCTCCTAATAGTGGTGTATCCTTGTTGTTAATACAGAACAGACTACTGATCTCCAGCTCCTAATAGTGGTGTATCCTTGTTGTTACTAGAACAGACTACTGATCTCCAGCTCCTAATAGTGGTGTATCCTTGTTGTTATACAGAACAGACTACTGTCTCCAGCTCCTAATAGTGGTGTATCCTACTAGAGAACAGACTACTGATCTCCAGCTCCTAATAGTGGTGTATCCTTGTTGTTACTACAGAACAGACTACTGATCTCCAGCTCCTAATAGTGGTGTATCCTTGTTGTTAATACAGAACAGACTACTGATCTCCAGCTCCTAATAGTGGTGTATCCTTGTTGTTACTACAGAACAGACTACTGATCTCCAGCTCCTAATAGTGGTGTATCCTTGTTGTTACTACAGAACAGACTACTGATCTCCAGCTCCTAATAGTGGTGTATCCTTGTTGTTAGAACAGACTACTGATCTCCAGCTCCTAATAGTGGTGTATCCTTGTTGTTACTAGAGAACAGACTACTGATCTCCAGCTCCTAATAGTGGTGTATCCTTGTTGTTGTCTCCACTAATAGTGGTGTATCCTTGTTGTTACTACAGAACAGACTAACAGTGGTGTATCCTTGTTGTTACTACAGACTGATCTCCAGCTCCTAATAGTGGTGTATCCTTGTTGTTACTACAGAACAGACTACTGATCTCCAGCTCCTAATAGTGGTGTATCCTTGTTGTTACTAGAGAACAGACTACTGATCTCCAGCTCCTAATAGTGGTGTTATACCAGACTACTGATCTCCAGTCCTAATAGTGGTATCCTTGTTGTTACTAGAGAACAGACTACTGATCTCCAGCTCCTAATAGTGGTGTATCCTTGTTGTTACTAGTGGTGTAGAACAGACTACTGATCTCCAGCTCCTAATAGTGGTGTATCCTTGTTGTTAATACAGAACAGACTACTGATCTCCAGCTCCTAATAGTGGTGTATCCTTGTTGTTTCTACAGCCATGTTCTATTGGTTAGTATTAGAAGCACCTATATATGTCTGAAACTGTCATCCACGCTAGTTGCCACTCATGTCAGCTGAACATGGCATCTCATCTTCACCTGAAGACCTGACTCCAGATCAGCCTGTAGGTGAAACTACCCATCAGTCTGCAGTATTGAATAAACAAACAAACGACTGAAGACCTGACTCCAGATCAGCCTGTAGGAGAAACTACCCATCAGTCTGCAGTATTGAAGAAACAAACAGGTAGTTTCTTTCCTCCAGCGATACTGGATCTGTTAAACACATTCCTGGACGCACACGGACACACCGCTGATACTCTGCTGACACTCTACTGACGGACGCACAGAGAGAGAGGCAGACAGACAGACAGACGGTATCAGTATGTGGTATCTGGATGGACGGACAGAGAGAGAGGTAGAAAGACAGACAGACAGACAGACAGACAGACAGACAGACAGACAGACAGACAGACGGTATCAGTATGTGGTATCTGGATGGACGGACAGACAGACAGACAGACGGTATCAGTATGTGGTATCTGGACGGACGGACAGACAGACAGACAGACAGACAGACAGACAGACGGTATCAGTATGTGGTATCTGGACAGACAGACGGACAGAGAGACAGACAGACAGAGAGACGGACAGAGAGACAGAGACAGAGAGACAGAGAGACAGACAGACAGACAGACAGACGGTATCAGTATGTGGAATCTGGATGGACGGACAGACAGACAGACAGACGGTATCAGTATGTGGTATCTGGATGGACGGACAGACAGACAGACAGACAGACAGACAGACAGACAGACAGACAGACAGACAGACAGACAGACAGACAGACAGACAGACAGACGCAGACATCAGTATGTGGTATCTGGACGGACGGACTGACAGACAGACCAGACAGACAGACAGACAGACAGACAGACAGACAGACAGACAGACAGACAGACAAAGACAGACAGACAGACAGACAGACAGACAGACAGACGGTAACAGTATGTGGTATCTGGACGGACGGACTGACAGACAGACAGACAGACAGACAGACAGACAGACAGACAGACAGACAGACAGACAGACAGACAGGGACGGACGCACAGACAGACAGACAGACAGACAGACAGACAGACAGACGGTATCAGTATGTGGTATCTGGACGGACGGACAGTGGGAAATACTCACCACGTCTCGGTCCACTATGGCAGCCATCATCTCTGGAGGTTCATCCCGGTCATAATATTGACACTGTTTATCATCTGATAGAAACAGGCGGAGCGGGAGGGGGGGGGGGGAGAGAAGGGGGAGGGGGAGAATAGGGAGGAGGGGGGGAGAAGAGAAGGGGGGAGGGGGGGGAGAATAGGGAGGAGGGGGGGAGGGGGGGAGAGAAGGGGGAGAGGGGGAGAATAGGGAGGAGGGGGGGGAGAGAAGGGGAGGGAATTAGAATAGTGCTATGAGCTTATTCTCCAATGTGCCGAATACAACAGGTGTGTAGACCGTGAAATGCTACTTACAGGCAATTGCAGAGTTTTTTATTAAAGTAAGAGGAAAATATTTGCTAAAAAATAATATACAAAAATAAACAATTATAAAGTAAGAAAAAAAGTAACCCAATAAAATAACAATAACAAGACAGGGGTACTGGTACTGAGTCAATGGGCAGGGGTACTGGTACTGAGTCAATGGGCTGGGGTACTGGTACTGAGTCAATGGGCTGGGGTACTGGTACTGAGTCAATGGGCAGGGGTACTGGTACTGAGTCAATGGGCTGGGGTACTGGTACTGAGTCAATGGGCTGGGGTACTGGTACTGAGTCAATGGGCTGGGGTACTGGTACTGAGTCAATGGGCAGGGGTACTGGTACTGAGTCAATGGGCTGGGGTACTGGTACTGAGTCAATGGGCTGGGGTACTGGTACTGAGTCAATGGGCTGGGGTACGGGTTAGTCCAGGTAATAACAAGGCTATTTACAGGGGTACTGGTACTGAGTCAATGGGCTGGGGTACTGGTACTGAGTCAATGGGCTGGGGTACTGGTACTGAGTCAATGGGGTACTGGGAGTACTGGGCTGGGGTACTGTACTGAGTCAATGGGCTGGGGTACTGGTACTGAGTCAATGGGCTGGGGTACTGGTACTGAGTCAATGGGCTGGGGTACTGGTACTGAGTCAATGGGCTGGGGTACTGGTACTGAGTCAATGGGCTGGGGTACGGGTACTGAGTCAATGGGCTGGGGTACTGGTACTGAGTCAATGGGCTGGGGTACGGGTTAGTCCAGGTAATAACAAGGCTATTTACAGGGGTACTGGTACTGAGTCAATGGGCTGGGGTACTGGTACTGAGTCAATGGGCTGGGGTACTGGTACTGAGTCAATGGGCTGGGGTACTGGTACTGAGTCAATGGGCTGGGGTACGGGTTAGTCCAGGTAATAACAAACAATCATTCAGTGTGTTTTAGTTCTGTATCAGGTATAAAGGACTGGAGTCATTCAGTGTGTTTTAGTTCTGTATCAGGTATAAAGGACTGGAGTCATTCAGTGTGTTTTAGTTCTGTATCAGGTATAAAGGACTGGAGTCATTCAGTGTGTTTTTAGTTCTGTATCAGGTATAAAGGACTGGAGTCATTCAGTGTGTTTTAGTTCTGTATCAGGTATAAAGGACTGGAGTCATTCAGTGTGTTTTAGTTCTGTATCAGGTATAAAGGACTGGAGTCATTCAGTGTGTTTTAGTTCTATATCAGGTATAAAGGACTGGAGTCATTCAGTGTGTTTTAGTTCTGTATCAGGTATAAAGGACTGGAGTCATTCAGTGTGTTTTAGTTCTGTATCAGGTATAAAGGACTGGAGTCGTTCAGTGTGTTTTAGTTCTGTATCAGGTATAAAGGACTGGAGTCGTTCAGTGTGTTTTAGTTCTGTATCAGGTATATAAGGACTGGAGTCATTCAGGAGTGAGTCTGTATGGTATAAAGGACTGGAGTCATTCAGTGTGTTTTAGTTCTGTATCAGGTATAAAGGACTGGAGTCGTTCAGTGTGTTTTAGTTCTGTATCAGGTATAAAGGACTGGAGTCATTCAGTGTGTTTTAGTTCTGTATCAGGTATAAAGGACTGGAGTCATTCAGTGTGTTTTAGTTCTGTATCAGGTATAAAGGACTGGAGTCATTCAGTGTGTTTTAGTTCTGTATCAGGTATAAAGGACTGGAGTCATTCAGTGTGTTTTAGTTCTGTACCAGGTATAAAGGACTGGAGTCATTCAGTGTGTTTTAGTTCTGTACCAGGTATAAAGGACTGGAGTCATTCAGTGTGTTTTAGTTCTGTATCAGGTATAAAGGACTGGAGTCATTCAGTGTGTTTTAGTTCTGTATCAGGTATAAAGGACTGGAGTCATTCAGTGTGTTTTAGTTCTGTATCAGGTATAAAGGACTGGAGTCATTCAGTGTGTTTTAGTTCTGTATCAGGTATAAAGGACTGGAGTCATTCAGTGTGTTTTAGTTCTGTATCAGGTATAAAGGACTGGAGTCATTCAGTGTGTTTTAGTTCTGTATCAGGTATAAAGGACTGGAGTCATTCAGTGTGTTTTTAGTTCTGTATCAGGTATAAAGGACTGGAGTCATTCAGTGTGTTTTTTAGTTCTGTATCAGGTATAAAGGACTGGAGTCATTCAGTGTGTTTTAGTTCTGTATCAGGTATAAAGGACTGGAGTCATTCAGTGTGTTTTAGTTCTGTATCAGGTATAAAGGACTGGAGTCATTCAGTGTGTTTTAGTTCTGTATCAGGTATAAAGGACTGGAGTCATTCAGTGTGTTTTAGTTCTGTATCAGGTATAAAGGACTGGAGTCGTTTCAGTGTGTTTTAGTTCTGTATCAGGTATAAAGGACTGGAGTCGTTCAGTGTGTTTTAGTTCTGTATCAGGTATAAAGGACTGGAGTCATTCAGTGTGTTTTAGTTCTGTATCAGGTATAAAGGACTGGAGTCATTCAGTGTGTTTTAGTTCTGTATCAGGTATAAAGGACTGGAGTCATTCAGTGTGTTTTTAGTTCTGTATCAGGTATAAAGGACTGGAGTCATTCAGTGTGTTTTAGTTCTGTATCAGGTATAAAGGACTGGAGTCATTCAGTGTGTTTTAGTTCTGTATCAGGTATAAAGGACTGGAGTCATTCAGTGTGTTTTAGTTCTGTATCAGGTATAAAGGACTGGAGTCATTCAGTGTGTTTTAGTTCTGTATCAGGTATAAAGGACTGGAGTCATTCAGTGTGTTTTAGTTCTGTATCAGGTATAAAGGACTGGAGTCATTCAGTGTGTTTTAGTTCTGTATCAGGTATAAAGGACTGGAGTCATTCAGTGTGTTTTAGTTCTGTATCAGGTATAAAGGACTGGAGTCATTCAGTGTGTTTTAGTTCTGTATCAGGTATAAAGGACTGGAGTCATTCAGTGTGTTTTAGTTCTGTATCAGGTATAAAGGACTGGAGTCATTCAGTGTGTTTTAGTTCTGCATCAGGTTAAAGGACTGGAGTCATCTGTGTTTTAGTCTGCATCAGTATAAAGGACTGGAGTCATTCAGTGTGTTTTAGTTCTGCATCAGGTATAAAGGACTGGAGTCATTCAGTGTGTTTTAGTTCTGTATCAGGTATAAAGGACTGGAGTCATTCAGTGTGTTTTAGTTCTGTATCAGGTATAAAGGACTGGAGTCATTCTGCCTCATAGTAATAATTATTTGCCATTAACTAGTAGGCTACAGTTTAACCTGTAGTTGTTGGCTCTCTTCAAAAGTAAAAGTTCGTCTTCCTGCTTAAGTTCCGAAATGTAATTTTCTTCTTTACCTTGTAAAGGTTTTTTCTAAGATAGTGATTTATTTGTCTTTATCTTTGTCCACTCACTAACTGTAAGTCGCTCTGGATAAGAGCGTCTGCTAAATGACTAAAATTTAAATGTTAATGTAATTTCTAAATCAGATTTCACTTTAGCAGAGTATGAGATTATCATCCCCCTAATGTACCCCCTTTAAATGCATCCCAAATGATAAAGGGGGTCGGCTTTTCTTTGTCCTCTATGTCTACATTTGGAATGGTAAAGGTTTTTCTTTTTTCGTTGTAATACATTTGGTGTCCAGAAGAGGCGCTCTGTTTCCTTCTCTATGACCCTTCTGAAGTGATACTGAAACAGCCAATGGTTGTGCTGTACTCTGCGTTAGAACGATCATCTCAAGTAGCTCTCAGGATCCACTAACTCTCTGTGTAAAGCCCTATAGAGACCCTTAGCGGTTCAGTCTCACTCTAAACAGCACCTGATTTAACCCCTAAAACATCCCTCACATTTACAGCTCTTTCTCTCCACTACGATGCTGTTACAGTCCATTCATGGTGACTTCTCATTTACTCTGTAATCCTGCTTCGTAGAAGGAAGAACCTTTTAGACTCAGTAAGTCCCAGTAACTTACAGTCCTGCTGCTCCGTGGCCCAGGCCGACCAGGCCGCCACACGACTCTTCACGTCCACCTGGGTGAGGGTGGCGGGGGGCTCGGGGGCGGGCGCCGCGGGGGGCGGGGGGATGACCCCATCACTCTTCAGAATCACCCTATAGGAGTATGGGAGGAGGAGACAGAGGCAGAACAGACAATCAGACACAGACCAGACACAGATACAATTCTCAGATACAAACAGAACCCCATGAATTGTACAGAACTGATACAGACATAGCCATGGAATGGAAACCAGCCAATCACAACAACTATTTTAACAACTACAGAAATCCATACCAACCACAGTTTAATCACAAAACCTTCAGAATCAGAATCCATTTTAACAGAGCTCTATAAAGTAACAGAACCCATTCTAACAGCTCTATAAAGTAACAGAACCCATTCTAACAGCTCTATAAAGTAACAGAACCCATTCTAACAGCTCTATAAAGTAACAGAACCCATTCTAACAGCTCTATAAAGTAACAGAACCCATTTTAACAGCTCTATAAAGTAACAGAACCCATTCTAACAGCTCTATAAAGTAACAGAACCCATTCAAACAGAGCTCTATTAAGTAACAGAACCCATTCTAACAGCTCTATAGAGTAACAGAACCCATTCTAACATAGCTCTATAAAGTAACAAAACCCATTCAAACAGAGCTCTATTAAGTAACAGAACCGATTCTAACAGAGCTCTATAAAGTAACAGAACCCATTCTAACAGCTCTATAAAGTAACAGAACCCATTCTAACAGCTCTATAAAGTAACAGAACCCATTCAAACAGAGCTCTATAAAGTAACAGAACCCATTCTAACAGCTCTATAAAGTAACAGAACCCATTCAAACAGAGCTCTATTAAGTAACAGAACCCATTCTAACAGCTCTATAAAGTAACAGAACCCATTCAAACAGAGCTCTATTTAGTAACAGAACCCATTCTAACAGCTCTATAAAGTAACAGAACCCATTCAAACAGAGCTCTATTAAGTAACAGAACCCATTCTAACAGCTCTATAAAGTAACAGAACCCATTCAAACAGAGCTCTATTAAGTAACAGAACCCATTCTAACAGCTCTATAAAGTAACAGAACCAATCCAACATAGCTCTATAAAGTAACAGAAAACCCATTCTAATAGAGCTCTATAAAGTAACAGAACCCATTCTAACATCTCTATAAAGTAACAGAACCCATTCTAACAGAGCTCTATAAAGTAACAGAACCCATTCTAACAGAGCTCTATAAAGTAACAGAACCCATTCTAACAGAGCTCTATAAAGTAACATAACCCATTCTAATAGAGCTCTATAAAGTAACAGAACCCATTCTAACAGCTCTATAAAGTAACAGAACCCATTCTAACAGCTCTATAAAGTAACAGAACCCATTCTAACAGCTCTATAAAGTAACAGAACCCATTCTAACAGAGCTCTATAAAGTAACAGAACCCATTCTAACAGAGCTCTATAAAGTAACAGAACCCATTCTAACAGAGCTCTATAAAGTAACAGAACCCATTCTAATAGAGCTCTATAAAGTAACAGAACCCATTCTAACAGCTCTATAAAGTAACAGAACCCATTCTAACAGCTCTATAAAGTAACAGCACCCATTCTAACAGCTCTATAAAGTAACAGCACCCATTCTAACAGAGCTCTATAAAGTAACAGAACCCATTCTAACAGAGCTCTATAAAGTAACAGAACCCATTCTAACAGAGCTCTATAAAGTAACAGAACCCATTCTAATAGAGCTCTATAAAGTAACAGAACCCATTCTAACAGCTCTATAAAGTAACAGAACCCATTCTAACAGCTCTATAAAGTAACAGAACCCATTCTAACAGAGCTCTATAAAGTAACAGAACCCATTCTAACAGAGCTCTATAAAGTAACAGAACCCATTCTAATTTTACTCTATAAAGTAACAGAACCCATTTTAACAGCTCTATAGAGTAACAGAACCCATTCTAACAGCTCTATAAAGTAACAGAACCCATTCTAACAGCTCTATAAAGTAACAGACCCCATTCTAACAGAGCTCTATAAAGTAACAGAACCCATTCTAACAGAGCTCTATAAAGTAACATAACCCATTCTAACAGAGCTCTATAAAGTAACAGAACCCATTCTAACAGAGCTATATAAAGTAACAGAACCCATTCTAACAGAGCTCTATAAAGTAACAGAACCCATTCTAATAGAGCTCTATAAAGTAACAGAACCCATTCTAACAGCTCTATAAAGTAACAGAACCCATTCTAACAGCTCTATAAAGTAACAGAACCCATTCTAACAGAGCTCTATAAAGTAACAGAACCCATTCTAACAGAGCTCTATAAAGTAACAGAACCCATTCTAACAGAGCTCTATAAAGTAACAGAACCCATTCTAACAGCTCTATAAAGTAACAGAACCTATTCTAACAGAGCTCTATAAAGTAACAGAACCCATTCTAAGAGCTCTATAAAGTAACAGAACCCATTCTAACAGCTCTATAAAGTAACAGAACCCATTCTAACAGAGCTCTATAAAGTAACAGAACCCATTCAAACAGCTCTATAAAGTAACAGAACCCATTCTAACAGCTCTATAAAGTAACAGAACCCATTCTAACAGAGCTCTATAAAGTAACAGAACCCATTCTAACAGCTCTATAGAGTAACAGAACCCATTCTAACAGCTCTATAAAGTAACAGAACCCATTCTAACAGCTCTATAAAGTAACAGACCCCATTCTAACAGAGCTCTATAAAGTAACAGAACCCATTCTAACAGAGCTCTATAAAGTAACAGAACCCATTCTAACAGAGCTCTATAAAGTAACAGAACCCATTCTAACAGAGCTCTATAAAGTAACAGAACCCATTCTAACAGAGCTCTATAAAGTAACAGAACCCATTCTAACAGAGCTCTATAAAGTAACAGAACCCATTCTAACAGAGCTCTATAAAGTAACAGAACCCATTCTAACAGCTCTATAAAGTAACAGAACCCATTCTAACAGAGCTCTATAAAGTAACAGAACCCATTCTAACAGCTCTATAAAGTAACAGAACCCACTCTAACAGCTCTATAAAGTAACAGACCCATTCTAGTCAGAGATGACAGGTGGGTTAAAGGTGTTTTACCGTAGTGTTTCTGGTCTCTTCTTCACCTTGCCTCCCTTGTGATCGATCATGGCACTCTCTATATCAGCCTGGATCAGGTTGGCCTGGAGGAGACAGACAGACAGACAGACAGACAGGGAGAGAACATATCACTAACCCTAACCCTCTATATCAGCCTGGATCAGGCTGGCCTGGAGGAGACAGACAGACAGACAGACAGACAGACAGACAGACAGACAGACAGACAGACAGACAGAAAGACAGAAAGACAGGGAGAGAACACATCACTAACCCTAACCCTCTATATCAACCTGGATCAGGCTGGCCTGGAGGAGACAGACAGACAGACAGACAGACAGACAGACAGACAGACAGACAGGGAGAGAACACATCACTAACCCTAACCCTCTATATCAACCTGGATCAGGCTGGCCTGGAGGAGACACAGACAGACAGGACAGACAGACAGACAGACAGACAGACAGACAGACAGACAGACAGACAGACAGACAGACAGACAGACAGACAGACAGACAGACAGACAGACAGGACAGACAGAAAGACAGGGAGAGAACACATCACTAACCCTAACCCTCTATATCAACCTGGATCAGGCTGGCCTGGAGGAGACAGACAGACAGACAGACAGACAGACAGACAGACAGACAGACAGACAGACAGACAGACAGACAGACAGACAGACTGTGTGTGTACCTTGATGTTGTCACACTGGAACAGGTGCAGGTCTGGTTTTCCCTGGCCCGGCTCCTTACACACCAGAGCCAAGATGGAGTCGTAGCTGCAGGATGACATCACTGCCTGGCAGTGCATGATGGTCCCCATGGGGAAGTTCTCCAACTCATTCTGAAACAATAACCAGCAGGTCAGTTAACCAGCTTAACAACTGTCCTGAGGCCAGCCCTAACAAACAGGTCAGTTAACGGAACCAGCTTAAAAACTGTCCTGAGGCCAGCCCTAACAAACAGGTCAGTTAACGGAACCAGCTTAAAAACTGTCCTGAGGCCAGCCCTAACAAACAGGTCAGTTAACCAGCTTAAAAACTGTCCTGAGGCCAGCCCTAACAAACAGGTCAGTTAACGGAACCAGCTTAAAAACTGTCCTGAGGCCAGCCCTAACAAACAGGTCAGTTAACGGAACCAGCTTAAAAAACTGTCCTGAGGCCAGCCCTAACCAACAGGTCAGTTAACCAGCTTAAAAACTGTCCTGAGGCCAGCCCTAACAAACAGGTCAGTTAACGGAACCAGCTTAAAAACTGTCCTGAGGCCAGCCCTAACAAACAGGTCAGTTAACCAGCTTAAAAACTGTCCTGAGGCCAGCCCTAACAAACAGGTCAGTTAACGGAACCAGCTTAAAAACTGTCCTGAGGCCAGCCCTAACAAACAGGTCAGTTAACGGAACCAGCTTAAAAACTGTCCTGAGGCCAGCCCTAACAAACAGGTCAGTTAACGGAACCAGCTTAAAAACTGTCCTGAGGCCAGCCCTAACAAACAGGTCAGTTAATGGAACCAGCTTAAAAACTGTCCTGAGGCCAGCCCTAACAAACAGGTCAGTTAACGGAACCAGCTTAAAAACTGTCCTGAGGCCAGCCCTAACAAACAGGTCAGTTAACGGAACCAGCTTAAAAACTGTCCTGAGGCCAGCCCTAACAAACAGGTCAGTTAACGGAACCAGCTTAAAAACTGTCCTGAGGCCTGCCTCTGAATATTCAGATCATTAAGGAAGTTATGGAGTCACTGTGAACTTGTGGTGTAAAAAGTTCCCAGAGGAAAGTTAAATACAGGTTGTCACTTTAAACAGAACAGTGTAACTATGGGACCCGACAGCCCTTTGGTTCTCACGTAATTCTCATCTAATCAAATGTGTCAAATACTAAATCCCTGCACACAATCAAATGCTTAAAACACTGATCAAAACTTTCCTTCTTAAAGGCTCTGCATGGTCAATCCACTGTCTGCATTAGTGATACTAACCTGTACCCCCGCACTTTGACTTGGTACCGGTACCCCCTGTATATAGCCTCGGTATTGTGTTACTTTTTATTTTATTTTTTACTTAACTCTATTTTCTTAAAACTGCATTGTTGGTTAAGGGCTTGTAAGTAAGCATTTCACGGTAAGGCATGCGACAAATAACATTTGATTTGATTTGATTCGGCCTCTACAGTGGCTGTTCAGCATTACAGTGATACAGACTCTGCAGTGGCATCACACCCTAACCCTAATTTTCGGATCAAGCATAAATTGGCTTTTAGAGAGCCACTAGCCACATGACGTTCAGTAATTCCATGATATGATATCCCTGGTCTACCCAGTAGGTCCCATTCTACCCCTGTCCAGTGTGCCAGAGCTGGGTCCTTGAGATGCCATGCTACTCCTACCCCTGTCCAGTGTGCCAGAGCTGGGTCCTTGAGATGCCATGCTACCCCTGTCCAGTGTGTCAGAGCTGGGTCCTTGAGATGCCATGCTACTCCTACCCCTGTCCAGTGTGCCAGAGCTGGGTCCTTGAGATGCCATGCTACTCCTACCCCTGTCCAGTGTGCCAGAGCTGGGTCCTTGAGATGCCATGCTACTCTACCCCTGTCCAGTGTGCCAGAGCTGGGTCCTTGAGATGCCATGCTACTCCTACCCCTGTCCAGTGTGCCAGAGCTGGGTCCTTGAGATGGCATGCTACTCCTACCCCTGTCCAGTGTGTCAGAGCTGGGTCCTTGAGATGGCATGCTACCCCTGTCCAGTGTGCCAGAGCTGGGTCCTTGAGATGGCATGCTACTCCTACCCCTGTCCAGTGTGCCAGAGCTGGGTCCTTGAGATGCCATGCTACTGCTACCCCTGTCCAGTGTGCCAGAGCTGGTTCCTTGAGATGGCCATGCTACTCCTACCCCTGTCCAGTGTGCCAGAGCTGGGTCCCTTGAGATGCATGCTACCCTACCCCTGTCCAGTGTGTCAGAGCTGGGTCCTTGAGATGGCATGCTACCCCTGTCCAGTGTGCCAGAGCTGGGTCCTTGAGATGGCATGCTACCCCTGTCCAGTGTGCCAGAGCTGGGTCCTTGAGATGGCATGCTACTCCTACCCCTGTCCAGTGTGCCAGAGCTGGTTCCTTGAGATGGCATGCTACTCCTACCCCTGTCCAGTGTGCCAGAGCTGGGTCCTTGAGATGGCATGCTACTCCTACCCCTGTCCAGTGTGCCAGAGCTGGGTCCTTGAGATGGCATGCTACTCCTACCCCTGTCCAGTGTGCCAGAGCTGGGTCCTTGAGATGCCATGCTACTCCTACCCCTGTCCAGTGTGCCAGAGCTGGGTCCTTGAGATGCCATGCTACTCCTACCCCTGTCCAGTGTGCCATGAGCTGGGTCCTCCTGAGACGCAGCATGTCCTGGGTCCATACCCAATACAATGTCCAGTGTGCCAGAGCTGGGTCCTTGAGACGCCATGCTACTCCTACCCCTGTCCAGTGTTAGAGCTGGGTCCTTGAGACGCCATGCTACTCCTACCCCTGTCCAGTGTGCCAGAGCTGGGTCCTTGAGATGCCATGCTACTCCTACCCCTGTCCAGTGTGCAGAGGCAGAGCAATGGGTCTATCTTGTAATGCCATGCCTACTCCTACCCACTGTCCAGTGTGCAGAGCTGGGTCCTTGAGATGCCATGCTACTCCTGCTCACCCACCTTGGTCTCTGGGTCGATGAGGCTGACTGTCTTCTCCTCCACTTGTAGCAGCATGTCCTGGGTCCATACCTAATATCAACACAATATCAATACATTCTATCTGTAAAGCAGCATGTCCTGGGTCCATACCTAATATCAACACAATATCAATACATTCTATCTGTAAAGCAGCATGTCCTGGGTCCATACCTAATATCAACACAATATCAATACATTCTATCTGTAAAGCAGCATGTCCTGGGTCCATACCTAATATCAACACAATATCAATACATTCTATCTGTAAAGCAGCATGTCCTGGGTCCATACCTAATATCAACACAATATCAATACATTCTATCTGTAAAGCAGCATGTCCCTGGGTCCATACCTAATATCAACACAATATCAATACATTCTATCTGTAAAGCAGCATGTCCTGGGTCCATACCTAATATCAACACAATATCAATACATTCTATCTGTAAAGCAGCATGTCCTGGGTCCATACCTAATATCAACACAATATCAATACATTCTATCTGTAAAGCAGCATGTCCTGGGTCCATACCTAATATCAACACAATATCAATACATTCTATCTGTAAAGCAGCATGTCCTGGGTCCATACCTAATATCAACACAATATCAATACATTCTATCTGTAAAGCAGCATGTCCTGGGTCCATACCTAATATCAACACAATATCAATACATTCTATCTGTAAAGCAGCATGTCCTGGGTCCATACCTAATATCAACACAATATCAATACATTCTATCTGTAAAGCAGCATGTCCTGGGTCCATACCTAATATCAAAACAATATCAATACATTCTATCTGTAAAGCAGCATGTCCTGGGTCCATACCTAATATCAACACAATATCAATACATTCTATCTGTAAAGCAGCATGTCCTGGGTCCATACCTAATATCAACACAATATCAATACATTCTATCTGTAAAGCAGCATGTCCTGGGTCCATACCTAATATCAAAACAATATCAATACATTCTATCTGTAAAGCAGCATGTCCTGGGTCCATACCTAATATCAACACAATATCAATACATTCTATCTGTAAAGCAGCATGTCCTGGGTCCATACCTAATATCAACACAATATCAATACATTCTATCTGTAAAGCAGCATGTCCTGGGTCCATACCTAATATCAACACAATATCAATACATTCTATCTGTAAAGCAGCATGTCCTGGGTCCCATACCTAATATCAACACAATATCAATACATTCTATCTGTAAAGCAGCATGTCCTGGGTCCATACCTAATATCAACACAATATCAATACATTCTATCTGTAAAGCAGCATGTCCTGGGTCCATACCTAATATCAACACAATATCAATACATTCTATCTGTAAAGCAGCATGTCCTGGGTCCATACCTAATATCAACACAATATCAATACATTCTATCTGTAAAGCAGCATGTCCTGGGTCCATACCTAATATCAACACAATATCAATACATTCTATCTGTAAAGCAGCATGTCCTGGGTCCATACCTAATATCAACACAATATCAATACATTCTATCTGTAAAGCAGCATGTCCTGGGTCCATACCTAATATCAACACAATATCAATACATTCTATCTGTAAAGCAGCATGTCCTGGGTCCATACCTAATATCAACACAATATCAATACATTCTATCTGTAAAGCAGCATGTCCTGGGTCCATACCTAATATCAACACAATATCATACATTCTATCTGTAAAGCAGCATGTCCTGGGTCCATACCTAATATCAACACAATATCAATACATTCTCTCTGTAAAGCAGCATGTCCTGGGTCCATTCCTAATATCAACACAATATCAATACATTCTATCTGTAAAGCAGCATGTCCTGGGTCCATACCTAATATCAACACAATATCAATACATTCTATCTGTAAAGCAGCATGTCCTGGGTCCATACCTAATATCAACACAATATCAATACATTCTATCTGTAAAGCAGCATGTCCTGGGTCCATACCTAATATCAACACAATATCAATACATTCTATCTGTAAAGCAGCATGTCCTGGGTCCATACCTAATATCAACACAATATCAATACATTCTATCTGTAAAGCAGCATGTCCTGGGTCCATACCTAATATCAACACAATATCAATACATTCTATCTGTAAAGCAGCATGTCCTGGGTCCATACCTAATATCAACACAATATCAATACATTCTATCTGTAAAGCAGCATGTCCTGGGTCCATACCTAATATCAACACAATATCAATACATTCTATCTGTAAAGCAGCATGTCCTGGGTCCATACCTAATATCAACACAATATCAATACATTCTATCTGTAAAGCAGCATGTCCTGGGTCCATACCTAATATCAACACAATATCAATACATTCTATCTGTAAAGCAGCATGTCCTGGGTCCATACCTAATATCAAAACAATATCAATACATTCTATCTGTAAAGCAGCATGTCCTGGGTCCATACCTAATATCAACACAATATCAATACATTCTATCTGTAAAGCAGCATGTCCTGGGTCCATACCTAATATCAACACAATATCAATACATTCTATCTGTAAAGCAGCATGTCCTGGGTCCATACCTAATATCAACACAATATCAATACATTCTATCTGTAAAGCAGCATGTCCTGGGTCCATACCTAATATCAAAACAATATCAATACATTCTATCTGTAAAGCAGCATGTCCTGGGTCCATACCTAATATCAACACAATATCAATACATTCTATCTGTAAAGCAGCATGTCCTGGGTCCATACCTAATATCAAAACAATATCAATACATTCTATCTGTAAAGCAGCATGTCCTGGGTCCATACCTAATATCAAACACAATATCAATACATTCTATCTGTAAAGCAGCATGTCCTGGGTCCATACCTAATATCAACACAATATCAATACATTCTATCTGTAAAGCAGCATGTCCTGGGTCCATACCTAATATCAACACAATATCAATACATTCTATCTGTAAAGCAGCATGTCCTGGGTCCATACCTAATATCAACACAATATCAATACATTCTATCTGTAAAGCAGCATGTCCTGGGTCCATACCAATAATATCAAAACAATATCAATACATTCTATCTGTAAAGCAGCATGTCCTGGGTCCATACCTAATATCAACACAATATCAATACATTCTATCTGTAAAGCAGCATGTCCTGGGTCCATACCTAATATCAAAACAATATCAATACATTCAATCTGTAAAGCAGCATGTCCTGGGTCCATACCTAATATCAACACAATATCAATACATTCTATCTGTAAAGCAGCATGTCCTGGGTCCATACCTAATATCAACACAATATCAATACATTCTATCTGTAAAGCAGCATGTCCTGGGTCCATACCTAATATCAAAACAATATCAATACATTCAATCTGTAAAGCAGCATGTCCTGGGTCCATACCTAATATCAACACAATATCAATACATTCTATCTGTAAAGCAGCATGTCCTGGGTCCATACCTAATATCAAAACAATATCAATACATTCTATCTGTAAAGCAGCATGTCCTGGGTCCATACCTAATATCAACACAATATCAATACATTCTATCTGTAAAGCAGCATGTCCTGGGTCCATACCTAATATCAACACAATATCAATACATTCTATCTGTAAAGCAGCATGTCCTGGGTCCATACCTAATATCAACACAATATCAATACATTCTATCTTTAAAGCAGCATGTCCTGGGTCCATACCTAATATCAACACAATATCAATACATTCTCATCTGTAAAGCAGCATGTCCTGGGTCCATACCTAATATCAACACAATATCAATACATTCTATCTGTAAAGCAGCATGTCCTGGGTCCATACCTAATATCAACACAATATCAATACATTCTATCTGTAAAGCAGCATGTCCTGGGTCCATACCTAATATCAACACAATATCAATACATTCTATCTGTAAAGCAGCATGTCCTGGGTCCATACCTAATATCAACACAATATCAATACATTCTATCTGTAAAGCAGCATGTCCTGGGTCCATACCTAATATCAAAACAATATCAATACATTCTATCTGTAAAGCAGCATGTCCTGGGTCCATACCTAATATCAACACAATATCAATACATTCTATCTGTAAAGCAGCATGTCCTGGGTCCATACCTAATATCAAAACAATATCAATACATTCAATCTGTAAAGCAGCATGTCCTGGGTCCATACCTAATATCAACACAATATCAATACATTCTATCTGTAAAGCAGCATGTCCTGGGTCCATACCTAATATCAACACAATATCAATACATTCTATCTGTAAAGCAGCATGTCCTGGGTCCATACCTAATATCAAAGCACAATATCAATACATTCAATCTGTAAAGCAGCATGTCCTGGGTCCATACCTAATATCAACACAATATCAATACATTCTATCTGTAAAGCAGCATGTCCTGGGTCCATACCTAATATCAAAACAATATCAATACATTCTATCTGTAAAGCAGCATGTCCTGGGTCCATACCTAATATCAACACAATATCAATACATTCTATCTGTAAAGCAGCATGTCCTGGGTCCATACCTAATATCAACACAATATCAATACATTCTATCTGTAAAGCAGCATGTCCTGGGTCCATACCTAATAATATCAATTCTATCTGTAAAGCACAATATCAATAATATCATTCTATCTTTAAAGCAGCATGTCCTGGGTCCATACCTAATATCAACACAATATCAATACATTCAATCTGTAAAGCAGCATGTCCTGGGTCCATACCTAATATCAACACAATATCAATACATTCTATCTGTAAAGCAGCATGTCCTGGGTCCATACCTAATATCAACACAATATCAATACATTCTATCTGTAAAGCAGCATGTCCTGGGTCCATACCTAATATCAACACAATATCAATACATTATATCTGTAAAGCAGCATGTCCTGGGTCCATACCTAATATCAAAACAATATCAATACATTATATCTGTAAAGCAGCATGTCCTGGGTCCATACCTAATATCAACACAATATCAATACATTCTATCTGTAAAGCAGCATGTCCTGGGTCCATACCTAATATCAACACAATATCAATACATTCTATCTGTAAAGCAGCATGTCCTGGGTCCATACCTAATATCAACACAATATCAATACATTCAATCTGTAAAGCAGCATGTCCTGGGTCCATACCTAATATCAACACAATATCAATACATTCTCTCTGTAAAGCAGCATGTCCTGGGTCCATACCTAATATCAACACAATATCAATACATTCTATCTGTAAAGCAGCATGTCCTGGGTCCATACCTAATATCAACACAATATTAATACATTCTATCTGTAAAGCAGCATGTCCTGGGTCCATACCTAATATCAACACAATATCAATACATTCTATCTGTAAAGCAGCATGTCCTGGGTCCATACCTAATATCAACACAATATCAATACATTCTATCTGTGCCTCACCTTTCCCTTGGCATCCAGCAGGCGGAGCTTCCTGATTCCATCCTCAATGGTGATCATGGCTTCCTTCCTGTCCAGAACAAACGTGGTCAGGTGCTGAGAGGAGAGAGGAGAGGGTTTGGGACAGAGAGGGGACATGAGAGAGAGGAGAGGGTTTGGGACATAGAGGGGACAGGAGAGAGAGGAGAGTGTTTGGGACACAGAGGGGACAGGAGAGAGAGGAGAGGGTTTGGGACACAGGGGGACAGGAGAGAGAGGAGAGGGTTTGGGACAGAGAGGGGACAGGAGAGAGAGGAGAGGGTTTGGGACAGAGAGGGGACAGGAGAGAGAGGAGAGGGTTTGGGACACAGAGGGGACAGGAGAGAGAGGAGAGGGTTTGGGACACAGAGGGGACAGGAGAGAGAGGAGAGGGTTTGGGACACAGGGGGACAGGAGAGAGAGGAGAGGGTTTGGGACACAGAGGGGGGGACAGGAGAGAGAGGAGAGGGTTTGGGACACAGAGGGGACAGGAGAGAGAGGAGAGGGTTTGGGACAGAGAGGGGACAGGAGAGAGAGGGTTTGGGACACAGGGGGGACAGGAGAGAGAGGAGAGGGTTTGGGACACAGGGGGGACAGGAGAGAGAGGAGAGGGTTTGGGACACAGAGGGGACAGGAGAGAGAGGAGAGGGTTTGGGACACAGGGGGGACAGGAGAGAGAGGAGAGGGTTTGGGACACAGGGGGGACAGGAGAGAGAGGAGAGGGTTTGGGACATAGGGGGGACAGGAGAGAGAGGAGAGGGTTTGGGACACAGAGGGGGACAGGAGAGAGAGAGGAGAGGGTTTGGGACACAGAGAGGGGACAGGAGAGAGAGGAGAGGGTTTGGGACACAGGGGGGACAGGAGAGAGAGGAGGAGAGGGTTTGGGACACAGGGGGGACAGGAGAGAGAGGAGAGGGTTTGGGACACAGAGGGGACAGGAGAGAGAGGAGAGGGTTTGGGACACAGAGGGGACAGGAGAGAGAGGAGAGAGGGTTTGGGACACAGGGGGGACAGGAGAGAGAGGAGAGGGTTTGGGACACAGGTTAGTAATAATCTCTCCCTTACCACTAACACACTGTGTCTGTACAGTAGTAATCTTACCTCGACATGGTACTGTGAAGTGTTGGTCATGCTGTTGATGCTGTTTTTGGTGTAGTTCTTCCGTTGTTCTGGAGAACGACAGGACACAGTCAGCAGCAAAACAAACAGTATAACATCTAGACAGAACTCCAGTCATATCATAGCATGCCTGGCTAGGTTTACATGGTTTCCTGGGGACGTTGTCGGGAGTTTCACACAAACACAAACACTCCAAAGGGGGACAAAGGTCAAAGTAGAATCTCTATCTGTCTCGGTACGGTAACAACGATGCAGCCAGTTGGATGACAACATCTACCTGTAGGCCAACTATTTACCTGAGGCAATAGAACCAGTTGGATAACATCAATCTGATTAGTGATAAATGGTATTATCAAAGCAATAAAATAATAATAAATATTTGTATTGAACTTCAGCAACTGATTGTAAAGCTCAACAATAGAATCAGGACCAGAGTCCATCAGGGATAACTACAGTACCATGAAGTATGGTACATGTTAGGAATCATCATCAGGGATAACTACAGTACCATGAAGTATGGTACATGTTAGGAATCACCATCAGGGATAACTACAGTACCATGAAGTATGGTACATGTTAGGAATCATCATCAGGGATAACTACAGTACCATGAAGTATGGTACATGTTAGGAATCATCATCAGGGATAACTACAGTACCATGAAGTATGGTACATGTTAGGAATCATCATCAGGGATAACTACAGTACCATGAAGTATGGTACATGTTAGGAATCATCATCAGGGATAACTACAGTACCATGAAGTATGGTACATGTTAGGAATCATCATCAGGGATAACTACAGTACCATGAAGTATGGTACATGTTAGGAATCATCATCAGGGATAACTACAGTACCATGAAGTATGGTACATGTTAGGAATCATCATCAGGGATAACTACAGTACCATGAAGTATGGTACATGTTAGGAATCATCATCAGGGATAACTACAGTACCATGAAGTATGGTACATGTTAGGAATCACCATCAGGGATAACTACAGTACCATGAAGTATGGTACATGTTAGGAATCATCATC
Organism: Coregonus suidteri; assembly: GCA_036851935.1. Taxonomy (NCBI): domain Eukaryota; kingdom Metazoa; phylum Chordata; class Actinopteri; order Salmoniformes; family Salmonidae; genus Coregonus; species Coregonus suidteri. The sequence continues at coordinate 1,340,126 of CM072255.1, forward strand.
AGGGATAACTACAGTACCATGAAGTATGGTACATGTTAGGAATCATCATCAGGGATAACTACAGTACCATGAAGTATGGTACATGTTAGGAATCATCATCAGGGATAACTACAGTACCATGAAGTATGGTACATGTTAGGAATCATCATCATCTGTAGCTAACGTTGTTGTCAGACATGTCAGTCCCCTTAAATACTGAGCTGCTGAACACAATAATTACAGATGATGTCATGCTACACACTGTACTGGAAGGAGATGGGTCTGGGAGTAGGGTGGTGAGGCTGAGGGTGGGGGTGGGGGTGGTATCAGCTGGTATCAGGGTGAGGGAGTGGGGACAGTGGGCTGGTATCAGGGTGAGGGTGTGGATGACAGTGGGCTGGTATCAGGGTGAGGGAGTGTGGATGACAGTGGGCTGGTATCAGGGTGAGGGTGTGGATGACAGTGGGCTGGTATCAGGGTGAGGGTGTGGATGACAGTGGGCTGGTATCAGGGTGAGGGTGTGGATGACAGTGGGCTGGTATCAGGGTGAGGGTGTGGATGACAGTGGGCTGGTATCAGGGTGAGGGTGTGGATGACAGTGGGCTGGTATCAGGGTGAGGGTGTGGATGACAGTGGGCTGGTATCAGGGTGAGGGTGTGGATGACAGTGGGCTGGTATCAGGGTGAGGGTGTGGATACAGTGGGGGGGATATCAGGGTGAGGAGTGTAAGGATGACAGTGGGCTGGTATCAAAACTGAGGGAATCCTTGACAGTAAGGAATTTGTGATTCCAGGTGTCCGGTGTGGATTACAGTAACCTAGGGTTATCAATGCAAAGGGCTGTGTTACTGACAATCAGGATGTGTATGTCAGGGTCAGGATAGTGGATGTCACAATCAGGGGTGTATGTATCAGGATAGGGTGTATGTCACCCAATCAGGATAGTGGGTCTGGATATGTGTATGTCACCCAATCAGGATATGGTATGTCACAGTCAGGATATGTGTATGTCACCCAATCAGGATATGTGTATGTACTGTATATTGGATTCATGTGCTTTATGTGGTTATGAGCATGTCACATGACATAGAGAGATGTTATCATGAAGATATGTGGATGTACAGTGGGGGGAGTGGAGCTATCAGGGTGAGGGAGTGGATACAGTGGTAGTAGGGGTTATTCAGGGTGAGGGAGCTGGACTACAGACACTAGTAGTAGGGGTTATTGGGGAGTGGAGCTAAGGATACAGACAGTAGTAGTAGGGGTTATTGGGGAGAGGGAGCTGGACTACAGACACTAGTAGTAGGGGTTATTGGGGAGTGGAGCTAAGGACTACAGACTACTAGTAGTAGGGTTTGGATGGGGAGTGGAGCTGGTACTACAGACTACTAGTAGTAGGGGTTATGGGGGAGTGGAGCTGGACTACAGACTACTAGTAGTAGGGGTTATTGGGGGAGTGGATAAGGACTACAGACTACTGGTATCAGGTTATTGGAGGGAGTGGAGATAAGGACTACAGACTACTAGTAGTAGGGGTTATTGGGGGAGTGGAGCTAAGGACTACAGACTACTGGTAGTAGGGGTTATTGGGGGAGTGGAGTGACAGGACTGGGCTGGTAGTAGTAGGGGTTATTGGGGGAGTGGAGCTAAGGACTACAGACTACTAGTAGTAGGGTTTATTGGGGGTGGAGCTAAGGACTACAGACTACTAGTAGTAGGGGTTATTGGGATGGAGCTAAGGGCTACAGACTACTAGTAGTAGGGGTTATTGGGGGAGTGGAGCTAGGACTACTGGTAGTAGTAGGGGTTAGTGAGGGAGCTTGGATGGGGTTAGTGGAGTGGAGCTAAGGACTACAGACTACTAGTAGGTAGTCAGGGTGATTGGGAGTGGATAACAATACAGCTGGTAGTAGTAGGGGTGAGGGGGGAGTGGAGCTAAGGACTGGTACTACTAGTAGTAGGGGTTATTGGGGAGTGGAGCTAAGGACTACAGACTACTGAGGGGGTGAAGTGGAGCTAGGGGTTATCTCAAGGGGTAAGGGGAGTGGAGCTAAGGACTACAGACTACTAGTAGTAGGGGTTATTGGGGAGTGGAGCTAAGGACTACAGACTACTAGTAGTAAGGAATTGGGGAGTGGAGCTAAGGACTACAGACTACTAGTAGTAGGGGTTATTGGGGAGTGGAGCTAGGGACTACAGACTACTAGTAGTAAAGTTATTGGGGGAGTGGAGCTAAGGACTACAGACTATATGTGTAGGGGTTATTGGGGGAGTGTGGAGCTAAGGACTACCAGATAGGAGTAGGGGTGGGGAGTGGAGCTAAGGACTACAGACTAATAGTAGTAGGGGTTATTGGGGAGTGGAGCTAAGGACTACAGATCTACTATAGTAGTGTATTGGGGAGTGGACCTAAGGACTCAGGACTATAGTGGGGTATTGTGGAGCTAAGGACTACAATCTAGGAGTAGGGGTTATGTGTATGTCTACCTACAGATCACTAGTAGTAGGGGTTATTGGGGAGTGGAGCTAAGGACTACAGGACTACTAGTAGTAGGGGTTTATTGGGGAGTCAAGGACTACATACTAGTAGTAGGGTGTATGGGGAGTGGAGCTAAGGACTACAGGTATATGTGGAGTGGAGCTAAGGACTACAGACTATCAGGATATAAGTGACTATGTCACCCAATTGGAGGATAAGTAAGTACTACAGACTACTAGTAGTAGGGGTTATTGGGGAGTGGAGCTAAGGACTACAGACTACTAGTAGTAGGGGTTATTGGGGAGTGGAGCTAAGGACTACAGACTACTAGTAGTAGGGGTTATTGGGGAGTGGAGCTAAGGACTACAGACTACTAGTAGTAGGGGTTATTGGGGAGTGGAGCTAAGGACTACAGACTACTAGTAGTAGGGGTTATTGGGGAGTAAGGAGCTAAGTAGTAGGGGTTATTGGGGAGTGACTAAGGACTACAGACTACTAGTAGTAGGGGTTATTGGGGGAGTGGAGCTAAGGACTACAGACTACTAGTAGTAGGGGTTATTGGGGAGTGGAGCTAAGGACTACAGACTACTAGTAGTAGGGGTTATTGGGGAGTGGAGCTAAGGACTACAGACTACTAGTAGTAGGGGTTATTGGGGAGTGGAGCTAAGGACTACAGACTACTAGTAGTAGGGGTTATTGGGGAGTGGAGCTAAGGACTACAGACTACTAGTAGTAGGGGTTATTGGGGGAGTGGAGCTAAGGACTACAGACTACTAGTAGTAGGGGTTATTGGGGAGTGGAGCTAAGGACTACAGACTACTAGTAGTAGGGGTTATTGGGGAGTGGAGCTAAGGACTACAGACTACTAGTAGTAGGGGTTGTTGGTGGAGTGTTCTAGTGTTAGATCTAGATCTGACAACAGAAGGTTCTACAACTAGATCTGAAGTGGTGAAGTGTTCTAGTGTTCTAGATCTGAAGTGTTACACAACAGAAGTGTGAAGTGTTCTAGTTCTAGTGTTCTAGATCTGAAGTGTTCTACAACAGCAGGTGAAGTGTTCTAGTGTTCTAGATCTGAAGTGTTCTACAACAGAAGGTGAAGTGTTCTAGTGTTCTAGATCTGAAGTGTTCTACAACAGCAGGTGAAGTGTTCTAGTGTTCTAGATCTGAAGTGTTCTACAACAGAAGGTGAAGTGTTCTAGATCTGAAGTGTTCTACAACAGCAGGTGAAGTGTTCTAGTGTTCTAGATCTGAAGTGTTCTACAACAGCAGGTGGAGTGTTCTAGTGTTCTAGATCTGAAGTGTTCTACAACAGCAGGTGGAGTGTTCTAGTGTTCTAGATCTGAAGTGTTCTACAACAGCAGGTGGAGTGTTCTAGTGTTCTAGATCTGAAGTGTTCTACAACAGCAGGTGAAGTGTGGAGTGTTCTAGTGTTCTTCTAGAGATCTGAAGTGTTCTACAACAGAAGGTGAAGTGTTCTAGCTAGATCTGAAGTGTTCTACAACAGCAGGTGAAGTGTGTTCTAGTGTGTTCTAGATCTGAAGTGTTCTACAACAGCAGGTGGAGTGTGTTCTAGTGTTCTAGATCTGAAGTGTTCTACAACAGCAGGTGGAGTGTTCTAGTGTTCTAGATCTGAAGTGTTCTACAACAGCAGGTGGAGTGTTTCTAGTGTTCTAGATCTGAAGTGTTCTACAACAGCAGGTGGAAGTGTTTCTAGTGTTCTAGATCTAAAGTGTTCTACAACAGCAGGTGAAGTGTTCTAGTGTTCTTGATCTGAAGTGTTCTACAACAGCAGGTGGAGTGTTCTAGTGTTCTAGATCTGAAGTGTTCTACAACAGCAGGTGGAGTGTTCTAGTGTTCTAGATTTAAAGTGTTCTACAACAGCAGGTGGAGTGTTCTAGTGTTCTAGATCTAAAGTGTTCTACAACAGCAGGTGAAGTGTTCTAGTGTTCTAGCTCTGAAGTGTTCTACAACAGCAGGTGAAGTGTTCTAGTGTTCTAGATCTGAAGTGTTCTACAACAGCAGGTGAAGTGTTCTAGTGTTCTAGATCTGAAGTGTTCTACAACAGCAGGTGGAGTGTTCTAGTGTTCTAGATCTAAAGTGTTCTACAACAGCAGGTGGAGTGTTCTAGTGTTCTAGATCTAAAGTGTTCTACAACAGCAGGTGAAGTGTTCTAGTGTTCTAGCTCTGAAGTGTTCTACAACAGCAGGTGAAGTGTTCTAGTGTTCTAGATCTGAAGTGTTCTACAACAGCAGGTGGAGTGTTCTAGTGTTCTAGATCTGAAGTGTTCTACAACAGCAGGTGAAGTGTTCTAGATCTCCTCTAGAACAGAACTGCTGGAGGCTCCTAGAGAGGCCAGGGTGACTTTCTCTCAGAACAGAAGGTCCAGCGAGCGAGAAAGACAGAACACTTCAAGGTTATCAGTCTCTTCTGCAGAACCAAATAAAGCTCTCTGCTCCCAGACAGGCTGGAGTCTGTTCTGTTCTAATCTACAGCCTCAGGGTACAGTCCAGTACATTATTACTTCTATACATTATCACGTCTATATATTATCACGTCTATACATTATCACGTCTATACTTTATCATGTCTATACATTTTCACGTCTATATTTCACACACAAACATTTTCACCTCTAGTTCAATTTGTTCTGATAACATAGAATCTGTCATTTGTTTTGATTTGAAGGTTGTGAAGCCTTGGCAACAGAAAGTTGTGAAGCCTTGGCAACAGAAGGTTGTGAAGCCTTGGCAACAGAAGGTTGTGATGCCTTGGCAACAGAAGGTTGTGATGCCTTGGCAACACACACACACAAAACAGGACACTGTTTGAGTCTACCTTTCTTTTTGTGTTTGGCAGACGTGTGGAGGAAGTATATTCCATCCGTTCCTGTGAGTGAGGTGATGGAGAGATGGAGAGATGAGAGGAGTGATAGATAATGAGTGAGTGATGAGGAGAGGAGTGAGGGAGGGGAGGGGTGGTGAGGGATATGATCTGACTCAATATCAAGCACTAATGACTCATTAAGACTAGTTATCTGTTGGATATGAAGCCAACTCCAGATCCCATGTGATCCTGTATCCTCTAAGGCATTTGGTGGACATAGGAACAGCCTTCACCTGGGCAGATAAAAGAGCAGCAAATCCAGAAGTCAAGATGGCGGTTAGCTCAGCAGGGGGAGGGGGGTCAGAGAGAGAACACCTGACAGGTTACACCACAGCAGGGGGAGGGGGGTCAGAGAGAGGACACCTGACAGGTTACACCACAGCAGGGGGAGGGGGGAGGTCAGAGAGAGAACACACTGACAGGTTACACCACAGCAGGGGGAGGGGGGTCAGAGAGAGAACACCTGACAGGTTACACCACAGCAGGGGGAGGGGGGTCAGAGAGAGAACACCTGACAGGTTACACCACAGCAGGGGGAGGGGGGTCAGAGAGAGAACACCTGACAGGTTACACCACAGCAGGGGGGGGGGGGGGGGGTCAGAGAGAGAACACCTGACAGGTTACACCACAGCAGGGGGAGGGGGGGGGTCAGAGAGAGAACACCTGACAGGTTACACCACAGCAGGGGGAGGGGGGGTCAGAGAGAGAACACCTGACAGGTTACACCACAGCAGGGGGGGGGGGGGTCAGAGAGAGAACACCTGACAGGTTACACCACAGCAGGGGGAGGGGGGTCAGAGAGAGAACACCTGACAGGTTACACCACAGCAGGGGGAGGGGGGGGGTCAGAGAGAGAACACCTGACAGGTTACACCACAGCAGGGGGAGGGGGGTCAGAGAGAGAACACCTGACAGGTTACACCACAGCAGGGGGAGGGGGGGGGGGGGGTCAGAGAGAGAGAACACCTGACAGGTTACACCACAGCAGGGGGGGGGGGGGGGGTCAGAGAGAGAACACCTGACAGGTTACACCACAGCAGGGGGAGGGGGGTCAGAGAGAGAACACCTGACAGACACACCTGACAGAGAGAACACCTGACAGGTTACACAGGCAGGGGGGGGGGGGGTCAGAGAGAGAACACCTGACAGGTTACACCACAGCAGGGGGAGGGGGGTCAGAGAGAGAACACCTGACAGGTTACACCACAGCAGGGGGAGGGGGGTCAGAGAGAGAACACCTGACAGGTTACACCACAGCAGGGGGAGGGGGGTCAGAGAGAGTACACCTGACAGGTTACACCACAGCAGGGGGAGGGGGGTCAGAGAGAGAACACCTGACAGGTTACACCACAGCAGGGGGAGGGGGGTCAGAGAGAGAACACCTGACAGGTTACACCACAGCAGGGGGAGGGGGGGGTCAGAGAGAGAACACCTGACAGGTTACACCACAGCAGGGGGAGGGGGGTCAGAGAGAGAACACCTGACAGGTTACACCACAGCAGGGGGAGGGGGGGGCAGAGAGAGAACACCTGACAGGTTACACCACAGCAGGGGGAGGGGGGTCAGAGAGAGAACACCTGACAGGTTACACCACAGCAGGGGGAGGGGGGTCAGAGAGAGTACACCTGACAGGTTACACCACAGCAGGGGGAGGGGGGGGTCAGAGAGAGAACACCTGACAGGTTACACCACAGCAGGGGGAGGGGGGTCAGAGAGAGAAACACCTGACAGGTTACACCACAGCAGGGGGGGGGGGGGGGGGGTCAGAGAGAGAACACCTGACAGGTTACACCACAGCAGGGGGAGGGGGGGGGGGGTCAGGGGGAGGGGGAGGGGGGGTCAGAGAGAGAACACCTGACAGGTTACACCACAGCAGGGGGAGGGGGGTCAGAGAGAGAACACCTGACAGGTTACACCACAGCAGGGGGAGGGGGGGGGGGTCAGAGAGAGAACACCTGACAGGTTACACCACAGCAGGGGGAGGGGGGGTCAGAGAGAGAACACCTGACAGGTTACACCACAGCAGGGGGAGGGGGGTCAGAGAGAGAACACCTGACAGGTGACAGGTTACACCACACAGCAGGGGGAGGGGGGGTCAGAGAGAGAACACCTGACAGGTTACACCACAGCAGGGGGAGGGGGGTCAGAGAGAGAACACCTGACAGGTTACACCACAGCAGGGGGAGGGGGGGTCAGAGAGAGAACACCTGACAGGTTACCACCACAGCAGGGGGAGGGGGGGGGGGGGGGTCAGAGAGAGAACACCTGACAGGTTACACCACAGCAGGGGGAGGGGGGTCAGAGAGAGAAAGACCTGACAGGTTACACACACAGCAGGGGGGAGGGGGGTCAGAGAGAGAACACACTGACAGGTTACACCACAGCAGGGGGAGGGGGGTCAGAGAGAGAACACCTGACAGGTTACACCACAGCAGGGGGAGGGGGGGTCAGAGAGAGAACACCTGATAGGTTACACCACAGCAGGGGGAGGGGGGTCAGAGAGAGAACACCTGACAGGTTACACCACAGCAGGGGGAGGGGGGGGTCAGAGAGAGAACACCTGACAGGTTACACCACAGCAGGGGGAGGGGGGTCAGAGAGAGAACACCTGACAGGTTACACCACAGCAGGGGGAGGGGGGTCAGAGAGAGAACACCTGACAGGTTACACCACAGCAGGGGGGGAGGGGGGTCAGAGAGAGAACACCTGACAGGTTACACCACAGCAGGGGGAGGGGGGTCAGAGAGAGAACACCTGACAGGTTACACCACAGCAGGGGGAGGGGGAGGGGGGTCAGAGAGAGAACACCTGACAGGTTACACCACAGCAGGGGGAGGGGGGGTCAGAGAGAGAACACCTGACAGGTTACACCACCTGAGCAGGGGGAGGGGGGGGGGGAGGGGGGGTCAGAGAGAGAACACCTGACAGGTTACACCACAGCAGGGGAGAGGGGGGTCAGAGAGAGAACACCTGACAGGTTACACCACAGCAGGGGGAGGGGGGGGGGGGGGGGTCAGAGAGAGAACACCTGACAGGTTACACCACAGCAGG
>CM072255.1:1351016-1431016 GCA_036851935.1 Coregonus suidteri
GAGGAGGGAGACATGGTAGTGTTGGGTAGACACAGTGTGGACACATTGACAGGAGGAGAGGACATGGTAGTGTTGACAGGAGACAGGAGACATGTAGTGGACGGTAGACATTGACAGGAGGAGAGGACATGGTAGTGTTGGGTAGACAGTGTGGACGTACATTGACAGGAGGAGGAGGACATGGTAGTGTTGGGTAGACAGACAGGACGTACATTGACAGGAGGAGGAGGAGGGGACATGGTAGTGTTGGGTAGACACTGTGTGTGGACGTACATTGACAGGAGGAGAGGACATGGTAGTGTTGGGTAGACAGCAGGACATACATTGACAGGAGGAGGGGACATGGTAGTGTTGGGTAGACAGCAGGACGTACATTGACAGGAGGAGGGGACATGGTAGTGTTGGGTACAGACAGGACATGGTAGTGTTGGACGTACATTGACAGGAGGAGGGGACATGGTAGTGTTGGGTAGACAGCAGGACGTACATTGACAGGAGGAGAGGGACATGGTAGTGTTGGGTAGACAGCAGGACATTGTACATTGACAGGACGTACAGGAGGAGGAGGACATGGTAGTGTTGTTGGGTAGACACTGTGGACGTACATTGACAGGAGGAGGGGACATGGTAGTGTTGGGTAGACAGCAGGACGTACATTGACAGGAGGAGGGGACATGGTATGTTGGGTAGACACTGTGTAGACGTACATTGACAGGAGGAGGGGACATGGTAGTGTTGGGTAGACAGCAGGACGTACATTGACAGGAGGAGGGGACATGGTAGTGTTGGTAGACAGCAGGACGTACATTGACAGGAGGAGGGGACATGGTAGTGTTGGGTAGACAGCAGGACGTACATTGACAGGAGGAGGGGGACATGGTAGTGTTGGGTAGACACTGCAGGACGTACATTGACAGGAGGAGGGGACATGGTAGTGTTGGGTAGACACTGTGTGTGGAGTACATTGACAGGAGGAGGAGGGACATGGTAGTGTTGGGTAGACAGCAGGACGTACATTGACAGGAGGAGGGGACATGGGACGTACATTGACAGGAGGTAGTGTTAGGTTGGGTAGACAGCAGGACGTACATTGACAGGAGGAGGGGACATGGTAGTGTTGGGTAGACAGCAGGACGTACATTGACAGGAGGAGGGGACATGGTAGTGTTGGGTAGACAGCAGGGACGTACATTGACAGGAGGAGGGGACATGGGTAGTGTTGGGTAGATTGACAGCAGGAACATGTAGTGTTGACAGGAGGACGTACATGAGGAGGAGAGACATGGTAGTGTTGGGTAGACAGCAGGACGTACATTGACAGGAGGAGGGGACATGGTAGTGTTGGGTAGACAGCAGGACGTACATTGACAGGAGGAGGGGGACATGGTAGTGTTGGGTAGACAGCAGGACGTACATTGACAGGAGGAGGGGACATGGTAGTGTTGGGTAGACAGCAGGACGTACATTGACAGGAGGAGGGGACATGGTAGTGTTGGGAAGACACTGCAGGACGTACATTGACAGGAGGAGAGGACATGGTAGTGTTGGGTAGACAGCAGGACGTACATTGACAGGAGGAGGGGACATGGTAGTGTTTGGGTAGACAGTGGGACGTACATTGACAGGAGAGGGGACATGGTAGTGTTGGGTAGACAGCAGGACGTACATTGACAGGAGGAGGAGGACATGGTAGTGTTGGGTAGACAGCAGGACGTACATTGACAGGAGGAGAGGACATGGTAGTGTTGGGTAGACAGCAGGACGTACATTGACAGGAGGAGGGGACATGGTAGTGTTGGGTAGACAGCAGGACGTACATTGACAGGAGGAGGGGACATGGTAGTGTTGGGTAGACAGCAGGACGTACATTGACAGGAGGAGGGGACATGGTAGTGTTGGGTAGACAGCAGAGGACGTACATTGACAGGAGGAGGGGACATGGTAGTGTTGGGGGTAGACAGCAGCAGGACGTACATTGACAGGAGGAGAGGACATGGTAGTGTTGGGTAGACAGCAGGACGTACATTGACAGGAGGAGGGGACATGGTAGTGTTTGGGAAGCAGGACGTACACAGTCGAGGACGTGGTACATTGACAGGCAGGAGGAGGAGGAGAGGACATGGTAGTGTTGGGTAGACAGCAGGAGACGTACATTGACAGGAGGAGGGGACATGGTAGTGTTGGGTAGACATGCAGGACGTACATTGGAGTACAGGAGGAGGGGGACCATGGTAGTGTTTGGGTAGACAGCAGGACGTACATTGACAGAGAGGAGAGGACACATGGTAGTGTGGTGGGGGTAGACAGCGGACGTACATTGACAGGAGGAGGGGACATGGTAGTGTTGGGTAGACACTGTGTGGACGTACATTGACAGGAGGAGAGGACATGGTAGTGTTGGGTAGACAGCAGGACGTACATTGACAGGAGGAGGGGACATGGTAGTGTTGGGTAGACAGCAGGACGTACATTGACAGGAGGAGAGGACATGGTAGTGTTGGGTAGACAGCAGGACGTACATTGACAGGAGGAGGGACATGGTAGTGTTGGGTAGACACTGTGTGGACGTACATTGACAGGAGGAGGGGACCATGGTAGTGTTGGGTAGACAGCAGGACGTACATTGACAGGAGGAGGGGACATGGTAGTGTTGGGTAGACAGCAGGACGTACATTGACAGGAGGAGAGGACATGGTAGTGTTGGGTAGACAGCAGGACGTACATTGACAGGAGGAGAGGACATGGTAGTGTTGGGTAGACAGCAGGACGTACATTGACAGGAGGAGGGGGGACATGGTAGTGTGTTGGGTAGACAGCAGGACGTACATTGACAGGAGGAGAGGACATGGTAGTGTTGGGTAGACACTGTGTGGACGTACATTGACAGGAGGAGAGGACATGGTAGTGTTGGGTAGACAGCAGGACGTACATTGACAGGAGGAGGGGACATGGTAGTGTTGGGTAGACAGCAGGACGTACATTGAACAGGAGGAGGGGACATGGTAGTGTTGGGTAGACACTGTGTGGACGTACATTGACAGGAGGAGGGGACATGGTAGTGTTGGGTAGACAGCAGGACGTACATTGACAGGAGGAGGGGACATGGTAGTGTTGGGTAGACAGCAGGACGTACATTGACAGGAGGAGGGGACATGGTAGTGTTGGGTAGACAGCAGGACGTACATTGACAGAGGAGGAGGGGACATGGGTAGTGTTGGGTAGAACACTGTGGAGGACGTACATTGACAGCAGGAGGACGGGGACATGGTAGTGTTGGGTAGACAGCAGGACGTACATTGACAGGAGGAGAGGACATGGTAGTGTTGGGGTAGACAGCAGGACGTACATTGACAGGAGGAGGGGGACATGGTAGTGTTGGGTAGTACACTGTGTGGACAGCAGGACGTACATTGACAGGAGGAGAGGAGGGGAACATGGTAGTGTTGGGTAGACAGCAGGACGTACATTGACAGGAGGAGGGGACATGGTAGTGTTGGGTAGACAGCAGGACGTACATTGACAGGAGGAGAGGACATGGTAGTGTTGGGTAGACAGCAGGACGTACATTGACAGGAGGAGAGGACATGGTAGTGTTGGGTAGACACTGTGTGGACGTACATTGACAGGGCAGGGTTGAATCTGGGCATACTGGCGTCTCTCTCTCACCCAGAGGAGGGTCATGTGTCAGGGTGCTATGATCTCCTTGATACTTGATATTTTATCACATTCCTCCCAGTCTCCACCATGCTGCTTCTAATTGGTTAAAGGATTAATAATGGATGGGTTCTATTAACGCTGCTAGCAGGACTGAGAGAGGAGAGGAGAGGAGAGGAGAGGAGAGGAGAGGAGAGGAGAGGAGAGGAGAGGAGAGGAGAGGAGAGGAGAGGAGAGGAGAGGAGAGGAGAGGAGAGGAGAGGAGAGATTGGAAGCTAGGAAGCAGGTTGAGTGGTGGTGACAATTACCTTCTCCAGGAGAGAGAGAGCGAGAGAGAGAGAGAGAGAGAGAGAGAGAAAGAGAGAGAGAGAGAGAGAGAGAGAGAGAGAGAGAGAGAGAGAGAGAGAGAGAGAGAGAGACTTTTTGCTGACTTTATAAAAATGGGAACATAAGCAACCTTATCTTCAACACAGACCATCCCCTGGCATGGCACAGTGCTACAGTGAGGGAAAAAAGTATTTGATCCCCTGCTGATTTTGTACGTTTTCCCACTGACAAAGACATGATCAGTCTATAATTTTAATGGTAGGTTTATTTGAACAGTGAGAGACAGAATAACAACAAAAACATCCTGAAAACGCATGTCAAAAACATTATAAATTGATTTGCTAATTTTAATGAGGGAAATAAGTATTTGACCCCCTCTCAATCAGAAAGATTTCTGGCTCCCAGGTGTCTTTTGTACAGGTAACGAGCTGAGATTAGGAGCACACTCTTAAAGGGAGTGCTCCTAATCTCAGTTTGTTACCTGTATAAAAGACATCTATCCACAGAAGCAATCAATCAATCAGATTCCAAACTCTCCACCATGGCCAAGACCAAAGAGCTCTCCAAGGATGTCAGGGACAAGATTGTAGACCTACACAAGGCTGGAATGGGCTACAAGACCATCGCCAAGCAGCTTGGTGAGAAGGTGACAACAGTTGGTGCGATTATTCACAAATGGAAGAAACACAAAAATAACTGTCAATCTCCCTCGGCCTGGGGCTTATTTCCCTCATTAAAATGCAAATCAATTTATAACATTTTTGACATGCGTTTTTATGGAATTTTTTGTTGTTAATCTGTCTCTCACTGTTCAAATAAACCTACCATTAAAATTATAGACTGATCATTTCTTTGTCAGTGGGCAAACGTACAAAATCAGCAGGGGATCAAATACTTTTTTCCCTCACTGTATATTAGCACACTACCTCTCTGTTAAGACGGGGGTTGTTAGCGATGGGTGGAAACTCAGGATACTAGACAACGAGGACTCTGAGTCAGCTAATATAAATCTCTATAAATCTGGAACAGTATTGGTACAGGGCAACCCCAAACAGTTCCAGCTGGACTTTCACCTCATCAAAGAAATAGCTCAGCAGGAGAAGCTCTCCCTTGAGAAAGATACCCCCACCCCGAGCGGGTCAGACCAGACCTCTTCATTATATAACCCCACAGACGAGCAACCCCAAGCGGAAAGTCAACCTCCCAGCACAGAGCACTACTCCCTCATTGAAATGAAGGATAAATTCACCCAGCTGGAGGTAAGGCAGGTGGAGCTGGAACAGCAGGTGAACACACTCCAGTCAGCACAGACCCAGACAACAGTCCAGCACAACAACACCCCCTTAACTAGACCTGGAGAGCTGCAGGTAGAGAGAGACATGGCTGCACTCTGGACTGTGGTGAGACAACATTAACAGGAGAAAGAGCAGGAGCAGGAGAAGAACAGAGCACTAGAGGAGAGGATCAGAGTGCTGGAGGAGAAGGTGAGAACGATGACGGGTGACAGAGAACAACCCATTAGAGAGCTGGCCACCCCGGCAGAGAAGCCAGCAGAACAGTACAACCTAGACCCTGACCATAGCCTCGACATCACAGCCAGACAAACAAATGAAGAACCCCAAGCCCAGGGGATCCCAACCCCTCTGAGCACCCCCCCCTGTCAGCCACCCTGATAGCCCTCCTGATGACCCCCCCACACCCACTGAGGACATACACAAGCCACAGATTGTACTCCTTATGGACTCAAACTTTTTCCCAAACACACAGTGTCTAAACTCTGGTGTCCAAACACCCAGCGCGCCCTAGACCTTCTGTCTGAGGACCGACTAGGATCACCCAGCCACATAATAATACACACAGGCACAAACGACCTGAGAACACAGCAGGAAAGGGTGGCCACAGCACTCAAGGGAGTGATAGAAAAAGATTATTCTACTTTCCCCAACGCACAAGTGGTTATCTCAACCCTGTTACCACGAAAAGACTTCCACCCTGCTACCATACAGCGGGTAAACGCAAGTATTTCCCGTGACTGTGCCTCAAAACCAAATGTTTACCTGGCCCACCACTCCACCCTGGACTGGAACAGCCTTTAGGACCTGGCCCACCTATACAACATTTACATTTACATTTACGTCATTTAGCAGATGCTCTTATCCAGAGAGACTTACAAATTGGTGCATTCACCTTATAGCCAGTGGGATAACCACTTTACACATTTTTACAAGGCAGCAGTGCCCACCCTCGCCCGGACCCTAAATGATATCGCCCTCAACCGCAGACCCAACACCTCACACAGGAGCAACAGATCAACAGACACCCCGCCCAGACCAGCGAGACACTCTCCCAGACCTGCGGGACTCCCCTCCCCCGGACCTACACATGGAGGACCCCGCCGAGAGGACACTACATCCAGACCATACCATTACCAGACACACCCCAACTAATTAACACCCCCCAAGTCAACCATGCCCACACCCCATTTAGGCCCCCTCAGATCAGACCTATGCCCCTCCCACCCACCCCATGCCCCCCACTCCCGAAAAGGAGGGCCTCAACATGAAAGTCACACATACGAAAAAAACGTGAGCAGGCAAACAGGCCCAACCTTCACTCTTACACTAGCCCAAGACAATGGCATGTACAGTTCCTTGCAAAAGTATTCATCCCCATTGACGTTTTTCCTATTTTGTTGCATTACAACCTGTAATTTAAATGGATTTTTATTTGGATTTCATGTAATGGACATACACAAAATAGTCAAAATTGGTGAAGTGAAATGAAAAAATAGAACTTGTTTCAAAAAATTCAAAAAATCAAATCATGGAAAAGTGGTGCGTGCTTATTTATTCACCCCCTTTGCTATGAAGCCCCTAAATAAGATCTGGTGCAACTAATTACCTTCAGAAGTCACATAATTAGTTAAATAAAGTATGCCTGTGTGCAATCTAAGTGTCACATGATCTGTCACATGATCTCAATAGATATACACCTGTTCTAAAAGGCCCCAGAGTCTGCAACACCACTAAGCAAGGGGCACCACCAAGCAAGCGGCACCATGAAGACCAAGGAGCTCTCCAAACAGGTCAGGGACAAAGTTGTGGAGAAGTACAGATCAGGGTTGGGTTATAAAAAAATATCAGAAACTTTGAACATCACACGGAGCACCATTAAATCCATTATTAAAAATGGAAAGAATATGGCACCACAACAAACCTGCCAAGAGAGGGCCGCTCTCCAAAACTCACAGACCAGGCAAGGAGGGCATTAATCAGAGAGGCAACAAAGAGACCAAAGATAACCCTGAAGGAGCTGCAAAGCTCCACAGCGGAGATTGGAGTATCTGTCCATAGGACCACTTTAAGCCGTACACTCCACAGAGCTGGGCTTTACGGAAGAGTGACCAGAAAAAAGCCATTGCTTAAAGAAAAAAATAAGCAAACACGTTTGGTGTTCGCCAAAATCCATGTGGGAGACTCCCCAAACATATGGAAGAAGGTACTCTGGTCAGATGAGACTAAAATTGAGCTTTTTGGTCATCAAGGAAAACGTTATGTCTGGCGCAAACCCAACACCTCTCATCACCCCGACAACACCATCCCCACAGTGAAGCATGGTGGTGGCAGCATCATGCTGTGGGATGTTTTTCATCGGCAGGGACTGGGAAACTGGTCAGAATTGAAGGAATGATGGATGGCGCTAAATACAGGGAAATTCTTGAGGGAAACCTGTTTCAGTCTTCCAGAGATTTGAGACTGGGACGGAGGTTCACAATGACCCTAAGCATACAGCTAAAGCAACACTCAAGTGGTTTAACGGGAAACATGTAATATCTTGGAATGGCCTAGTCAAAGCCCAGACCTCAATCCAATTGAGAATCTGTGGTATGACTTAAAGATTGCTGTACTACAGTGGAACCCATCCAACTTGAAGGAGCTGGAGCAGTTTTGCCTTGAAGAATGGGCAAAAATCCCAGTGACTAGATGTGCCAAGCTTATAGAGACATACCCCAAGAGACTTGCAGCTGTAATTGCTGTAAAAGGTGGCTCTACAAAGGTGGCTCAAGTTCTTTCTTTTTTTTGTCTTATTTCTTGTTTGTTTCACAAGAAAAAATATTTTGCATCTTCAAAGTGGTAGGCATGTTGTGTAAATCGAATGATACAACCCTCCCAAAAAATCTATTTTAATTCCAGGTTGTAAGGCAACAAAATAGGAAAAATGCCAAGTGGGGTGAATACTCTCGCAAGCCACTGTACCAGATGCTCAGCAGGCCAAACCACACGACCAACAACATTGGACACTTTATGGAACACAAAGCCTTCACTATTTCATCCTGGAATATCCAAGGCCTGAGGTCATCTGCCTTTGGCCTAAAGAGCAGGAACCTGGACTTCACCAAAGAAATCAGAAATACAGACATTGTCATCCTACAAGAAACATGGTATAGAGGAGATGGACCCACTGGTTGCCCTCTAGGTTACAGAAAGCTGGTAGTCCCGTCCACCAAACTACCAGGTGTGAAACAGGGAAGGGACTCAGGGGGTATGCTAATTTGGTATAGAGCAGACCTAACTCACTCTATTAAAATAATCAAAACAGGAACATTTGGCAAAAAATTTAACAGGAAATTATCTCAACAGAGAAAAATGTCCTCCTGTGTGCTACCTATATCCCCCCACTAGAATCCCCATACCTTAATGAAGACAGCTTCTCCATCCTAGAGGGGGAGATCAACCATTTCCAGACCCAGGGACATGTACTAGTCTGTGGAGAACCTAAATGCCAGAACTGGACAAGAACCTGACACCCTCAGCACACAGGGAGGACAAACACCTACCTGGAGGTGACAGCATTTCCTCCCCCATATGCCCCCCTAGGCACAACTACGACAACATAACCAACAAAAACGGGTCACAACTCCTGCAGCTCTGTCGCACGCTGGGTATGTACATAGTCAATGGTAGGCTTCGAGGGGACTCCTATCAATCATGAGGCATCAAAGCCAAAGGAACTGAATAATATCAAGAAATGCTACAGATGGAAGGAAATTAGTGTCGAAACCTACCAAAAAACTATTAGGAAACAACAAATTCAATCCCTTTTAGATGTTCCACTGTAATAGTGAAGGTGTAAACTTGGCAGTAGAAAACCTAAACAGTATATTTGACCTCTCAGCTTCTCTATCAAATCTAAAAATCGCTAACAGAAAACCAAAGAAATGTAACAACAATGACAAATGGTTTGATGAAGATTGCAAAAACCTAAGAAAGAAATTGAGAAACCTATCCAACCAAAAACATAGAGATCCAGAAAACCTGAGCCTACGCCTTCACAATGGTGAATCACTAAAACAATACAGAAATATACTGCGGAAAAAGAAGGAACAGCATGTCAGAAATCAGCTCAATGTAATTGAAGAATCCATAGACTCTAACCACTTCTGGGAAAATTGGAACACACTAAACAAAAAACAACACGAAGAGTTATCTATCCAAAATGGAGATGTATGGATAAACCACTTCTCCAATATTTTTGGCCCTATAACAGAGAACAAACAGCAAAAACATATACAGGATCAAATGCAAATCTTAGAATTAACTATTAAAGACTACCAGAACCCACTGGATTCTCCAATTACATTGAATGAACTACAGGACAAAATACAAACCCTCCAACCCAAAAAGGCCTGTGGTGTTGATGGTATCCTCAATGAAATGATAAAATATACAGACCCCAAATTCCAATTGGCTATAATTAAACTCTTTAACATCATCCTTAGCTCTGGCATCTTCCCCAATATTAGGAACCAAGGACTGATCACCCCAATCCACAAAAGTGGAGACAAATTTGACCCCAATAACTACCGTGGGATATGCGTCAACAGCAACCTTGGGAAAATCCTCTACATTATCATTAACAGCAGACTAGTTCATTTCCTCAGTGAAAACAATGTACTGAGCAAATGTCAAATTGCCTTTTACCAAATTACCGTACGACAGACCACGTATTCACCCTGCACACCCTATTTGACAAACAAACCAAAACAAAACAAAGGCAAAGTCTTCTCATGCTTTGTTGACTTCAAAAAAGCTTTTGACTCAATTTGGCATGAGGGTCTGCTATACAAATTGATGGAAAGAGGTTTTGGGGGAAAAACATATGACATTATAAAATCCATGTACACAAACTAGTGTGCGGTTAAAATTGGCAAAAAACACACAGATTTCTTTCCACAGGGCCGTGGGGTGAGACAGGGATGCAGCTTAAGCCCCACCCTCTTCAACATATATATCAACAAATTGGCGAGGGCACTAGAACAGTCTGCAGCACCCGGCCTCACCCTACTAGAATCTGAAGTCAAATGTCTACTGTTTGCTGATGATCTGGTGCTTCTGTCCCCAACCAAGGAGGGCCTACAGCAGCACCTAGATCTTCTGCACAGATTCTGTCAGACCTGGGCCCTGACAGTAAATCTCAGTAAGACAAAAATAATGGTGTTCCAAAAAAGGTCCAGTTGCCAGGACCACAAATACAAATTCCATCTAGACACCGTTGCCCTAGAGTACAAAAAAAACTATACATACCTCGGCCTAAACATCAGCGCCACAGGTAACTTCCACAAGGCTGTGAACGATCTGAGAGACAAGGCAAGAAGGGCCTTCTATGTCATCAAAAGGAACATAAAATTCGACATACCAATTAGGATCTGGCTAAAAATACTTGAATCAGTTATAGAACCCATTGCCCTTTATGGTTGTGAGGTCTGGGGTCCGCTCACCAACCAAGAATTCACAAAATGGGACAAACACCAAATTGAGACTGCATGCAGAATTCTGCAAAAAGATCCTCTGTGTACAACGAAAAACACCAAATAATGCATGCAGAGCAGAATTAGGCCGATACCCGATAATTATCAAAATCCAGAAAAGAGCCTATAACCACCTAAAAGGAAGCGATTCCCAAACCTTCCACAACAAAGCCATCACCTACAGAGAGATGAACCTGGAGAAGAGTCCCCTAAGCAAGCTGGTCCTGGGGCTCTGTTCACAAACACAAACAGACCCCACACAGCCCCAGGACAACAACAACAACAACAACACAATTAGACCCAACCAAATCATGAGAAAACAAAAAGAGAATTACTTGACACATTGGAAAGAATTAACAAAAAAACAAAGCAAACTAGAATGCTATTTGGCCCTAAACAGAGAGTACACAGTGGCAGAATACCTGACCACTGTGACTGACCCAAACTTAAGGAAAGCTTTGACTATGTACAGACTCAGTGAGCATAGCCTTGCTATTGAGAAAGGCCGCCGTAGGCAGACTTGGCTCTCAAGAGAAGACAGGCTATGTGCACACTGCCCACAAAATGAGGTGGAAACTGAGCTGCAATTGCTAACCTCCTGCTAAATGTATGACCATATTAGAGACACATATTTCCCTCAGATTACACAGATCCACAAAGAATTAGAAAACAAATCCAATTTTGATAAACTCCCATATCTATTGGGCGAAAAACCACAGTGTGCCATCACAGCAGCAATATTTGTGACCTGTTGCCACAAGAAAAGGGCAACCAGTGAAGAACAAACACCATTGTAAATACAACCCATATTTATGTTGATTTATTTCCCCATTTGTACTTTAACTATTTGCACATCATTACAACACTGTTTATATAAACATTTTTTAAATTTTTTACATTTTTAGTCATTTAGCAGACGCTCTTATCCAGAGCGACTTACAGGAGCAATTAGGGTTAAGTGCCTTGCTCAAGGGCACATCGACAGATTTTTCTCCTAGTCGGCTCAGGGATTAGAACCAGCGACTGTCACGCCCTGGCTCTGGGGACTCTAGTATGTTGAGCCAGGGTGTGAGTTTTCATTTGTGTTCTGGTTTTGTATATCTATGTTGGCCAGGGTGGCTCCCAATCAGAGACGGCTGTAGCTCGTTGTCTCTGATTGGGAGTCATACTTAGGTTGCCGTTAGGCAGTCTTTCATTGGGGTTTCTTGTTCTTAGTTGGTTTGTGTTAAACCGTAGACGTCACGTTATCGTTTGTTGTTTTGATCGTGTGATCATTCTAATAAAATAATATGTTCACCTTCAACGCTGCGCCTTGGTCCTCCTCCTTAGACGATCGTGACAGCGACCTTTCGGTTACTGGCACTACGCTCTTAACCACTAAGCTACCTGCCGCCCATACATAATATGACATTTGAAATGTCTTTATACTTTTGGAACTTTTGTGAGTGTAATGTTTACTGTTAATATTTATTGTTTATTTCACTATTTTTTAAAACTAATTTGCAAATAAATTCATTAAAAATCCTACAATGTGATTTTCTGGATTTTCTTTCTCATTTTGTCTGTCATAATTGACGTGTACCTATGATGAAAATTACAGGCCTCTCTCATCTTTTTAAGTGGGAGAACTTGCACAATTGGTGGCTGACTAAATACTTTTTTCCCCACTGTATGTTTAGAGAGTTTGCCATGCCAATAAAGCCCTTAAATTGAAATTAAGAGAGAGAGAGAGAGAGAGAGAGAGAGAGAGAGAGAGAGAGAGAGAGAGAATGTGTGATGGGTGTTCTTACTTGAGTTGTGGGGTGTAGGAGGCGAACCCTCCCTGGGGGAAGGAAGGAGGGGCGTAGCCATTCATCCTGGAAGGGGGTGGGGGTGAACTCAGAGGACAGTCACCTGATGGGCCAGTCACCTGATGGGACACACAGAGGACAGTCACCTGATGGGACAGTCAGAGGACAGTCACTTTGCTTTGTCGTGAAGGATGCCAAATCTGTTGTATCCTAACATATACTATGAGTCAATATTCACAGAACAATAAGGAATTCCCCTCGACCTTCTTTCCTATTAACCCCCTCCAGTGTAAAAGAGCCAACTACCTCGTAGATTTTTTTGTTATAAAAGAAATAACAAAACATGCAAAAAAGCTGCTGTGTTGTTCAATGTACCTTGTCACAACACAACTAATTGGCTCAAATGCATTAAGAAGGAAAGACATTTCACAAATGAACTTTTAAGAAGGCACACCTGTTAATTCAAATGCATTCCAGGTGACTACCTCATGAAGCTGGTTGAGAGAATGCCAAGAGTGTGCAAAGCTGTCATCGAGGCAAAGGGTGGCTACTTTGAAGAATCTCAAATATAAAATATATTTTGATTTGTTTAACACTTTTCTGGTTACTACATGATTCCATATGTGTTATTTCATAGTTTTGATGTCTTCACTATTATTCTACAAAATGTAGAAAATAGTAAAAATAAAGAAAAAAAAAAGTATTTGATCCCCTGATTGAGTAGGTGTGTCCAAACCTGATCACTGAACTGTAGGTACAGTGAGGGAATAAAACAAAATATTTGATCCCCTGCTGATTTTGTATCGTTTGCCCACTGACAAAACGGAGACCAATGATCAGTCTATAATTTTAATGGTAGGTTTATTTGAACAGTGAGAGAAAAGAATAACAACAACAAAATCCTCTGGAGAAACGCATGTCAAAAAATGTTGTCAAAAATTGATTAGCATTTTAATGAGGGAAATAAGTATTTGACCCCTCTGCAAAACATGACTTAGTACTTGGTGGCAAAACCCTTGTTGGCAATCACAGAGGTCAGACGTTTCTTGTAGTTGGCCACCAGGTTTGCACACATCTCAGGAGGGATTTTGTCCCACTCCTCTTTGCAGATCTTCTCCAAGTCATTAAGGTTTCGAGGCTGACGTTTGGCAACTCGAACCTTCAGCTCCCTCCACAGATTTTCTCTATGGGATTAAGGTCTGGAGACTGGCTAGGCCACTCCAGGATCTTAATGTGCTTCTTCTTGAGCCACTCCTTTGTTGCCTTGGCCGTGTGTTTTGGGTCATTGTCATGCTGGAATACCCATCCACGACCCATTTTCAATGCCCTGGCTGAGAGAAGGAGGTTCTCACCCAAGATTTGACGGTACATGGCGCCGTCCATCGTCCCTTTGATGCGGTGTAGTTGTCCTGTCCCCTTAGCAGAAAAACACCCCCAAAGCATAATGTTTCCAACTCCATGTTTGACGGTGGGGATGGTGTTCTTGGGGTCATAGGCAGCATTCCTCCTCCTCCAAACACGGCGAGTTGAGTTGATGCCAAAGAGCTCGATTTTGGTCTCTCATCTGACCACAACACTTTCACCCAGTTCTCCTCTGAATCATTCAGATGTTCATTGGCAAACTTCAGAGGGGCCTGTATATGTGCTTTCTTGAGCAGGGGGACCTTGCGGGCGCTGCAGGATTTCAGTCCTTCACAGCGTAGTGTGTTACCAATTGTTTTCTTGGTGACTATGGTCCCAGCTGCCTTGAGATCATTAACAAGATCCTCCCGTGTAGTTCTGGGCTGATTCCTCACGTTCTCATGATCATTGCAACTCCACGAGGTGAAATCTTGCATGGAGCCCCAGGCCGAGGGAGATTGACAGTTATTTGTGTTTCTTCCATTTGCGAATAATCGCACCAACTGTTGTCACCTTCTCACCAAGCTGCTTGGCGATGGTCTTGTAGCCCATTCCAGCCTTGTGTAGGTCTACAATCTTGTCCCTGACATCCTTGGAGAGCTCTTTGGTCTTGGCCATGGTGGAGAGTTGGAAATCTGATTGATTGATTGCTTCTGTGGACAGGTGTCTTTTATACAGGTAACAAACTGAGATTAGGAGCACTCCCTTTACGAGTGTGCTCCTAATCTCAGCTCGTTACCTGTATAAAAGACACCTGGGAGCCAGAAATCTTTCTGATTGACAGGGGGTCAAATACTTATTTCCCTCATTAAAATGCAAATCAATTTATAACATTTTTGACATGCGTTTTTCTGGATTTTTGTTGTTGTTATTCTGTCTCTCACTGTTCAAATAAACCTACCATTAAAATGATAGACTGATCATTTCTTTGTCAGTGGGCAAACGTACAAAATCAGCAGGGGATCAAATACTTTTTTCCCTCACTGTATGTGTGTGGAAAACATTTTATCACAGGTATGACATTTAACTTGTTTAGTATAGTCTGTTTGTAACTCCACTCACTACTTGTAGCTGTATAGTCTGTTTGTAACTCCACTCACTACTTGTAGCTGTATAGTCTGTTTGTAACTCCACTCACTACTTGTAGCTGTATAGTCTGTTTGTAACTCCACTCACTACTTGTAGCTGTATAGTCTGTTTGTAACTCCACTCACTACTTGTAGCTGTATAGTCTGTTTGTAACTCCACTCACTACTTGTAGCTGTATAGTCTGTTTGTAACTCCACTCACTACTTGTAGCTGTATAGTCTGTTTGTAACCCCACTCACTACTTGTAGCTGTATAGTCTGTTTGTAACTCCACTCACTACTTGTAGCCATAGTCTCTCCACTACTTGTAGCTGTATAGTCTGTTTGTAACTCCACTCACTACTTGTAGCTGTATAGTCTGTTTGTAACTCCACTCACTACTTGTAGCTGTATAGTCTGTTTGTAACTCCACTCACTACTTGTAGCTGTATAGTCTGTTTGTAACTCCACTCACTACTTGTAGCTGTATAGTCTGTTTGTAACTCCACTCACTACTTGTAGCTGTATAGTCTGTTTGTAACTCCACTCACTACTTGTCCCCTGGTTGTAACTCTGTATAGTCTGTTTGTAACTCCACTCACTACTTGTAGCTGTATAGTCTGTTTGTAACTCCACTCACTACTTGTAGCTGTATAGTCTGTTTGTAACTCCACTCACTACTTGTAGCTGTATAGTCTGTTTGTAACTCCACTCACTACTTGTTTAGTATAGTCTGTTTGTAACTCCACTCACTACTTGTAGCTGTATAGTCTGTTTGTAACTCCACTCACTACTTGTAGCTGTATAGTCTGTTTGTAACTCCACTCACTACTTGTAGCTGTATAGTCTGTTTGTAACTCCACTCACTACTTGTAGCTGTATAGTCTGTTTGTAAACTCCACTCACTACTTGTAGCTGTATAGTCTGTTTGTAACTCCACTCACTACTTGTAGCTGTATAGTCTGTTTGTAACTCCACTCACTACTTGTAGCTGTATGTCTGTTTGTAACTCCACTCACTACTTGTAGCTGTATAGTCTGTTTGTAACTCCACTCACTACTTGTAGCTGTATAGTCTGTTTGTAACTCCACTCACTACTTGTAGCTGTATAGTCTGTTTGTAACTCCACTCACTACTTGTAGCTGTATAGTCTGTTTGTAACTCCACTCACTACTTGTAGCTGTATAGTCTGTTTGTAACTCCACTCACTACTTGTAGCTGTATAGTCTGTTTGTAACTCCACTCACTACTTGTAGCTGTATAGTCTGTTTGTAACTCCACTCACTACTTGTAGCTGTATAGTCTGTTTGTAACTCCACTCACTACTTGTAGCTGTATAGTCTGTTTGTAACTCCACTCACTACTTGTAGCTGTATAGTCTGTTTGTAAACTCCACTCACTACTTGTAGCTGTATAGTCTGTTTGTAACTCCACTCACTACTTGTAGCTGTATAGTCTGTTTGTAACTCCACTCACTACTTGTAGCTGTATAGTCTGTTTGTAACTCCACTCACTACTTGTAGCTGTATAGTCTGTTTGTAACTCCACTCACTACTTGTAGCTGTATAGTCTGTTTGTAACTCCACTCACTACTTGTAGCTGTATAGTCTGTTTGTAACTCCACTCACTACTTGTAGCTGTATAGTCTGTTTGTAACTCCACTCACTACTTGTAGCTGTATAGTCTGTTTGTAACTCCACTCACTACTTGTAGCTGTATAGTCTGTTTGTAACTCCACTCACTACTTGTAGCTGTATAGTCTGTTTTGTAACTCCACTCACTACTTGTAGCTGTATAGTCTGTTTGTAACTCCACTCACTACTTGTAGCTGTATAGTCTGTTTGTAACTCCACTCACTACTTGTAGCTGTATAGTCTGTTTGTAACTCCACTCACTACTTGTAGCTGTATAGTCTGTTTGTAACCCCACTCACTACTTGTAGCTGTATAGTCTGTTTGTAACTCCACTCACTACTTGTAGCTGTATAGTCTGTTTGTAACTCCACTCACTACTTGTAGCTGTATAGTCTGTTTGTAACTCCACTCACTACTTGTAGCTGTATAGTCTGTTTGTAACTCCACTCACTACTTGTAGCTGTATAGTCTGTTTGTAACTCCACTCACTACTTGTAGCTGTATAGTCTGTTTGTAACTCCACTCACTACTTGTAGCTGTATAGTCTGTTTGTAACTCCACTCACTACTTGTAGCTGTATAGTCTGTTTGTAACTCCACTCACTACTTGTAGCTGTATAGTCTGTTTGTAACTCCACTCACTACTTGTAGCTGTATAGTCTGTTTGTAACTCCACTCACTACTTGTAGCTGTATAGTCTGTTTGTAACTCCACTCACTACTTGTAGCTGTATAGTCTGTTTGTAACTCCACTCACTACTTGTTTAGTATAGTCTGTTTGTAACTCCACTCACTACTTGTAGCTGTATAGTCTGTTTGTAACTCCACTCACTACTTGTAGCTGTATAGTCTGTTTGTAACTCCACTCACTACTTGTAGCTGTATAGTCTGTTTGTAACTCCACTCACTACTTGTAGCTGTATAGTCTGTTTGTAACTCCACTCACTACTTGTAGCTGTATAGTCTGTTTGTAACTCCACTCACTACTTGTAGCTGTATAGTCTGTTTGTAACTCCACTCACTACTTGTAGCTGTATAGTCTGTTTGTAACTCCACTCACTACTTGTAGCTGTATAGTCTGTTTGTAACTCCACTCACTACTTGTAGCTGTATAGTCTGTTTGTAACTCCACTCACTACTTGTAGCTGTATAGTCTGTTTGTAACTCCACTCACTACTTGTAGCTGTATAGTCTGTTTGTAACTCCACTCACTACTTGTAGCTGTATAGTCTGTTGTGTAACTCCACTCACTACTTGTAGCTGTATAGTCTGTTTGTAACTCCACTCACTACTTGTAGCTGTATAGTCTGTTTGTAACTCCACACTCACTACTACTTGTAGCTGTATAGTCTGTTTGTAACTCCACTCACTACTTGTAGCTGTATAGTCTGTTTGTAACTCCACTCACTACTTGTAGCTGTATAGTCTGTTTGTAACTCCACTCACTACTTGTAGCTGTATAGTCTGTTTGTAACTCCACTCACTACTTGTAGCTGTATAGTCTGTTTGTAACTCACTCACTACTTGTAGCTGTATAGTCTGTTTTGTAACTCCACTCACTACTTGTAGCTGTATAGTCTGTTTTGTAACTCCACTCACTACTTGTTTGAACTAGCTGTATAGTCTGTTTGTTTTGTAGCTGTTGTTGGTCCTGTTGTTGTAGCTCAATCAATGTTCCGGTAGTTAGCTAGCTCTCACTCATCATGTGGCTGCTAGCGCCGTCATGAAAAGGGGCCTGAGGAAAGCCCTACAATAACTACCGACCGAAAAGGGGCCTGAGGAAAGCCCTACAATATTACGTTTTTCTAAGTAGTGCGAACGCTCAGAAGCAGGCAATGTTGGAAAGTAATCTTTAGACATGTTGTACTTTTCTTAAATGTAGTTTTGTAATTGACTAAAACACGAGCAGACAACAAGAAAGTTGCGTTTGAAAAAGGTGAAGTTTTTGCTGTGAGCCAATGGAGTAACCTAGGTAACCACAGGTTGTTTTCCCCACAGGCGGGCGGGGCCGCGGCGTTCTATCTAGTTTTCCCCACAGGCGGGCGGGGCCGCGGCGTTCTATCTAATACCCACTGGGACTATATGGACAGTTATATCCCCTTTAATGAATCTGAAACAATGGAACACACCTCCGGAAGTCCAGACTGTCACATGACGATTACATCTAAATCTACCCCATAGTCATATGAATGGATTACCACCGGTATCATATGAATGGACCGACCAGCCACTATCTTTCATCCCAACACCAGCACCTCTCTCCTCAGCGTCTCAGAGGGTAAAACAGACACCAAGGTAAGGAGGACCAAAACACAAAAAGGTTATCCTTAGATTGACGTTGTCTTCAAGCTGTCATTGACACATCAGATCATATGACAGGCTTTATACAATGAGCTATATGAAAGAGATAGGAAACATGATGTGGGATGGAGAAGATACAAGTATCAATGCTTTGACCTGCAGTAAGCACAGGACAGGGATATCTCTCTATTGGGCTGTAAAGACAGTCATTACAGGCCTATCTCATTCAACAGGACAGGGATATCTCTCTATTGGGCTGTAAAGACAGTCATTACAGGCCTATCTCATTCAACAGGACAGGGATATCTCTCTATTGGGCTGTAAAGATAGTCTCTCTATTTGGGCTGTAAAGACAGTCATCTCATTCAGGACAGGGATATCTCTCTATTGGGCTGTAAAGACAGTCATTACACAGGCCAGGGATCTCAGGACAGTCATATCTCTATCTCATTATTAGATATCTAAAGACAGGGCATTACAGTCCTACAGGCTCATCTCATTCAGGGATATATCTCTCTATTGGCTGTAAAGACAGTCATTACAGGCCTCATCTCAGGACAGGGATATCTCTCTATTGGGCTGTAAAGACAGTCATTACAGGCCTATCTCAGGACAGGGATATCTCTCTATTAGGCTGTAAAGACAGTCATTACAGGCCTATCTCAGGACAGGGATATCTCTCTATTGGGCTGTAAAGACAGTCATTACAGGCCTATCTCATTCAACAGGACAGGGATAAAGTGGGTGGGGTTATATCCTGCCTGGTTGGCCCTGTCCGGGGGTATCGTCGGACGGGGCCACAGTGTCTCCCGACCCCCCCCGTCTCAGCCTCCAGTATCTATGCTGCAATAGTCTATGTGGCGGGGGGCTAGGGTCAGTCTGTTATATCTGGTGTTATTCTCCTGTCTTATCTGGTGTCCTGTGTGAATTTAAGTATGTTCCCTCTAATTCCCTCTCTCTCCCTCCCCTCCCGGAGGGACCTGAGCCCTAGGACCATGCCTCAGGACTACCTGGCCTGATGACTCCTGGCTGTCCCCAGTCCACCTGGTCCTCTCTCCCTCCCCTCCCGGAGGACCTGAGCCCTAGGACCATGCCTCAGGACTACCTGGCCTGATGACTCCTGGCCCAGACCAGCTCCAGTTTCACCTGGTCCTCTCTCCCTCCCCTCCCGGAGGACCTGAGCCCTAGGACCATGCCTCAGGACTACCTGGCCTGATGACTCCTGGCTGTCCCCAGTCCACCTGGTCGTGCTGCTGCTCCAGTTTCCACTCTTCTGCCTGCGGCTATGGAACCCTGACCTGTTCACCGGACGTGCTACCTTGTCCCAGACCTGCTGTTTTCAACTCTCTCTCTCTCTCTCTCTCTACCGCACCTGCTATTTCAACCTCTAAATGCCCGGCTATGAAAAGCCAAGTGACATTTACTCCTGATGTACTGACCTGTTGCAACCTCTACAACCACTGAGATTGTTATTTGACCCTGCTGGTCATCTATGAACGTTTGAACATCTTGGAGAAAAATCTGGCCTTAATGGCAATGTACTGTTATAATCTCTACCCAGCACAGCCAGAAGGGGACTGGCCACCCCTCCATGTCATTATAGTGGAGGTACATCTAGTGGAATGCTGTTCCATTGGACCAACAGCAGTGTATCGTGCCGAGACTGCTGAGAGATGTAAATAAAGACCTGGCTGGAGAGAACATCTAATCAAGAGATTAATCAAACAGCATGCCACACAACCAGTACAAACACACTGACCAGGTACCAGCCACCAGCCACCAGCCACCAGGTACCAGCCACCATCCACCATCCACCAGGTACCAGCCACCAACCACCAGGTACCAGTCACCAGCCACCAGCCACCAGCCACCAGCCACCAGGTACCAGGTACCAGCCACCAGGTACCAGCCACCAGGTACCAGCCACCAGGTAGCCACCAGCCACCAGGTACCAGCCACCAGCCACCAGGTACCAGCCACCATGCCACCAGCCACCAGCCACCAGCCACCAGCCACCAGGTACCAGCCACCAGCCACCAGCCACCAGGTACCAGCCACCAGCCACCAGCCACCAGGTACCAGCCACCAGCCACCAGGTACCACACCAGCCACCAGGTACCAGCCACCAGCCACCAGGTACCAGCCACCAACCACCAGGTACCAGCCACCAGCCACCAGGTACCAGCCACCAGGTACCAGGTACCAGCCACCAGGTACCAGCCACCAGCCACCAACCACCAGGTACCCACCAGCCACCAGCCACCAGCCACCAGGTACCAGCCACCAGCCACCAGGTACCAGCCACCAGGTACCAGCCACCAGTCACCAGCCACCACCAGCCACCAGCCACCAACCACCAGGTACCAGCCACCAGCCACCAGCCAGCCACCAGCCACCAACCACCAGGTACCAGCCACCAACCACCAGGTACCAGCCACCCAGCCACCAGGTACCAGTCACCAGCCACCAGCCAGCCACCAGGTACCAGCCAGCCACCAGCCACCAGGTACCAGCCAGCCACCAGGTACCAGCCACCAGGTACCAGCCACCAGCCACCAGGTACCAGCCACCAGCCACCAGGTAGCCACCAGCCACCAGGTAAGCCACCAGGTACCAGCCACCAGCACCAGCCACCCAGCCACCAGGTACCAGGTACCAGCCACCAGGTACCAGCCACCAGGTACCAGTCACCAGCCACCAGGTACCACCACCAACCACCAGGTACCAGCCAGCCACACCAGGTACCAGGTCCACCACCAACCACCAGGTACCACCAGTACCAGCCACCAGTACCACCAGGTACCAGGTACCAGCCACCAGGTACCACCACCACCAGGTACCAGCCACCAGCCACCAGCCACCAGGTACCCACCCACCAGGTACCAGTCACCAGCCACCAGGTACCAGCCACCAGGTACCACCACCAGGTACCAGCCACCAGCACCACCACCACCAGGTACCAGCCACCAGCCACCAGCCACCAACCACCAGCCACCAGGTACCAGCCACCAGGTACCAGCCACCAGCCACCATCCACCAGGTACCAGCCACCAGGTACCAGGTACCAGCCACCAGCACCATCCACCAGGTACCAGCCACCAGGTACCAGGTACCAGCAACCAGCCACCAGCCACCACCACCAGGTAGCAGCACCAGGTACCAGCCACCACCACCACCAGGTACCAGTCCACCACCAGCCACTAACCACCACCAGGTACCAGCCACATATACAGGTACCAGCTATGGAAGCACCTGCCACCAGGTACCAGCCACCAGACACCAGTCACAGGTACCAGCCACCATCCACCAGGTACTAGCCACCAGGTACCATGGTACCACCAGGTCCACCAGGTACCAAACCACCCCAGGTACCAGCCACCAACCACCAGGTACCCAGCCACCAGGGACCAGCCACCATCCACCAGCCAGTTCTGGTACCAGCCACCAGTCACCAGGTACCAGCCACCAGGTACCAGCCACCAACCACCAGGTACCAGCCACCTGCCACCAGGTACCAGCCACCAGGTACCAGCCACCTGCCACCAGGTACCAGCCACCAGACACCAGTCACCAGGTACCAGCCACCATCCACCAGGTACTAGCCACCAGGTACCAGGTACCATCCACCAGGTACCAGCCACCAACCACCAGGTACCAGCCACCAACCACCAGGTACCAGCCACCAGGTACCAGCCACCATCCACCAGGTACCAGCCACCAGGTACCAGCCACCACCACCAGGTACCAGCCACCAACCACCAGGTACCAGCCACCAGCCACCAGCCACCAGGTACCACCCCACCAGCCACCATCCACCAGGTACCAGCCACCAACCACCAGGTACCAGCCACCAGGTACCAGCCACCAACCACCAGGTACCAGCCACCTGGTCCACCAGGTACCAGCCACCAGCCACCAGGTACCAGCCACCAGCCAACAGAACACCACGCAACAACAGCACAACACCAGTAGGCACCAGAACAAATATACTAACCAACACAAACACAAACGAGGACCAATGATTATACAAGGAGACCAGCTATGGAGACCAACCCACCAATGACTATACAAGGAGACCAGCTATGGAGACCAACCCACCAATGACTATACAAGGAGACCAGCTATGGAAACACAACCCACCAATGACTATACAAGGAGACCATACAAGGAGACCAGCTATGGAAAACACAACCCACCAATGACTATACAAGGAGACCAGCTATGGAGACCAACCCACCAATGACTATACAAGGAGACCAGCTATGGAGACCAACCCACCAATGACTATACAAGGAGACCAGCTATGGAGACCAACCCACCAATGACTATACAAGGAGACCAGCTATGGAGACCAACCCACCAATGACTATACAAGGAGACCAGCTATGGAAAACACAACCCACCAATGACTATACAAGGAGACCAGCTATGGAGACCAACCCACCAATGACTATACAAGGAGACCAGCTATGGAGACCAACCCACCAATGACTATACAAGGAGACCAGCTATGGAAAACACAACCCACCAATGACTATACAAGGAGACCAGCTATGGAGACCAACCCACCAATGACTATACAAGGAGACCAGCTATGGAGACCAACCCACCAATGGACTGACTGGACTGACTGGTTGACTGACTGGCTCGCTGACTGGCTGACGAACTGGCTGACTGGCTGACTGGCTGGTTGACTGACTGGCTCGCTGACTGGCTGACGAACTGGCTGACTGGCTGACTGGCTGGTTGACTGGCTGGCTGACTGACGAACTGGCTGACTGGCTGACTGGCTGGTTGACTGGCTGGCTCGCTGACTGGCTGGCTGACTGGCTACTGGCTAACTGGCTGGCTGATTGTCTCCGGCTGAGTTCTGAGATGACTAAATGTTGTTTGCACAGCTCTGACTGACTCCATAGTGACAGACCAGGCTGCTGCCCTGAGCAAACAGTCCTGTTTCAACAGCGAGGACAGAGAGAGAAGACAAGAACAAAATGGACGCCTCACTACAGGAAGTCTCTCTGGATAAGAGTGTCTGCTAAATGACTCACTACAGGAAGTCTCTCTGGATAAGAGTGTCTGCTAAATGACTAGGAGGAGAGAGGAGAAGAGGAGAGCAGCTTCATGCCAGTGGCCAGTACAGTTCGGTCCATGATCTCACCATGTCAAAGTAAACATGAAGTACAGTAATGAACATCATCAGAGTGCTACAATAGTCAATCCTGTCCATTTCCAAATGGAGCCTCACAAAGCCCTCCACTCCAACCTGTGTTTCTATATCCACCCCTGTTTTTGGCTGGCCAATAGAAAGCCAGTGGGCTATAGTAGTACCCTGGCTGGCCAATAGAAAGCCAGTGGGCTATAGCAGTATCCTGGCTGGCCAATAGAAAGCCAGTGGGCTATAGCAGTATCCTGGCTGGCCAATAGAAATCCAGTGGGCTATAGCAGTATCCTGGCTGGCCAATAGAAAGCCAGTGGGCTATAGCAGTATCCTGGCTGGCCAATAGAAAGCCAGTGGGCTATAGCAGTATCCTGGCTGGCCAATAGAAAGCCAGTGGGCTGCAGCAGTATCCTGGCTGGCCAATAGAAAGCCAGTGGGCTGCAGCAGTATCCTGGCTGTCCATCCTGGCTGGCCAATCCTGGCTGGCCAGAAAGCCAGTGGGCTGCAGCAGTATCCTGGCTGTCCAATAGCAAGCCAGTGGGCTGCAGCAGTATCCTGGCTGGCCAACAGAAAGCAAGCAAGCAAGTTTATTTATATAGCACAATTCATACATCGAAGCAATTATCAAAAATAATGAAAACATCATAATAATAAAAAAACATATACAAATTAAAAATGGGATAAAACCATAGGAAGCTATAAGGCTAAACAGTGTGGTTTGGTTTAAGTGCTCAGTCGTAGGCACGTGAAAAGAGAAGTGTTTTTAACCTGGATTTAAAAATGGATACGTTTGGGGCACATCTAAGATCTTCTGGTAGTTT
This sequence comes from Coregonus suidteri, assembly GCA_036851935.1. NCBI lineage: Eukaryota > Metazoa > Chordata > Actinopteri > Salmoniformes > Salmonidae > Coregonus > Coregonus suidteri. The sequence goes on from CM072255.1 coordinate 1,375,976, forward strand.
ATTCCAGTTGTGTACAGCATCAGTGCTAAACGCAGCGTCTCCATGTTTAGTTTGGGCTCTGGGCTCTACTAGCTGACCTGTGTTCATGGATCTAAGAGCCCTGCTCGGTTTATATTCTTCAAACATATCAGACATGTACTCGGGTCCTAAACCATTCAAAGATTTATAAACTAAAAGCGCCACTTTGAAATCAATTCTGTAACTGCCTGGAAGCCAATGTAAAGATGTAAGAACCGGAGTGATGTGCTCCGTGTTCTCTTGGTCCTGGTTAACGTCCGGAGTGATGTGCTCCGTTCTCTTGGTCCTGGTTAACGTCCGGAGTGATGTGCTCCGTGTTCTCTTGGTCCTGGTTAACGTCCGGAGTGATGTGCTCCGTGTTCTCTTGGTCCTGGTTAACGTCCGGAGTGATGTGCTCCGTGTTCTCTTGGTCCTGGTTAACGTCCGGAGTGATGTGCTCCGTGTTCTCTTGGTCCTGGTTAACGTCCGGAGTGATGTGCTCCGTTCTCTTGGTCCTGGTTAACGTCCGGAGTGATGTGCTCCGTTCTCTTGGTCCTGGTTAACGTCCGGAGTGATGTGCTCCGTTCTCTTGGTCCTGGTTAACGTCCGGAGTGATGTGCTCCGTTCTCTTGGTCCTGGTTAACGTCCGGAGTGATGTGCTCCGTTCTCTTGGTCCTGGTTAACGTCCGGAGTGATGTGCTCCGTGTTCTCTTGGTCCTGGTTAACGTCCGGAGTGATGTGCTCCGTGTTCTCTTGGTCCTGGTTAACGTCCGGAGTGATGTGCTCCGTTCTCTTGGTCCTGGTTAAAAGTCCGGAGTGATGTGCTCCGTTCTCTTGGTCCTGGTTAACGTCCGGAGTGATGTGCTCCGTGTTCTCTTGGTCCTGGTTAACGTTCTAACAGCTGCATTCTGAATGAGCTGCAGCTGTTTTACAGTCTTTTCCTGGAGTCCTGTTAAGAGGCCATTACAGTAGTCAACCCTACTGGAGATAAAAGCATGGATGAGCTTCTCTTCATCTTTTTGGGACACCAAGCCTTTGATTCTGGCTATATTTTTTTAGATGATAGAATGCTGTTTTGGTGACCGCTTTGATATGACTGTTAAAATGTGAGGTCTGAGTCTATCAGAACACCAAGATTACGCACTTGATCGCTGGTTTTAAGGATCCGAGAATCCAGCTCTTCACTAATACTTGTTCTTTTATTTTTATTGGCGAACACAATAATCTCAGTTTTATCTTGGTTTAATTGTAGACAATTTTGGTTCATCCAGGTATTTATGTGCTCTATACAGAGACACAGAGAGTCTATTGAGCTGTTGTCATACGGTTCGAGAGCCATATATATTTGAGTATCATCAGCATAGCTGTGGTAGTTAATGTTGTTGTTCTGTAAAATTTGGCCCAGAGGTAGCATATAGAGATTAAACAGAATCGGTCCGAGAACTGATCCCTGTGGAACTCCGCATGTCATAGCCACCCTATCAGATTCATGATTACCAATGGTGACAAAGTAACTCCGGCCATCTAGATAAGATCTGAACCAATCAAGGACTGTCCCGGAGAGTCCTACCCACTTTTCCAGCCTATCTATAAGTGTTCCATGATCGACAGTGTCAAATGCTGCACTGAGATCTAATAGAACCAGAACTGTTACTTTATCAGAATCAGTATTCAGCCGTATATCATTTAAAACTTTAATCAGGGCCGTTTCAGTACTGTGGTGAGGTCGGAAACCTGACTGAAATCTGTCTAAGAGACCGCATGAAGTCACAAAATTGCTGAGTTGATTGAAGACAACCTTCTCAATGATCTTGGCTATAAAAGGGAGATTTGATACAGGTCTATAGTTGTTCATTATAGATGCATCCAGTGTTCTCTTTTTTAATAGGGGCTTAATGGCAGCTGTTTTTAGAGACGTTGGGAAAATGCCTGATTGCAGAGAGCTATTAACTATTTGCTGTAAGTCCATTGTTATAGAGATAAAAATTGTTTTAAAAAAAAAGTCTGATGGCAGTGTGCCGAGACAGCAAGTGGAAGCTTTAAGATGTCGAACTGTTTCTTCTAGGGATTTTTGATCAATTGTATTAAAATGCGACATAATAACCAAGTTATGTCTTGGTGGTCGTGGCGACGGTACAGAGTCCTTTTTAGACTGAGCAGTTTTGATGGTCCATCTTATACTTATCATTTTTTCACTAAAGAAACACGCAAATTCATTACATTTTCACAGTGGACATGAGTTCTGAAGGCATCTGCTTTATTGGGTTTGTAAGCTTGTCGGCCATGACAAATAGAGTGCGGGTATTGGTGATATTCTTGTTGATCATTCCCGATTTAAGTGTTGCTGTCTGGCCCTGCGTAACTCATTGTTGAAGCTACCAAGGCGTTGTTTATAGATGTCAAAGTGAATTTGAAGTTTAGTCTTCCTCCATTCTCTCTTCAGGGCGCTTCACCATCATGGTGGTTCTCCGTGGTGTTTTCTGTTTGCTCATAGTGTTGTAGCAGTATCCTGGCTGGCCAATAGAAAGCCAGTGGGCTGCAGCAGTATCCTGGCTGGCCAATAGAAAGCCAGTGGGCTGCAGCAGTATCCTGGCTGGCCAATAGAAAGCCAGTGGGCTGCAGCAGTATCCTGGCTGGCCAATAGAAAGCCAGTGGGCTGCAGCAGTATCCTGGCTGGCCAATAGAAAGCCAGTGGGCTGCAGCAGTATCCTGGCTGGCCAATAGAAAGCCAGCAGTAGAAAGCCAGTGGGCTGCAGCAGTATCCTGGCTGGCCAATAGAAAGCCAGTGGGCTGCAGCAGTATACTGGCTGGCCAATAGAAAGCCAGTGGGCTGCAGCAGTATCCTGGCTGGCCAATAGAAAGGCCAGTGGGCTGCAGCAGTATCCTGGCTGGCCAATAGAAAGCCAGTGGGCTGCAGCAGTATCCTGGCTGGCCAATAGAAAGCCAGTGGGCTGCAGCAGTATCCTGGCTGGCCAATAGAAAGACAGTGGGCTGCAGCAGTATCCTGGCTGTTCCTCCTGGTGATGCTGCTGCTTCTCACCATGGTTAGTGGCCAAGCCCCTCAGCTCCTGCTCCCACGGCAACAAGGACAGTGGAGCCCCCTCCTCACCAAGCCAATGAACACCTAGTCCTCACCATGGTAACGGGTCAAGCCAGGCAGGAGAGAGAGTCCCGCCCCTCTCTGTGTGTTAGTTACAACAGGAAGAGAAAGAAAGGGTATTCCCATCTGTGTGTGTGTGTGTGTGTGTGTGTGTGTGTGTGTGTGTGTGTGTGTGTGTGTGTGTGTGTGTGTGTGTGTGTGTGTGTGTGTGTGTGTGTGTGTGTGTGTGTGTGTGTGTGTGTGTGTGTGTGTGTGTGTGTGTGTGTGTGTGTGTGTGTGTGTGTGTGTGTGTGTGTGTGTGTGTGTGTGTGTGTGTGTGTGTGTGTGTGTGTGTGTGTGTGTGTGTGTCTGTGTGTGTGTGTGTGTGTGTGTGTGTGTGTGTGTGTGTGTGAGTGTGTGTGTGTGTGTGTGTGTGTGTGTGTGTGTGTGTGTGTGTGTGTGTGTGTGTGTGTGTGTGTGTGTGTGTGTGTGTGTGTGTGTGTGTGTGTGTGTGTGTGTGTGTGTGTGTGTGTGTGTGTGTGTGTGTGTGTGTGTGTGTGTGTGTGTGTGTGTGTGTGTGTGTGTGTGTGTGTGTGTGTGTGTGTGTGTGTGTGTGTGTGTGTGTGTGTGTGTGTGTGTGTGTGTGTGTGTGTGTGTGTGTGTGTGTGTGTGTGTGTGTGTGTGTGTGTGTGTGTGTGTGTGTGTGTGTGTGTGTGTGTGTGTGTGTGTGTGTGTGTGTGTGTGTGTGTGTGTGTGTGTGTGTGTGTGTGTGTGTGTGTGTGTGTGTGTGTGTGTGTGTGTGTGTGTGTGTGTGTGAGTGTGTGTGTGTGTGTCAATATGTCCAGTGCAGTACTGATTACTTTTCCCATGGTTTGTATTTCCTTCACATCTTATTGAGTGAAGAAGATTCAGTCCAGAATGCACCAGTTCAGGTCTGTGTTGCCATAACACCATCAGTGCTTTAGACAGATTCTCCATCTTAGGAGGTTTAAGTGATATTCTGAATTCAGTAGGTGTGAATGGAACCCTGAGGAGCTAGACAACGGTGAGAGAAGATGATGATGTCATAGTTCCGTTCTGGACTCTGGAGCATCTAACAGCGATATTCTACCAACGCTACAGAACCTTGACTGCCCCAAGTCAGACCTGTTAGGGACAGACCTGTTAGGGACAGACCTGGACAGACCTGTTAGGGACAGACCTGGACAGACCTGTTAGGGACAGACCTGTTAGGGACAGACCTGTTAGGGACAGACCTGTTAGGGACAGACCTGGACAGACCTGTTAGGGACAGACCTGTTAGGGACAGACCTGTTAGGGACCGACCTGGACAGACCTGTTAGGGACCGACCTGGACAGTTGTCAGAGGGTCCAACCTGTTAGGGACAGTTTGGGACGGACCTGTTACGGACAGACCTGTTCTAGGTCAGTTTCAACTCAGTAGACCAGGTGTCTAGGTCCTTAGTACGGGAACTCCCCGAGGTTGTCTGAGTCTTAGTTTTCGCTCCCTCTCACTGGTTGTCTACTTGATTGAGGAACTCCCCTCACCTGGTTGTAATTAGTCAGGAACTCCCCTCACCTGGTTGTCTAGGTCTTAGTAAGGAACTCCCCTCACCTGGTTGTCTAGGTCTTAGTAAGGAACTCCCCTCACCTGGTTGTCTAGGTCTTAGTAAGGAACTCCCCTCACCTGGTTGTCTAGGGAACTCCCCTCACCTGGTTGTCTAGGTCTTAGTAAGGAACTCCCCTCACCTGGTTGTCTAGGTCTTAGTAAGGAACTCCCCTCACCTGGTTGTCTAGGTCTTAGTAAGGAACTCCCCTCACCTGGTTGTCTAGGTCTTAGTAAGGAACTCCCCTCACCTGGTTGTCTAGGTCTAGGTCCCCTCACCTGGTAGTAAGGAACTCCCCTCACCTGGTTGTCTAGGTCTTAGTAAGGAACTCCCCTCACCTGGTTGTCTGTCTAGGTCTTAGTAAGGAACTCCCCTCACCTGGTTGTCTAGGTCTTAGTAAGGAACTCCCCTCACCTGGTTGTCTAGGTCTTAGTAAGGAACTCCCCTCACCTGGTTGTCTAGGTCTTAGTAAGGAACTCCCCTCACCTGGTTGTCTAGGTCTTAGTAAGGAACTCCCCTCACCTGGTTGTCTAGGTCTTAGTAAGGAACTCCCCTCACCTGGTTGTCTAGGTCTTAGTAAGGAACTCCCCTCACCTGGTTGTCTAGGTCTTAGTAAGGAACTCCCCTCACCTGGTTGTCTAGGTCTTAGTAAGGATCTCACCTGGTTGTCTAGGTCTTAGTAAGGAACTCCCCTCACCTGGTTGTCTAGGTCTTAGTAAGGAACTCCCCTCACCTGGTTGTCTAGGTCTTAGTAAGGAACTCCCCTCACCTGGTTGTCTAGGTCTTAGTAAGGAACTCCCCTCACCTGGTTGTCTAGGTCTTAGTAAGGAACTCCCCTCACCTGGTTGTCTAGGTCTTAGTAAGGAACTCCCCTCACCTGGTTGTCTAGGTCTTAGTAAGGAACTCCCCTCACCTGGTTGTCTAGGTCTTAGTAAGGAACTCCCCTCACCTGGTTGTCTAGGTCTTAGTGAAGGAACTCCCCTCACCTGGTTGTCTAGGTCTTAGTAAGGAACTCCCCTCACCTGGTTGTCTAGGTCTTAGTAAGGAACTCCCCTCACCTGGTTGTCTAGGTCTTAACTGAAAGGAAAACCCCAAACCCCGCAGACACTAGAGGCCCTCCATGGAATGAGTCTGACACCCTACAATGACAAAGGACACCACTCAGCATCATTCACCACCTAGCGGAGGATTCTATTGGCTCTGTGGGCTCAGCAGGGTCAGGTCTCTTAGCCAGGCTATAATTAGCCTATCAGCTACAGATCACAGATCAACCTGGTTGTCTACAGTATCAACCACAGATCTCTTACCCCCACAGATCCAACCAATCACCACAGATCCAGTGACAGATCCACCACAGATCCCAACCACAGATCACCCCACAGATCCAACCACAGTCAAAGGACAGATCCCCTCACACAGATCCAACCACAGATCTTATCAGGAAGAACCAAAGATCCACAGATCAACCACAGATCAGTCAGATCCACCACAGATCAACCACAGATCCAACCACCACAGCAGATTCTAACCACAGATCTCACAGTGGGCTCAACCACAGCCAGATCCAACCACAGCCACAGATCAGCTACAGATCACAGATCAACCACAGATCAACCACAGATCAACCACAGATCCAACCACAGATCCAACCACAGATCCAACCACAGATCCAACCACAGATCCAACCACAGATCCAACCACAGATCCACAGATCAACCACAGATCAACCACAGATCCAACCACAGATCAACCACAGATCCAACCACAGATCCAACCACAGATCCAACCACAGATCCAACCACAGATCCAACCACAGATCAACCACAGATCCACAGATCAACCACAGATCCAACCACAGATCCAACCACAGATCAACCACAGATCCAACCACAGATCCAACCACAGATCAACAGATCCAACCACAGATCAACCACAGATCCACAGATCCAACCACAGATCCCTTTCTGATTCAAACAACAGATCCAACCACAGATCAACCTTTCAGTTTTCAGTCTTTCAGTACAACAACCTTTCAGTCTTTCAGTACACAACCTTTCAGTCTTTCAGTATCACAACCTTTCAGTCTTTCAGTACAACAACCTTTCAGTCTTTCAGTACAACAACCTTTCAGTCTTTCAGTATCACAACCTTTATGCAGGAAGAGACTGGCTCAGTGGCTTAACACATGCAGGTCCACTGGGGATGAACCAGAGACATCCATCTATACAACACATTCATGTCCACTGGGGATCTATACAAACAACCACTGGGATGAACCAGAGACATCTAACATCTATACAACACATTCAGGTCCACTGGGGATGAACCAGAGACATCTAACATCTATACAACACATTCAGGTCCACTGGGGATGAACCAGAGACATCTAACATCTATACAACACATTCAGGTCCACTGGGGATGAACCAGAGACATCTAACATCTATAACACACAATCCACAGAGCAATACTGAGAGAGTATTCTAGTATAAACACATCTGTACTGTAACAGAGGATGGGTCAAAGTCCTAACTTCCTAACTTCAGATAGCTGCATGGCTGGGTTAGGGTAAACCGCTGTGGGATATCATGCAAACACAGAGTGGATATCCTCTTCACTGTAATGACTAAAGCTACTGTACCTTGTTAATGTTCCACTGGCTGGCCTCGTCTACAAGCCCAAAGGAAAGGAGAGAGAGAGAGAGAGAGAAGAGAGGCCTCGTCTACAAGCCCAAAGGAAGGAGAGAGAGAGAGAGAGAGGCTGGCCTCGTCTACAAGCCCAAAGGAAAGGAGAGAGAGAGAGAGGCTGGCCTCGTCTACAAGCCCAAAGGAAAGGAGAGAGAGAGAGAGGCTGGCCTCGTCTACACAAAGGAAAGGAGAGAGAGAAAGGAAAGGAGAGAGAGAGAGAGACTGGCCTCGTCTACAAGCCCAAAGGAAAGGAGAGAGAGAGAGAGACTGGCCTCGTCTACAAGCCCAAAGGAAAGGAGAGAGAGAGAGAGAGACTGGCCTCGTCTACAAGCCCAAAGGAAAGGAGAGAGAGAGAGAGACTGGCCTCGTCTACAAGCCCAAAGGAAAGGAGAGAGAGAGAGAGCCTGGCCTCGTCTACAAGCCCAAAGGAAAGGAGAGAGAGAGAGGCTGGCCTCGTCTACAAGCCCAAAGGAAAGGAGAGAGAGAGAGACTGGCCTCGTCTACAAGCCCAAAGGAAGGAGAGAGAGAGAGAGACTGGCCTCGTCTCTACAAGCCCAAAGGAAGAGAGAGAGAGACTGGCCTCCTCTACAAGCCCAAAGGAAAGGAGAGAGAGAGAGAGAGACCTCGTCTACAAGCCCAAAGGAAAGAGAGAGAGAGAGAGACTGGCCTCGTCTACAAGCCCAAAGGAAAGGAGAGAGAGAGAGGCTGGCCTCGTCTACAAGCCCAAAGGAAAGGAGAGAGAGAGAGAGGCTGGCCTCGTCTACAAGCCCAAAGGAAAGGAGAGAGAGAGAGAGACTGGCCTCGTCTACAAGCCCAAAGGAAAGGAGAGAGAGAGAGAGAGAGTCAACACCTGGCCGACTGACACCCGGCTGGGTATGAATGATTGATGAACACAACAAGCTGCTGTGTGCTCATTATGTGGATCTGGGTCAGATACAGACAGAGAGAGAGACAGGCTGGCTGGTGGCTTCAGCATGGCCCGGTCAGATTCAGATACAGACAGAGAGAGAGACAGGCTGGCTGGTGGCTTCAGCATGGCCCGGTCAGATTCAGATACAGACAGAGAGAGAGACAGGCTGGCTGGTGGCTTCAGCATGGCCCGGTCAGATTCAGATACAGACAGAGAGAGAGACAGGCTGGCTGGTGGCTTCAGCATGGCCCGGTCAGATTCAGATACAGACAGAGAGAGAGACAGGCTGGCTGGTGGCTTCAGCATGGCCCGGTCAGATTCAGATACAGACAGAGAGAGAGACAGGCTGGCTGGTGGCTTCAGCATGGCCCGGTCAGATTCAGATACAGACAGAGAGAGAGACAGGCTGGCTGGTGGCTTCAGCATGGCCCCTCAGATTCAGATACAGACAGAGAGAGAGACAGGCTGGCTGGTGGCTTCAGCATGGCCCGGTCAGATTCAGATACAGACAGAGAGAGAGAGAGACAGGCTGGCTGGTGGCTTCAGCATGGCCCGGTCAGATTCAGATACAGACAGAGAGAGAGACAGGCTGGCTGGTGGCTCAGCATGGCCCGGTCAGATTCAGATACAGACAGAGAGAGAGACAGGCTGGCTGGTGGCTTCAGCATGGCCCGGATCAGATTCAGATACAGACAGAGAGAGAGACAGGCTGGCTGGTGGCTTCAGCATGGCCCGGTCAGATTCAGATACAGACAGAGAGAGAGACAGGCTGGCTGGTGGCTTCAGCATGGCCCGGTCAGATTCAGATACAGACAGAGAGAGAGACAGGCTGGCTGGTGGCTTCAGCATGGCCCGGTCAGATTCAGATACAGACAGAGAGAGAGACAGGCTGGCTGGTGGCTTCAGCATGGCCCGGTCAGATTCAGATACAGACAGAGAGAGAGACAGGCTGGCTGGCTGCTTCAGCATGGCTTTCAGCAGAGAGAGGCCCTGGCTGTCTTCAGATTCAGATACAGACAGACAGAGAGAGAGACAGGCTGGCTGGTGGCTTCAGCATGGCCCGGTCAGATTCAGATACAGACAGAGAGAGAGACAGGCTGGCTGGTGGCTTCAGCATGGCCCGGTCAGATTCAGATACAGACAGAGAGAGAGACAGGCTGGCTGGTGGCTTCAGCATGGCCCGGTCAGATTCAGATACAGACAGAGAGAGAGACAGGCTGGCTGGTGGCTTCAGCATGGCCCGGTCAGATTCAGATACAGACAGAGAGAGAGACAGGCTGGCTGGTGGCTTCAGCATGGCCCGGTCAGATTCAGATACAGACAGAGAGAGAGACAGGCTGGCTGGTGGCTTCAGCATGGCCCCTCAGATTCAGATACAGACAGAGAGAGAGACAGGCTGGCTGGTGGCTTCAGCATGGCCCGGATCAGATTCAGATACAGACAGAGAGAGAGACAGGCTGGCTGGTGGCTTCAGCATGGCCCGGTCAGATTCAGATACAGACAGAGAGAGAGACAGGCTGGCTGGTGGCTTCAGCATGGCCCGATCAGATTCAGATACAGACAGAAAGAGAGACAGGCTGGCTGGTGGCTTCAGCATGGCCCGGTCAGATTCAGATACAGACAGAGAGAGAGACAGGCTGGCTGGTGGCTTCAGCATGGCCCGGTCAGATTCAGATACAGACAGAGAGAGAGACAGGCTGGCTGGTGGCTTCAGCATGGCCCGGTCAGATTCAGATACAGACAGAGAGAGAGACAGGCTGGCTGGTGGCTTCAGCATGGCCCCTCAGATTCAGATACAGACAGAGAGAGAGACAGGCTGGCTGGTGGCTTCAGCATGGCCCGGTCAGATTCAGATACAGACAGAGAGAGAGACAGGCTGGCTGGTGGCTTCAGCATGGCCCCTCAGATTCAGATACAGACAGAGAGAGAGACAGGCTGGCTGGTGGCTTCAGCATGGCCCGGTCAGATTCAGATACAGACAGAGAGAGAGACAGGCTGGCTGGTGGCTTCAGCATGGCCCGGTCAGATTCAGATACAGACAGAGAGAGAGACAGGCTGGCTGGTGGCTTCAGCATGGCCCGGTCAGATTCAGATACAGACAGAGAGAGAGACAGGCTGGCTGGTGGCTTCAGCATGGCCCGGTCAGATTCAGATACAGACAGAGAGAGAGACAGGCTGGCTGGTGGCTTCAGCATGGCCCCTCAGATTCAGATACAGACAGAGAGAGAGACAGGCTGGCTGGTGGCTTCAGCATGGCCCGGTCAGATTCAGATGCAGACAGAGAGAGAGACAGGCTGGCTGGTGGCTTCAGCATGGCCCGGTCAGATTCAGATACAGACAGAGAGAGAGACAGGCTGGCTGGTGGCTTCAGCATGGCCCGGTCAGATTCAGATACAGACAGAGAGAGAGACAGGCTGGCTGGTGGCTTCAGCATGGCCCGGTCAGATTCAGATACAGACAGAGAGAGAGACAGGCTGGCTGGTGGCTTCAGCATGGCCCGGTCAGATTCAGATACAGACAGAGAGAGAGACAGGCTGGCTGGTGGCTTCAGCATGGCCCGGTCAGATTCAGATACAGACAGAGAGAGAGACAGGCTGGCTGGTGGCTTCAGCATGGCCCGGTCAGATTCAGATACAGACAGAGAGAGAGACAGGCTGGCTGGTGGCTTCAGCATGGCCCGGTCAGATTCAGATACAGACAGAGAGAGAGACAGGCTGGCTGGTGGCTTCAGCATGGCCCGGTCAGATTCAGATACAGACAGAGAGAGAGACAGGCTGGCTGGTGGCTTCAGCATGGCCCCTCAGATTCAGATACAGACAGAGAGAGAGACAGGCTGGCTGGTGGCTTCAGCATGGCCCGGTCAGATTCAGATACAGACAGAGAGAGAGACAGGCTGGCTGGTGGCTTCAGCATGGCCCCTCAGATTCAGATACAGACAGAGAGAGAGACAGGCTGGCTGGTGGCTTCAGCATGGCCCGGTCAGATTCAGATACAGACAGACAGAGAGAGAGGCTGGGCTGGTGGCTTCAGCATGGCCCGGTCAGATTCAGATACAGACAGAGAGAGAGACAGGCTGGCTGCTGGTGGCTTCAGCATGGCCCGGTCAGATTCAGATACAGACAGAGAGAGAGACAGGCTGGCTGGTGGCTTCAGCATGGCCCGGTCAGATTCAGATACAGACAGAGAGAGAGAGACAGGCTGGCTGGTGGCTTCAGCATGGCCCGGTCAGATTCAGATACAGACAGAGAGAGGCCCTGGTGGCAGATCAGATTCAGATACAGACAGAGAGAGAGACAGGCTGGCTGGTGGCTTGAGCATGTTCCCCTCAGATTCAGATACAGACAGAGAGAGAGACAGGCTGGTGAAAGGCCTGTTCCCCTCCCAGGCTGGCTGGTTGGCTAGTGAAAGGCCTGTTCCCCTCCCAGGCTGGCTGGTTGGCTAGTGAAAGGCCTGTTCCCCTCCCAGGCTGGCTGGTTGGCTAGTGAAAGGCCTGTTCCCCTCCCAGGCTGGCTGGTTGGCTAGTGAAAGGCCTGTTCCCCTCCCAGGCTGGCTGGTTGGCTAGTGAAAGGCCTGTTCCCCTCCCAGGCTGGCTGGCTGGTTGGCTAGTGAAAGGCCTGTTCCCCTCCCAGGCTGGCTGGTTGGCTAGTGAAAGGCCTGTTCCCCTCCCAGGCTGGCTGGTTGGCTAGTGAAAGGCCTGTTCCCCTCCCAGGCTGGCTGGTTGGCTAGTGAAAGGCCTGTTCCCCTCCCAGGCTGGCTGGTTGGCTAGTGAAAGGCCTGTTCCCCTCCCAGGCTGGCTGGTTGGCTAGTGAAAGGCCTGTTCCCCTCCCAGGCTGGCTGGTGGTTGGCTAGTGAAAGGCCTGTTCCCCTCCCAGGCTGGCTGGAAAGGCCTGGCTAGTGAAAGGCCTGTTCCCCTCCCAGGCTGGCTGGTTGGCTAGTGAAAGGCCTGTTCCCCTCCCAGGCTGGCTGGTTGGCTAGTGAAAGGCCTGTTCCCCTCCCAGGCTGGCTGGTTGGCTAGTGAAAGGCCTGTTCCCCTCCCAGGCTGGCTGGTTGGCTAGTGAAAGGGCCTGTTCCCCTCCCAGGCTGGCTGGTTGGCTAGTGAAAGGCCTGTTCCCCTCCCAGGCTGGCTGGCTGGTTGGCTAGTGAAAGGCCTGTTCCCCTCCCAGGCTGGCTGGTTGGCTAGTGAAAGGCCCAAGGCTGTTCCCCTCCCAGGCTGGCTGGTTGGCTAGTGAAAGGCCTGTTCCCCTCCCAGGCTGGCTGGGTTGGCTAGTGAAAGGCCTGTTCCCCTCCCAGGCTGGCTGGTTGGCTGGTTGGCTAGTGAAAGGCCTGTTCCCCTCCCAGGCTGGCTGGTTGGCTAGTGAAAGGCCTGTTCCCCTCCCAGGCTGGCTGGTTTGGCTAGTGAAAGGCCTGTTCCCCTCCCAGGCTGGCTGGTTGGCTAGTGAAAGGCCTGTTCCCCTCCCAGGCTGGCTGGTTGGCTAGTGAAAGGCCTGTTCCCCTCCCAGGCTGGCTGGTTGGCTAGTGAAAGGCCTGTTCCCCTCCCAGGCTGGCTGGTTGGCTAGTGAAAGGCCTGTTCCCCTCCCAGGCTGGCTGGTTGGGCTAGTGAAAGGCCTGTTCCCCTCCCAGGCTGGCTGGCTGGTTGGCTAGTGAAAGGCCTGTTCCCCTCCCAGGCTGGCTGGTTGGCTAGTGAAAGGCCCCCTCAGAGTCAGGCTGCTCAGTCTAGTGAAAGCCTCCCCAGCCTGAAAGGCCTAAACAATATGAAGAACCCCCTCCAACATGGTTGACAAAGGTGGATCCCCTCCACAGGCTGGCTGGTACCTGGAAAGGTGTTCCTGTTAGTGCTAGTCAAAGGCAAGGCACAGAGTACCTACTACCTGGACTGGTGTCCTGTTCCCCTGCTAGTCAACAACAACACAGAGTTCCCCTACTAGGCTGGACTGGTGTCCTGTTTCCTGCTAGGTCAACAACAACACAGAGTTGGCTACCTGGACTGGTGTCCTGTTTTCCTGCCAGTCAACAACAACACAGAGTACCCCTCTACCTGGACTAGTGTCCTGTTTCCCTGCTAGTCAACAACAACACAGAGTCCCTACTACCTGGACTGGTGTCCTGTTTCCTGCCTGTCAACCCTCCCACAGAGTACCTACTACCTGGACTGGTGTCCTGTTTCCTGCTAGTCAAAGGCAACAACACAGAGTACCCCCTACTACCTGGAAAGGGTGTCCTGTTTCCTGCTGGCTAGTCAACAGGCTAAAGGCCTGTTTCCCCTCCCAGGCAACACAGAGTACCCCTACTACCTGGACTGGCTGTCCTGTTTCCTGCTAGTCAACAACTACACAGAGTTCCCCTCCCACTGGCTGGACTGGTGTCCTGTTTCCTGCTAGTCAACAACAACACAGAGTACCCCTACTACCTGGACTGGTGTCCTGTTTCCCTGCTAGTCAACAACAACACAGAGTACCTACTACCTGGACTGGTGTCCTGTTTCCTGCTAGTCAACAACTACAAAGAGTACCCTACTACCTGGACTGGTGTCCTGTTTCCCTGCTAGTCAACAACAACACAGAGTACCTACCCTACCTGGACTGGTGTCCTGTTTCCTGCTAGTCAACAACAACACAGAGTACTGGTACTACCTGGACTGCTGTCCTGTTTCCTGCTAGTCAACAACAACAAAGAGTACCTACTACCTGGACTGGTGTCCTGTTTCCTGCTAGTGGCAACAACTAGTGAAAGGCCTGTTCCCTACTACCTGGACTGGTGAAAGGCCTGTTCCCCTCCCAGGCTGGCTAGTCAACAAGTTCAACGGCAGAGTGAAAGTACCCCTACTACCTGGACTGGTGTCCTGTTTTCCTGCTAGTCAACAAAAACACAGAGTACCCTACTACCTGGACTGTTGTCCTGTTTCCTGCTAGTCAACAACAACACAGAGTACCTACCCTGGACTGGTGTCCTGTTTCCTGCTAGTGAAAGGCAACACAGAGTACCTACTAAAGGCCTGGGCTGGCTGGTGTCCTGTTTCCTGCTAGTCTAGTGGACTGGCCTGTTTCCTGCTAGTCAAACAACAACACAGAGTACCTACTACCTGGCTGGTGTCCTGTTTCCTGCTAGTCAACAACAACACTGAGTACCTACTACCTGGACTGCTGTCCTGTTTGGCTGCTAGTCAACAACAACACAGAGTACCTACTACCTGGTTGGCTAGTGAAAGGTGTCCTGTTTCCTGCTAGTCAACAACAACACAGAGTCCTACTACCTGGACTGGTGTCCTGTTTCCTGCTAGTGGTTGGCAACAACAACACAGAGTCCCTGTTCTACCTGGAGGCTGGACTGGTTGGCTAGTGAAAGGCCTGTTCCCCTCCCAGGCTTTGGCTAGTGTCCTGTTTCCTGCTAGTCAAAACAACTGTTCCCCTACTACTGGCTGGACTGGAAAGGCTGTTTCCTGGCTGGTCAACAACAACACAGAGTACCTGACTACCTGGGCTGGCTGGTGTCCTGTTTCCTGCTAGTGAACAACAACACAGAGTAGTGGCTACCTGGACTGGTGTCCTGTTTCCTGCTAGTCAACAACCTTTCAGAGTACCTACTAACAATGGACTGGTGTCCTGTTTCCAGCATGCTAGTCAACAACAACGCAGAGTACCTACTACCTGGACTGGTGTCCTGTTTCCTGCTAGTCAACTGCAGAGTACCTACTACCTGGACTGGTGTCCTGTTTCCTGCTAGTCAACAACAACACAGAGTACCTACTACCTGGACTGGCTGTCCTGTTTCCTGCTAGTCAACAACAACACAGAGTACCTACTACCTGGACTGGTGTCCTGTTTCCTGCTAGTCAACAACAACACAGAGTACCTACTACCTGGACTGGTGTCCTGTTTCCTGCTAGTCAACAACAACACAGAGTACCTACTACCTGGACTGGTGTCCTGTTTCCTGCTAGTCAACAACAACACAGAGTACCTACTACCTGGACTGGTGTCCTGTTTCCTGCTAGTCAACAACAACACAGAGTACCTACTACCTGGACTGGTGTCCTGTTTCCTGCTAGTCAACAACAACACAGAGTACCTACTACCTGGACTGGTGTCCTGTTTCCTGCTAGTCAACAACAACACAGAGTACCTACTACCTGGACTGGTGTCCTGTTTCCTGCTAGTCAACAACAACACAGAGTACCTACTACCTGGACTGGTGTCCTGTTTCCTGCTAGTCAACAACAACACAGAGTACCTACTACCTGGACTGGTGTCCTGTTTCCTGCTAGTCAACAACAACACAGAGTACCTACTACCTGGACTGGTGTCCTGTTTCCTGCTAGTCAACAACAACACAGAGTACCTACTACCTGGACTGGTGTCCTGTTTCCTGCTAGTCAACAACAACACAGAGTACCTACTACCTGGACTGGTGTCCTGTTTCCTGCTAGTCAACAACAAACACAGAGTACCTACTACCTGGACTGGTGTCCTGTTTCCTGCTAGTCAACAACAACACAGAGTACCTACTACCTGGACTGGTGTCCTGTTTCCTGCTAGTCAACAACAACACAGAGTACCTACTACCTGGACTGGTGTCCTGTTTCCTGCTAGTCAACGTCTTGTTCATGTCATATGATGCCACCAGGAATAGCTTAGTGGTTAAGAGCGTTGTGCCAGTACCTGAAAGGTCGCTGGTTCTAATCCCCGAGCCGACTAGGTGAAAAATCTGCCGATGTGCCCTTGAGCAAGGCACTTAACCCTAATTGCTCCTGTAAGTCGCTCTGGAAATGTAATAACTCTGGTATATCCGGTCAGCTCCATTATTATTGGATTGATAAAGGTGAGTAAAACAACTATACAAATACTGAGAAATATTGTTGCTCCAAACTTCTTCAAAATTATATTATTTTATAGTATTACAATTGCTCAGAGAAAGAGATTTTGTTTAACAAGTAATTTGTTTTCTTCTCCAAAAAGATAGGGGACAAAATTAACACCCCTGTTTTCAATACCTTTCAATACCTCACCTTGGGAGGATAACACATGGGCCTCCCGAGTGGCGCAGTGGTCTAAGGCACTGCATCGCAGTGCTAGATGTGCCACTAGAGATCCTGGTTCGAGTCCAGGCTCTGTCGCAGCCGGCCGCGATCCGGGAGACCCATGGGGCGGCACACAATTGGCCCAGGGTAGGGTAGGGTTTGGCCGGCAGGGACGTTCTTGTCCCATCCTGCACTAGCGACTCCTGTGGTGGGCCGGGCACAGTGTGCGCTGACTCGGTCACCAGGTGTACAGTGTTTCCTCCAGGCACATTGGTGCGGCTGGCTTCTGGGTTAAGCGTGCAGTGCAGCTCGGTTGTGTTTCGGAGGACGCACGACTCTTGACCTTCGCCTCTCCCGTGTCCGTACGGGAGTTGCAGTGATGGGACAAGACTGTAACTACCAACTGGGGATAAAAAGGGGGCAAAATACCCCCCCCCCCCAAAAAAAAAAAAAAAAAGGATCAAATATATTTTAATCCAAAGGTAGCCATGATTAGCTGTTCAGGAGTCTTATGGTTTGAGGGTAGACAGTGAAATGTTGAGAAGCCTTTTGGACCTAGACTTGGCACTCCGGTACCGCTTGCCGTGCGGTAGCAGAGAGAACAGTCTATGATAACTCTGGATCCTCCCTAACAGGCTGAGCACAGGATAATAATAAAAACTGTAGCAGCACCCTCCCTAAGGCCCTCTGGACCCTCCCTAAGGCTGAGCAGCAGGAATAACTCTGGACCCTCCCTAACAGGCTGAGCAGCAGGAATAACTCTGGACCCTCCCTAACAGGCTGAGCAACAGGAATAACTCTGGACCCTCCCTAAGGCTGAGCAGCAGGAATAACTCTGGACCCTCCCTAACAGGCTGAGCAACAGGAATAACTCTGGACCCTCCCTAACAGGCTGAGCAACAGGAATAACTCTGGACCCTCCCTAAGGCTGAGCAGCAGGAATAACTCTGGACCCTCCCTAACAGGCTGAGCAGCAGGAATAACTCTGGACCCTCCCTAACAGGCTGAGCAGCAGGAATAACTCTGGACCCTCCCTAACAGGCTGAGCAGCAGGAATAACTCTGGACCCTCCCTAACAGGCTGAGCAAAGGAATAACTCTGGACCCTCCCTAACAGGCTGAGCAGCAGGAATTAACTCTGGACCCTCCCTAACAGGCTGAGCAGCAGGAATAACTCTGGACCCTCCCTAACAGGCTGAGCAGCAGGAATAACTCTGGACCCTCCCTAAGGCTGAGCAGCAGGCTACCTCCTGTAGCTCAGTTGGTAGAGCATGGCGCTTGCAACGCCAGGGTTGTGGGTTCGATTCCCACGGGGGGCCAGTATGAAAAATGTATGCACTCACTAAAACTGTAAGTCGCTCTGGATAAGAGCGTCTGCTAAATGACTAAAAATGTAAAATATCTCTGTGGCATCATGGCCTCGTCTCTCTGTCTGTCTTTAGCCATGGCTATCTGTTTGTCGGTATGTATGTCTGTAACCATGGTCTCGGTCTGTAACCATGGCTATCTGTTTGTCGGTATGTATGTCTGTAACCATGGTCTCGGTCTGTAACCATGGCTGTCTGTCTCTATCAGTAAAGTCTCATCTTTATCACCAGGATAACCTTTGCATGTCTCTAATCTGACTCTCTGCTACTCATGCAAATACAGCCATAACTACAGTAGACACAACTACAGAACCTGATACATACAGCCCTAACTACAGTAGACACAACTACAGAACCTGATACATACAGCCCTAACTACAGTAGACACAACTACAGAACTGATACATACAGCCCTAACTACATTAGACACACTAAGAACTGATACAGACACCATAACTACATTAGACACAACTACATGACATACAGCCCTAACTACATTAGACACAACTACAGAACCTGATACATACAGCCCTAACTACAGTAGACACAACTACAGAACCAGCCCTAACTACAGTAGACACAACTACAGAGAACCTGATACATACAGCCCTAACTACATTAGACACAACAGCCCTACAGAACCTGATACATACAGCCCTAACTACAGTAGACACAACTACAGAACCTGATACATACAGCCCTAACTACAGTAGACACAACTACAGAACCTGATACATACAGCCCTAACTACAGTAGACACAACTACAGAACCTGATACATACAGCCCTAACTACATTAGACACAACTACATACATACAGCCCTAACTACATTAGACACAACTACAGAACCTGATACATACAGCCCTACTACAGAGACACAATAC
Source organism: Coregonus suidteri (assembly GCA_036851935.1). Taxonomy (NCBI): domain Eukaryota; kingdom Metazoa; phylum Chordata; class Actinopteri; order Salmoniformes; family Salmonidae; genus Coregonus; species Coregonus suidteri. The sequence continues at coordinate 1,394,520 of CM072255.1, forward strand.
ATGATACATACAGCCCTAACTACAGTAGACACAACTACAGAACCTGATACATACAGCCCTAACTACAGTAGACACAACTACAGAACCTGATACATACAGCCCTAACTACAGTAGACACAACTACAGAACCTGATACATACAGCCCTAACTACATGACACAAACTACAGAACCTGATACATACAGCCCTAACTACAGTAGACACAACTACAGAACCTGATACATACAGCCCTAACTACATTAGACACAACTACAGAACCTGATACATACAGCCCTAACTACAGTAGACACAACTACAGAACCTGATACATACAGCCCTAACTACAGTAGACACAACTACAGAACCTGATACATACAGCCCTAACTACAGTAGACACAACTACAGAACCTGATACATACAGCCCTAACTACAGTAGACACAACTACAGAACCTGATACATACAGCCCTAACTACAGTAGACACAACTACAGAACCTGATACATACAGCCCTAACTACATTAGACACAACTACAGAACCTGATACATACAGCCCTAACTACATTAGACACAACTACAGAACCTGATACATACAGCCCTAACTACATTAGACACAACTACAGAACCTGATACATACAGCCCTAACTACAGTAGACACAACTACAGAACCTGATACATACAGCCCTAACTACAGTAGACACAACTACAGAACCTGATACATACAGCCCTAACTACAGTAGACACAACTACAGAACCTGATACATACAGCCCTAACTACAGTAGACACAACTACAGAACCTGATACATACAGCCCTAACTACATTAGACACAACTACAGAACCTGATACATACAGCCCTAACTACATTAGACACAACTACAGAACCTGATACATACAGCCCTAACTACAGTAGACACAACTACAGAACCTGATACATACAGCCCTAACTACAGTAGACACAACTACAGAACCTGATACATACAGCCCTAACTACAGTAGACACAACTACAGAACCTGATACATACAGCCCTAACTACATTAGACACAACTACAGAACCTGATACATACAGCCCTAACTACATTAGACACAACTACAGAACCTGATACATACAGCCCTAACTACAGTAGACACAACTACAGAACCTGATACATACAGCCCTAACTACATTAGACACAACTACAGAACCTGATACATACAGCCCTAACTACATTAGACACAACTACAGAACCTGATACATACAGCCCTAACTACAGTAGACACAACTACAGAACCTGATACATACAGCCCTAACTACATTAGACACAACTACAGAACCTGATACATACAGCCCTAACTACATTAGACACAACTACAGAAACCTGATACATACAGCCCTAACTACATTAGACACAACTACAGAACCTGATACATACAGCCCTAACTACAGTAGACACAACTACAGAACCTGATACATACAGCCCTAACTACAGTAGACACAACTACAGAACCTGATACATACAGCCCTAACTACAGTAGACACAACTACAGAACCTGATACATACAGCCCTAACTACATTAGACACAACTACAGAACCTGATACATACAGCCCTAACTACATTAGACACAACTACAGAACCTGATACATACAGCCCTAACTACATTAGACACACAACTACAGAACCTGATACATACAGCCCTAACTACATTAGACACAACTACAGAACCTGATACATACAGCCCTAACTACAGTAGACACAACTACAGAACCTGATACATACAGCCCTAACTACAGTAGACACAACTACAGAACCTGATACATACAGCCCTAACTACATTAGACACAACTACAGAACCTGATACATACAGCCCTAACTACAGTAGACACAACTACAGAACCTGATACATACAGCCCTAACTACAGTAGACACAACTACAGAACCTGATACATACAGCCCTAACTACAGTAGACACAACTACAGAACCTGATACATACAGCCATAACTACAGTAGACACAACTACAGAACCTGATACATACAGCCCTAACTACAGTAGACACAACTACAGAACCTGATACATACAGCCATAACTACAGTAGACACAACTACAGAACCTGATACATACAGCCCTAACTACATTAGACACAACTACAGAACCTGATACATACAGCCCTAACTACATTAGACACAACTACAGAACCTGATACATACAGCCCTAACTACAGTAGACACAATTACAGAACCTGATACATACAGCCCTAACTACAGTAGACACAACTACAGAACCTGATACATACAGCCCTAACTACAGTAGACACAACTACAGAACCTGATACATACAGCCCTAACTACATTAGACACAACTACAGAACATGATACATACAGCCCTAACTACATTAGACACAACTACAGAACCTGATACATACAGCCCTAACTACAGTAGACACAACTACAGAACCTGATACATACAGCCCTAACTACATTAGACACAACTACAGAACCTGATACATACAGCCCTAACTACAGTAGACACAACTACAGAACCTGATACATACAGCCCTAACTACATTAGACACAACTACAGAACCTGATACATACAGCCCTAACTACAGTAGACACAACTACAGAACCTGATACATACAGCCCTAACTACAGTAGACACAACTACAGAACCTGATACATACAGCCCTAACTACATTAGACACAACTACAGAACCTGATACATACAGCCCTAACTACAGTAGACACAACTACAGAACCTGATACATACAGCCCTAACTACAGTAGACACAACTACAGAACCTGATACATACAGCCCTAACTACAGTAGACACAACTACAGAACCTGATACATACAGCCCTAACTACAGTAGACACAACTACAGAACCTGATACATACAGCCCTAACTACAGTAGACACAACTACAGAACCTGATACATACAGCCCTAACTACAGTAGACACAACTACAGAACCTGATACATACAGCCCTAACTACAGTAGACACAACTACAGAACCTGATACATACAGCCCTAACTACAGTAGACACAACTACAGAACCTGATACATACAGCCCTAACTACATTAGACACAACTACAGAACCTGATACATACAGCCCTAACTACATTAGACACAACTACAGAACCTGATACATACAGCCCTAACTACAGTAGACACAACTACAGAACCTGATACATACAGCCCTAACTACAGTAGACACAACTACAGAACCTGATACATACAGCCCTAACTACATTAGACACAACTACAGAACCTGATACATACAGCCCTAACTACATTAGACACAACTACAGAACCTGATACATACAGCCCTAACTACATTAGACACAACTACAGAACCTGATACATACAGCCCTAACTACATTAGACACAACTACAGAACCTGATACATACAGCCCTAACTACATTAGACACAACTACAGAACCTGATACATACAGCCCTAACTACATTAGACACAACTACAGAACCTGATACATACAGCCCTAACTACAGTAGACACAACTACAGAACCTGATACATACAGCCCTAACTACAGTAGACACAACTACAGAACCTGATACATACAGCCCTAACTACATTAGACACAACTACAGAACCTGATACATACAGCCCTAACTACATTAGACACAACTACAGAACCTGATACATACAGCCCTAACTACATTAGACACAACTACAGAACCTGATACATACAGCCCTAACTACAGTAGACACAACTACAGAACCTGATACATACAGCCCTAACTACAGTAGACACAACTACAGAACCTGATACATACAGCCCTAACTACAGTAGACACAACTACAGAACCTGATACATACAGCCCTAACTACATTAGACACAACTACAGAACCTGATACATACAGCCCTAACTACATTAGACACAACTACAGAACCTGATACATACAGCCCTAACTACATTAGACACAACTACAGAACCTGATACATACAGCCCTAACTACATTAGACACAACTACAGAACCTGATACATACAGCCCTAACTACATTAGACACAACTACAGAACCTGATACATACAGCCCTAACTACAGTAGACACAACTACAGAACCTGATACATACAGCCCTAACTACAGTAGACACAACTACAGAACCTGATACATACAGCCCTAACTACATTAGACACAACTACAGAACCTGATACATACAGCCCTAACTACATTAGACACAACTACAGAACCTGATACATACAGCCCTAACTACATTAGACACAACTACAGAACCTGATACATACAGCCCTAACTACATTAGACACAACTACAGAACCTGATACATACAGCCCTAACTACATTAGACACAACTACAGAACCTGATACATACAGCCTAACTACATTAGACACAACTACAGAACCTGATACATACAGCCCTAACTACATTAGACACAACTACAGAACCTGATACATACAGCCCTAACTACAGTAGACACAACTACAGAACCTGATACATACAGCCCTAACTACAGTAGACACAACTACAGAACCTGATACATACAGCCCTAACTACATTAGACACAACTACAGAAAAATCCATGTGTATGTGTGTGTAGAGTGTGTATGTTATCATTTGTGTGTGTGCATGTGTCTGTGCCTATGTTTGTGTTGCTTCACAGTCCCCGCTGTTCCATAAGGGGTATTTTTTAAATGTTTTTTTAAATCTCTCCTCTACTTTGAGCCAGGAGAGATTGACATGCATATTATTAATGTTTGCTCTCTGTGTACATCCAAGGGCCAGTCGTGCTGCCCTGTTCTGAGCCAATTGCAATTTTCCTAAGTTCCTCTTTGTGGCACCTGACCACACGACTGAACAGTAGTCCAGGGGCAACAAAACTAGGGCCTGTAGGACCTGCCTTGTTGATAGTGCTGTTAAGAAGGTAGAGCAGTGCTTTATTATGGACAGACTTCTCCCCATCTTAGCTACTGTTGTATCAATATGTTTTGACCATGACAGTTTACAATCCAGGGTTACTCCAAGCAGTTTAGTCTCCTCAACTTGCTCAATTTCCACATTATTTATTACACGATTTAGTTGAGGTTTAGGTTTAGTGAATGATTTGTCCCAAATACAACGCTTTTAGTTTTTGAAATATTTAGGACTAACTTATTCCTTGCCACCCATTCTGAAACTAACTGCAGCTCTTTGTTAAGTGTTACAGTCATTTCAGTTGCTGGCATGTCATGCCTAAGTTTTCTAATCTTGCCAATGAAAAAATCATTAAAGTAGTTGGCAATATCAGTCGGTTTTGTAATGAATGAGCCATCTGATGTCAAAAGCGTTCCACACGGATGCTGGTCCATGTTGACTCCAATGCTTCCCACAGTTGTGTCAAGTTGGCTGGACGTCCTTTGGTTGGTGGACGATTCTTGATACACACGGGAAACTGTTAAGCGTGTAAAACCCAGCAGCGCTGCAGTTCTTGACACAAACCGGTGCGCCTGGCACCTACTACCATACCCCGTTCAAAGGCACTTAAATATTTTGTCTTGCCCATTCACCCTCTGAATGGCACACATACACAATCCATGTCTCAAGGCTTAAAAATCCTTCTTTAACCCCGTCTCCTCCCCTTCATCTACACTGACTGAAGTGGATTTAACAATTTACATCAATAAGGGATCGTAGCTTTCACCTGGTCAGTCGATGTCATGGAAAGAGCAGGTGTTCCTAATGTTTTGTCCACTCAGTGTATATACCCATGTGGAACAGAGCAAATAAACTATGTCAGCAGAAAGCAATCATACTGTATTCTATCTGTAATACAAAAGCTATACAGCTGCTTCTACTGTAGGTGGGCCTATAATAACCAGACTGCTTCTACTGTAGGTGGGCCTATAATAACCAGACTGCTTCTACTGTAGGTGGGCCTATAATAACCAGACTGCTTCTACTGTAGGTGGGCCTATAATAACCAGACTGCTTCTACTGTAGTGGGCCTATAATAACCAGACTGCTTCTACTGTAGGTGGGCCTATAATAACCAGACTGCTTCTACTGTAGGTGGGCCTATAATAACCAGACTGCTTCTACTGTAGGTGGGCCTATAATAACCAGACTGCTTCTACTGTAGGTGGGCCTATAATAACCAGACTGCTTCTACTGTAGGTGGGCCTATAATAACCAGACTGCTTCTACTGTAGGTGGGCCTATAATAACCAGACTGCTGACGCAGTGCTAGGCTACTGTACTGCTACTTATTTGTATTCCCAGGTAGGAAACAGAGATCAAAGCAGACTTTATTTGCCAACTCAGAGCCGTAATGGATACTATTATTACCTGTGGTTGATACCATGAAAGATTAGACGTCAATATATTGACTGGATAAACAGAGGGGAAGGGCCTAAAGTTGCTATGGAAATGAAAATAAAACAGGTTGTGAAGGTCAGAACTAGCCGTTCAGATGTGAGAGGCTACGTAACACACAGAGAGAGAGAGAGACGAGGATCCCGGACGTCCGTGCTGCATATAACAGGCTTAATGAGCGCCACACAGCTCCTTATCACTGTTTCCCCCGGGAGGGGCTGGAGGCAGGGCAGGAGGATGAAGGCTAGAGGCAAGGCAGGAGGCTGGAGGCAGGGCAGGAGGCAGGGCAGGAGGATGAAGGCTAGAGGCAGGGCAGGAGGCAGGGCTGGGCTAAAGGCAGGGCAGGAGGCAGGGCTGGAGGATGGGCTGAAGGCTGGAGGCAGGGCTGGGCTAAAGGTAGGGCAGGAGGCAGGGCTGGAGGATGGGCTGGAGGCAGGGCTGGGCTAAAGGCAGGGCAGGAGGCAGGGCTGGAGGATGGGCTGAAGGCTGGAGGCAGGGCTGGGCTAAAGGTAGGGCAGGAGGCAGGGCTGGAGGATGGGCTGAAGGCTGGAGGCAGGGCTGGGCTAAAGGTAGGGCAAGAGGCTGGGCAGGACACTGGGCTGGGCTAAAGGCAGGGCAGGAGGATGAAGGCTAGAGGCAGGGCAGGAGGCTGGGCTGGAGGATGGGCTGGGCTAAACGCAGGGCAGGAGGCAGGGCTGGAGGATGGGCTAAACGCAGGGCAGGAGGCAGGGCTGGAGGATGGGCTGGGCTAAACGCAAGAGGCTGGGCAGGACACTGGGCTGGGATAAAGGCAGGGCAGGAGGCTGGTGCTAAACGCAGGGCTGTAGGCTGGGCTAAACGCAGGGCTGGAGGCTGGGCTAAACGCAGGGCTGGAGGCTGGGCTAAACGCAGGGCAGGAGGCTGGGCTAAACGCAGGGCTGGAGGCTGGGCTAAACGCAGGGCAGGAGGCAGGGCTGGAGGATGGGCTAAAGCAGGGCAGGAGGCAGGGCTGGAGGCTGGGCTAAAGGCAGGGCTGGAGGCTGGGCTAAAGACAGGGCTGGAGGCTGGGCTAAACGCAGGGCTGTAGGCTGGGCAGTACACTGGGTTGGGCTAAACGCAGGGCTGTAGGCTGGGCTAAACGCAGGGCTGTAGGCTGGGCAGTACACTGGGTTGGACTAAACGCAGGGATGGAGGCTGGGCTAAATGCAGGGCTGGAGGCTGGGCTAAACGCAGGGCTGGAGGCTGGGCTAAACGCAGGGCTGGAGGCTGGGCTAAAGACAGGGCTGGAGGCTGGGCTAAAGACAGGGCTGGAGGCTTGGCTAAAGACAGGGCTGGAGGCTAGGCTGGACACTGGGCTGACACAATTCTAACTGTTCAATTATTGACCAGAAGTAAAGTGTGTTTGAAGCCAGGATTGTGTGTGTGTGTGTGTGTGTGTGTGTGTGTGTGTGTGTGTGTGTGTGTGCGTGTGTGTGTGTGTGTGTGTGTGTGTGTGTGTGTGTGTGTCCCCCAGGTGAAGTCCGCTGAGCCATTGTAACATTACCATTGCAAAACAGAACCATCTGCAATTAAAAGAGCCAGCCAATCATATCGACCGCATCGCTGCTTTCATCTGACATCATTAGGTATGGAACACAATGTCACAACCGCTGGACCATTCTGGGGTTGCACCCCATTTACCACCCCATTCCCTACATAGTGCCCTACTCTGACCTGTAGTGGCTGATATCACAGTCTGATAGAGATCTGTAGTGGTTGATATCACAGTCTGATAGAGATCTGTAGTGGCTGATATCACAGTCTGATAGAGATCTGTAGTGGCTGATATCACAGTCTGATAGAGATCTGTAGTGGCTGATATCACAGGCTGATAGAGATCTGTAGTGGCTGATATCACAGTCTGATATCACAGTCTGATAGAGATCTGTAGTGGTTGATATCACAGTCTGATAGAGATCTGTAGTGGCTGATATCACAGTCTGATAGAGATCTGTAGTGGCTGATATCACAGTCTGATAGAGATCTGTAGTGGCTGATATCACAGTCTGATAGAGATCTGTAGTGGCTGATATCACAGTCTGATAGAGATCTGTAGTGGCTGATATCACAGTCTGATAGAGATCTGTAGTGGCTGATATCACAGTCTGATAGAGATCTGTAGTGGCTGATATCACAGTCTGATAGAGATCTGTAGTGGCTGATATCACAGGCTGATAGAGATCTGTAGTGGGCTGATATCACAGTCTGATAGAGATCTGTAGTGGCTGATATCACAGTCTGATAGAGATCTGTAGTGGCTGATATCACAGTCTGATAGAGATCTGTAGTGGCTGATATCACAGTCTGATAGAGATCTGTAGTGGCTGATATCACAGTCTGATAGAGATCTGTAGTAGGCTGATATCCACAGTCTGATAGAGATCTGTAGTGGCTGATATCACAGTCTGATAGAGATCTGTAGTGGCTGATATCACAGTCTGATAGAGATCTGTAGTGGCTGATATCACAGTCTGATAGAGATCTGTAGTGGCTGATATCACAGTCTGATAGAGATCTGTAGTGGCTGATATCACAGTCTGATAGAGATCTGTAGTGGCTGATATCACACAGTCTGATAGAGATCTGTAGTGGCTGATATCACAGTCTGATAGAGATCTGTAGTGGCTGATATCACAGTCTGATAGAGATCTGTAGTGGCTGATATCACAGTCTGATAGAGATCTGTAGTGGCTGATATCACAGTCTGATAGAGATCTGTAGTGGCTGATATCACAGTCTGATATCACAGTCTGATAGAGATCTGTAGTGGCTGATATCACAGTCTGATAGAGATCACAGTGGCTGATATGTCTGATAGAGATCTGTAGTGGCTGATATCACAGTCTGATAGAGATCTGTAGTGGCTGATATCACAGTCTGTAGAGATCTGTAGTGGCTGATATCACAGTCTGATAGAGATCTGTAGTGGTTGATATCACAGTCTGATAGAGATCTGTAGTGGCTGATATCACAGTCTGATAGAGATCTGTAGTGGCTGATATCACAGTCTGATAGAGATCTGTAGTGGCTGATATCACAGTCTGATAGAGATCTGTAGTGGCTGATATCACAGTCTGATAGAGATCTGTAGTGGCTGATATCATATCAGTCTGATAGAGATCTGTAGTGGCTGATATCACAGTCTGATAGAGATCTGTAGTGGCTGATATCACAGTCTGATAGAGATCTGTAGTGGCTGATATCACAGTCTGATAGAGATCTAGTAGTGGCTGATATCACAGTCTGATAGAGATCTGTAGTGGCTGATATCACAGTCTGATAGAGATCTGTAGTCTGTAGTGGTTGATATCACAGTCTGATAGAGATCTGTAGTGGCTGATATCACAGTCTGATAGAGATCTGTAGTGGCTGATATCACAGTCTGATAGAGATCTGTAGTGGCTGATATCACAGTCTGATAGAGATCTGTAGTGGCTGATATCACAGTCTGATAGAGATCTGTAGTGGCTGATATCACAGTCTGATAGAGATCTGTAGTGGCTGATATCACAGTCTGATAGAGATCTGTAGTGGCTGATATCACAGTCTGATAGAGATCTGTAGTGGCTGATATCACAGTCTGATAGAGATCTGTAGTGGTTGATATCACAGTCTGATAGAGATTGTAGTGGCTGATATCACAGTCTGATAGAGATCTGTAGTGGCTGATATCACAGTCTGATAGAGATCTGTAGTGGTTGATATCACAGTCTGATAGAGATCTGTAGTGGCTGATATCACAGTCTGATAGATAGAGATCTGTAGTGGCTGATATCACAGTCTGATAGAGATCTGTAGTGGCTGATATCACAGTCTGATAAAGATCTTTAGTGGTTGATATCGCAGTCTGATATCACAGTCTGATAGAGATCTGTAGTGGCTGATATCACAGTCTGATAGAGATCTGTAGTGGCTGATATCACAGGCTGATAGAGATCTGTAGTGGTTGATATCACAGTCTGATAGAGATCTGTAGTGGTTGATATCACAGTCTGATAGAGATTTGTAGTGGCTGATATCACAGTCTGATAGAGATCTGTAGTGGCTGATATCACAGTCTGATAGAGATCTGTAGTGGCTGATATCACAGTCTGATAGAGATCTGTAGTGGCTGATATCACAGTCTGATAAAGATCTGTAGTGGTTGATATCACAGTCTGATATCACAGTCTGATAGAGATCTGTAGTGGCTGATATCACAGTCTGATAAAGATCTGTAGTGGTTGATATCACAGTCTGATATCACAGTCTGATAGAGATCTGTAGTGGCTGATATCACAGTCTGATAGAGATCTGTAGTGGCTGATATCACAGTCTGATAGAGATCTGTAGTGGCTGATATCACAGTCTGATAGAGATCTGTATATGATATCACAGTCTGATAGAGATCTGTAGTGGCTGATATCACAGTCTGATATCACATCTGTAGAGATCTGTAGTGGCTGATATCACAGTCTGATAGAGATCTGTAGTGGCTGATATCACAGTCTGATAGAGATCTGTAGTGGCTGATATCACAGTCTGATAAAGACAGTCTGGTAGATATCTGTAGTGGCTGATATCACAGTCTGATAGAGATCTGTAGTGGCTGATATCACAGTCTGACAAAGATCTGTAGTGATATCACAGTCACAGTCTGATAGAGATCTGTAGTGGCTGATATCACAGTCTGATAGAGATCTGTAGTGGCTGATATCACAGTCTGATAGAGATCTGTAGTGGCTGATATCACAGTCTGATATCACAGTCTGATAGAGATCTGTAGTGGCTGATATCACAGTCTGATAGAGATCTGTAGTGGTTGATATGGGGATGGGACATTAGTGTCCCGACTCTCTGCGGTCATTAGAAATCCCACGGCACTTATCGTAACCCAATGCTCCAGGGATGGGACATTAAACTGGTGTCCTGACTCTCTGCTGTCATTAGAAATCCCACGGCACTTATCGTAAGAGTGGAAGTGTCAACCCCCGTATCACGTCCGGGAGTGGCTTTGTATCATTGGTTAATTTACAGATATAAATAGAACATATAAAAAGCATGAATGGATAACATACGATCATAGCTACACAGGCCTACAAACATTATTTTTCAATGGGATAGCAAAAACTTAATAACCACGAGAATGGCTTCAGATCAAACTCTACGTTGAGACTGGGAAGGGAGCAAGGGTCTTTAAATTAAAGATCCAGACGGCCTCTCGTTTTAACAATAAATTGTCAAGGTCACCTCCTCTCCTCGGGAGGGTGACGTGTTAAATGCCGAGAAGGGAGGAAATAGAGTGGTTTGTTTCCAAAAAGTGGGCCTCAACTGGGCACCTAATGGTGCTACGATGCTCAGAAATGATATTATTGCACACAGAGTGAGTCCATTCAACTTGTTATGTGACTTGTTAAGCACATTTTTACTCCTGAACGTATTTAGGCTTGCCATAACAAAGGGGGTGAATACTTATTGACTCAAGACATTAGAAAACATCATTCTACTTTGACACTGTGGGGTATTGTGTGTAGGCCAGTGACAAAAACATCTAAACGTAATCCATTATAAATTCAGGCTGTAACACAACAAAACGTGTAAAAAGTAAAGGGGTGTGAATACTTTGTGAAGGCCCTGTATATCACCCCTCACCTCTCCACCTGAAAGCTAATGTGTGGTGAGCATTCTGGCACAAAATGGTCGCCATGCATCACCCAGGTGGGTGCCACACATTGGTGGTGGATGAGGTGAGTTTCTCCCTTGTATGTAAAGCACTTTGAGTACCTCAGTTGGTAGAAAAGCACTATATTTATGAACGGCTATGCCTGATATCCTTTGTGGTGGGATTTCTCAAATCAAATCAAATTTCATTGGTCACATACACATATTTAGCAGATGTTATTGCGGGTTGGTCATCGCGGTGGTGTCACAGGTCTACTCATTTCTCCTAAGATTTTTTTTAAATTCTCTTTTCTCCCTCTCTCACCTATCCATCTCCTCATTTGAATTCCATGCAATCACAGTCACTTATCCACTCAAGCTTAACATTATTGTCATCTATCGCCCACTAGGTGCCCTTGGAGAGTTCCTCAATGATCTGGACACCTTGATAAGCTCATTTCCACCGCTAATCGTACTGGGCGACTTCAACCTCTCTACGTCTGACTTCAATTCATTTCTTTCCACCTCCTTCTTTCTCCTCCTTTCCTCTTTTGACCTCACCCTTTCCCAGTCCCCTCCCACTCACAAGGCAGACAATATACTTGACCTCATCTTTACTAGAGGCTGTTCTCCTACTAATCCCACTTTGACTGCCCTCCATGTCTCTGATCACTACTTTGTTTCCCTATCTCACCATCTCTCCTCCAACCCTAACCACTCAGCCCCTACCCAGATGGCCATGCATTGCCGCAATATTCACTCTCTCTCCCACTACTCTCGCCTCTTCTATCCTATCATCTCTTCCTTCTGCTAAATCCTTCTCGCTCCCATCTCCTGATTCTGCCTCTTCAACCCTACTCTCCTTCCTTTCCGCATCCTATAATTCACTCTGTCCTCTTTCCTCCCGGCCGGCCCGACCTTCTCCTCCCGCTCCGTGGCTGAGGGACTCGCTGCATGCTAACAGAACAGGGCTTCGGGCAACTGAGCAGAAATGGAGGAAAACTAAACTTCTGGAGGACCTATCATCCTTTCACTCCCTCTTCCCTACCTTCTTTTCTTCTGTATCCGTTGCTTAAGCCACTTTCTACCACTCTAAATTTCAAGCTCGCTCAAAGCAGTGACTCGCTCCTGCAGGTTCATGCTGTACAACATGCGTAAAGTATGATCTTTCCTCACACAGGAAGCGGCGCAGGTCCTAATCCAGGCACTTGTCATCTCCCGTCTGGACTACTGCAACTCGCTGTTGGCTGGGCTCCCCGCTTCCGCCATCAAACCCCTGCAACTTATCCAGAATGTCGCAGCCTGCCTGATGTTCAACCTTCGTAAGTTCTCCCATGTCACCCCACTCCTCCGTACACTCCACTGGCTTTCAGTCGAAGCTCGCATCATCTTCAAGACCCTGGTGCTTGCCTACGGAGCAGCAAGGGGAACTGCCCCTCCTTACCTTCAGGCTATGCTCAAACCCTACATCCCAACCTGAGCACTCCATTCCGCCATCTCTGGTATCTTGGCCCTCCCACCCCTACGGGAGGGCAGCTCCCCTCAGCCCAGTCCAAGCGCTTCCCTGTCCTGGCACCCCAATGGAGGAACAAGCTTCCCCCTAAAGTCAGGACAGCAGAGTCCCTGCCCATCTTCCGGAAAACATCTGAAACCCTCCCTCTGAAGAGTATCTTAAATAACTCTAATATATGCCATTTAGCAGACGCTTTTATCCAAAGCGACTTACATTAATGCGTGCATATACTTTTTTACGTATGGGTGGTCCCAGGAATTGAACCCACTATCCTGGCGTTACAAGCACCATGTACTACCAACTGAGCCACAGAGGACCACGACTGCATGTAATAAGAAATAGGAATGTGAAACTTTCATTCAGGTCAGTTTCTGAGGAACAACATCATATGATAACTTCTCCTCATGACAGTTTGTTCTGTATCACCAGACCAGATCTCTTAGTAATAAAACTACTTTCCTTCCTGGTGATGTAGTCTCTAAACAAACCATCCATAACATACTGAAGAGGAACTGGCATGCTGTATTGTACTGTATTAGCGTAACTCAGTAATTGTTGTCAACAAACTTCCCCTGTCGTCCTGGATTGCCTGGAGGCTCAGAACTTTCAAGTCATGTCCCAAATGGCACCCTGTTCCCTACGAAGTGCACTACTTTTGACCAGGGCCCTATTGGAATACTGTGCCATTTGGGACGCAGTCTTAATCTCCTATCAAACTATGTCCATCGTGTTGTTTAGTAAGAGACAGCCATGTTGTTTTCCTGCCTGTCAAGTCATCCTCCTCCTAATAGGATCAACTGCATCACGTGTCTGATGAAGGTAATGATGATGGTGAAGACTCCTATCACTATGTGGTCGAAGACTAACCTCCACCGTCAAAAACACTAACGTCAGCTAGCGCTCCTTACGTTAGCTCTTGTAAATACCTCAGATCTCAAACCTGGAATGCGGCAGCCGGCGAGAGCTCATTTAATTTCAGAGGCATGAGGGAGACCAGAGAGAACAGACAGTGGTAAATAAGTTTATGAGGAAAAACCAACAACCCTTAAGTCTATTTCAATCAGTATAAAACTACGACTAGCTATGTGAAAGGGGAAGCCAGTCTTGGTCAGAACATTGCATCAGTTGTCAGTGAGCATAGGAGCCTGTATGAGGTGACCATTAAGCCATGGCCAGTTCAATAGAAAGCTTAACTCTCCTGTATCGTCCTCCATGTCCAGAGTCTACCTGTCCCACCTCTACCTGTCCAGAGTCTACCTGTCCCACCTCTACCTGTATGCTGTCACATTACACACGGTTCCTACGTATCTTACTTGTCTGTTCCGTGTTCCTCTTCCTGCTAATAGACTTCTGCTGATATTCCTTTTCTCTGTTGTTATCCTGATAAGAGTTGGTGTTACAACACACAGGGTAGCAGGCGCTCTCTCCCACTGTCTCTGGACGGAAAGAGGATTTGGAAGATTTATATCCTCACACACACACACACACACACACACACAAACACAGCGACACACACACACACACACACACAAGACACTGACACACACACACAAAACACACACACACACACAAACACAGCGACACACGCACACTAATCCCCACCTCATCCTCTTCCTCCTGAGCAAAGCATGCTGGGATATGAAGAGGAAAGGGACCTTGTGTGTGTGTGTGGTTGTATGGAGCTGGTTAGCCATTATCAGGTCAGTCACTTGGTTTATTAACATCCATTCTGTCCAACGACGACACTTCACAAGTTCACTAGTCCATAATGGACTAACTTTGTTCTGACCCAGTATTTTGACCCAAGATGACCCGACTGAAACCTCACAGATCTCTTTTCCACAGCCATTACAAAATGGGTACTGTGTCTCTATTATAGTAGTCTATATACTGTATATATACTGTGTCTCTATTATAGTAGTCTATATATACTGTATATATACTGTGTCTCTATTATAGTAGTCTATATACTGTATATATACTGTGTCTCTATTATAGTAGTCTATATACTGTATATATACTGTGTCTCTATTATAGTAGTCTATATACTGTATATATACTGTGTCTCTATTATAGTAGTCTATATACTGTGTCTCTATATAGTAGTAGTCTATATACTGTATATATACTGTGTCTCTATTATAGTAGTCTATATACTGTATATATACTGTGTCTCTATTATAGTAGTCTATATACTGTATATATACTGTGTCTCTATTATAGTAGTCTATATACTGTATATATACTGTGTCTCTATTATAGTAGTCTATATTATACTAGTAGTCTATATACTGTATATATACTGTGTGTCTCTATTATAGTAGTCTATATACTGTGTCTCTCTATTATAGTAGTCTATATACTGTATATATACTGTGTCTCTATTATAGTAGTCTATATACTGTGTCTCTATTATATACTGTGTCTATATACTGTATCTATATACTGTGTCTCTATTATAGTAGTCTATATACTGTATATATACTGTGTCTATCTATTATAGTAGTCTATATACTGTATATATACTGTGTCTCTATTATAGTAGTCTATATACTGTATATATACTGTGTCTCTATTATAGTAGTCTCTCTATATACTGTATATATACTGTGTCTCTATTATAGTAGTCTATATACTGTATATATACTGTGTCTCTATTATAGTAGTCTATATAGTACTGTATCTGTGTCTCTATTATAGTAGTCTATATACTGTATATATACTGTGTCTCTATTATAGTAGTCTATATACTGTATATATACTGTGTCTCTATTATAGTAGTCTCTATATACTGTATATATAGTCTATATGTCTCTATTATATATAGTAGTCTATATACTGTGTCTCTATTATAGTAGTCTATATACTGTGTATACTGTGTCTCTATTAGTAGTAGTATATATATACTGTGTCTCTATTATAGTAGTATATATACTGTATATATACTGTGTCTCTATTATAGTAGTCTATATACTGTATATATACTGTGTCTCTATTATAGTAGTCTATATACTGTGTCTCTATTATAGTAGTCTATATACTGTATATATACTGTGTCTCTATTATAGTAGTCTATATACTGTGTCTCTATTATAGTAGTATATATACTGTATATATACTGTGTCTCTATTATAGTAGTCTATATACTGTGTCTCTATTATAGTAGTCTATATACTGTGTCTCTATTATAGTAGTCTATATACTGTATATATACTGTCTCTCTATATACTGTTATAGTAGTATATATACTGTATATATACTGTGTCTCTATTATAGTAGTCTATATACTGTATATATACTGTGTCTCTATTATAGTAGTCTATATACTGTATATATACTGTCTCTCTATTATAGTAGTCTATATACTGTATATATACTGTGTCTCTATTATAGTAGTCTATATACTGTGTCTCTATTATAGTAGTCTATATACTGTATATATACTGTGTCTCTATTATAGTAGTCTATATATTAGTAGTGTATATATACTGTGTCTCTATTATAGTAGTCTATATACTGTATATATACTGTGTCTCTATTATAGTAGTCTATATACTGTGTCTCTATTATAGTAGTCTATATACTGTATATATACTGTGTCTATATATATATTATAGTAGTCTATATACTGTGTCTCTATTATAGTAGTCTATATATACTGTGTCTCTATTATAGTAGTCTATATACTGTATATATACTGTGTCTCTATTATAGTAGTCCTATATACTGTATATATACTGTGTCTCTATTATAGTAGTCTATATACTTGGCTCCCTATAATGAGTATATACTATCTGTCATATTATTGTGCTCGTTCAGCAGACCACGTTAATCTGTGTTATGTGTGTGTATACTGTGTGTGTATGTGTGTGTGTGTGTGTGTGTGTGTGTGTGTGTGTGTAGTGTATGTGTGTGTGTGTGTGTGTGTGTGTGTGTGCGTGTGCGTGTGCTGTGCGTGTGCGTGTGCTGTTATGTGTGTGTGTGTGTGTGTGTGTGTGTGTGTGTGTGTGTGTAGTGGTGTACGTGTGTGTGGGCCCAGTGCTGAAAGGGGAATTACTGTGTAGCGTGTTGCTACCTGCTAATCTACAGCCCTGCCTTCCCTCCTCTATACAACGGAGTGGAATATCTCTGCAGTTGCAGTGGGCTATATGATGGATCTATATGACAGATCAATATGACAGATCTATATGACGGACAGCCAATAGTAGAGATCCCTCCCACAGCCAATAGTAGAGATCCCTCCCACAGCCAATAGTAGTAGATCCCTCCCTGTGTCTCTAGTAGAGATCCCTCCCACAGCCATATAGTAGAGATCTATCCCACAGCCAATAGTAGAGATCCCTCCCCAGCCAATAGTAGAGATCCCTCCCACAGCCAATAGTAGAGATCCCTCCCACAGCCAATAGTAGAGATCCCTCCCACAGCCAATAGTAGAGATCCCTCCACAGCCAATAGTAGAGATCCCTCCCACAGCCAATAGTAGAGATCCCTCCCACAGCCAATAGTAGAGATCCCTCCCACAGCCAATAGTAGAGATCCCTCCCACAGCCAATAGTAGAGATCCCTCCCACAGCCAATAGTAGAGATCCCTCCCACAGCCAATAGTAGATATCCCTCCCACAGCCAATAGTAGAGATCCCTCCCCCAGCCAATAGTAGAGATCCCTCCCTATTATAGTAGTATAGATCCCTCCCACAGCCAATAGTAGAGATCCCTCCCACAGCCAATAGTAGAGATCCCTCCCACAGCCAATAGTAGAGATCCCTCCCACAGCCAATAGTAGAGATCCCTCCCACAGCCAATAGTAGAGATCCCTCCCACAGCCAATAGTAGAGATCCCTCCCCCAGCCAATAGTAGAGATCCCTCCCCCAGCCAATAGTAGAGATCCCTCCCCCAGCCAATAGTAGAGATCCCTCCCACAGCCAATAGTAGAGATCCCTCCCACAGCCAATAGTAGAGATCCCTCCCACAGCCAATAGTAGAGATCCCTCCCCCAGCCAATAGTAGAGATCCCTCCCCAGCCAATAGTAGAGATCCCTCCCACAGCCAATAGTAGAGATCCCTCCCCCAGCCAATAGTAGAGATCCCTCCCACAGCCAATAGTAGAGATCCCTCCCCCCAGCCAATAGTAGAGATCCCTCCCCCAGCCAATAGTAGAGATCCCTCCCCAGCCAATAGTAGAGATCCCTCCCACAGCCAATAGTAGAGATCCCTCCCACAGCCAATAGTAGAGATCCCTCCCACAGCCAATAGTAGAGATCCCTCCCACAGCCAATAGTAGAGATCCCTCCCACAGCCAATAGTAGAGATCCCTCCCCAGCCAATAGTAGAGATCCCTCCCACAGCCAATAGTAGAGATCCCTCCCACAGCCAATAGTAGAGATCCCTCCCACAGCCAATAGTAGAGATCCCTCCCACAGCCAATAGTAGAGATCCCTCCCACAGCCAATAGTAGAGATCCCTCCCACAGCCAATAGTAGAGATCCCTCCCACAGCCAATAGTAGAGATCCCTCCCACAGCCAATAGTAGAGATCCCTCCCACAGCCAATAGTAGAGATCCCTCCCACAGCCAATAGTAGAGATCCCTCCCACAGCCAATAGTAGAGATCCCTCCCACAGCCAATAGTAGAGATCCCTCCCACAGCCAATAGTAGAGATCCCTCCCACAGCCAATAGTAGAGATCCCTCCCACAGCCAATAGTAGAGATCCCTCCCACACAGCCAATAGTAGAGATCCCTCCCACAGCCAATAGTAGAGATCCTCTCCCACAGCCATATAGTAGAGATCCCTCCCACAGCCAATAGTAGAGATACCTCCCCCAGCCAATAGTAGAGATCCCTCCCACAGCCAATAGTAGAGATCCCTCCCACAGCCAATAGTAGAGATCCCTCCCCCAGCCAATAGTAGAGATCCCTCCCCCAGCCAATAGTAGAGATCCCTCCCCCAGCCAATAGTAGAGATCCCTCCCACAGCCAATAGTAGAGATCCCTCCCACAGCCAATAGTAGAGATCCCTCCCACAGCCAATAGTAGAGATCCCTCCCCCAGCCAATAGTAGAGATCCCTCCCCCAGCCAATAGTAGAGATCCCTCCCACAGCCAATAGTAGAGATCCCTCCCACAGCCAATAGTAGAGATCCCTCCCCCAGCCAATAGTAGAGATCCCTCCCACAGCCAATAGTATAGATCCCTCCCCCAGCCAATAGTAGAGATCCCTCCCCAGCCAATAGTAGAGATCCCTCCCACAGCCAATAGTAGAGATCCCTCCCCCCAGCCAATAGTAGAGATCCCTCCCACAGCCAATAGTAGAGATCCCTCCCCAGCCAATAGTAGAGATCCCTCCCCCCAGCCAATAGTAGAGATCCCTCCCACAGCCAATAGTAGAGATCCCTCCCACAGCCAATAGTAGAGATCCCTCCCACAGCCAATAGTAGAGATCCCTCCCACAGCCAATAGTAGAGATCCCTCCCCAGCCAATAGTAGAGATCCCTCCCACAGCCAATAGTAGAGATCCCTCCCACAGCCAATAGTAGAGATCCCTCCCACAGCCAATAGTAGAGATCCCTCCCACAGCCAATAGTAGAGATCCCTCCCACAGCCAATAGTAGAGATCCCTCCCACAGCCAATAGTAGAGATCCCTCCCCCAGCCAATAGTAGAGATCCCTCCCACAGCCAATAGTAGAGATCCCTCCCCCAGCCAATAGTAGAGATCCCTCCCACAGCCAATAGTAGAGATCCCTCCCACAGCCAATAGTAGAGATCCCTCCCCCAGCCAATAGTAGAGATCCCTCCCCCAGCCAATAGTAGAGATCCCTCCCCCAGCCAATAGTAGAGATCCCTCCCCCAGCCAATAGTAGAGATCCCTCCCCCAGCCAATAGTAGAGATCCCTCCCACAGCCAATAGTAGAGATCCCTCCCCCAGCCAATAGTAGAGATCCCTCCCACAGCCAATAGTAGAGATCCCTCCCCCAGCCAATAGTAGAAATCCTATTCCCCCAGCCAATAGTAGAGATCCCTCCCCCAGCCAATAGTAGAGATCCCTCCCACAGCCAATAGTAGAGATCCCTCCCACAGCCAATAGTAGAGATCCCTCCCCCAGCCAATAGTAGAGATCCCTCCCACAGCCAATAGTAGAGATCCCTCCCCCAGCCAATAGTAGAGATCCCTCCCCCAGCCAATAGTAGAGATCCCTCCCCCAGCCAATAGTAGAGATCCCTCCCACAGCCAATAGTAGAGATCCCTCCCACAGCCAATAGTAGAGATCCCTCCCCCAGCCAATAGTAGAGATCCCTCCCACAGCCAATAGTAGAGATCCCTCCCCCAGCCAATAGTAGAGATCCCTCCCCCAGCCAATAGTAGAGATCCCTCCCCCAGCCAATAGTAGAGATCCCTCCCCAGCCAATAGTAGAGATCCCTCCCCCAGCCAATAGTAGAGATCCCTCCCCCAGCCAATAGTAGAGATCCCTCCCCCAGCCAATAGTAGAGATCCCTCCCCCAGCCAATAGTAGAGATCCCTCCCCCAGCCAATAGTAGAGATCCCTCCCACAGCCAATAGTAGAGATCCCTCCCCCAGCCAATAGTAGAGATCCCTCCCACAGCCAATAGTAGAGATCCCTCCCACAGCCAATAGTAGAGATCCCTCCCACAGCCAATAGTAGAGATCCCTCCCCCAGCCAATAGTAGAGATCCCTCCCCCAGCCAATAGTAGAGATCCCTCCCCCAGCCAATAGTAGAGATCCCTCCCACAGCCAATAGTAGAGATCCCTCCCACAGCCAATAGTAGAGATCCCTCCCACAGCCAATAGTAGAGATCCCTCCCACAGCCAATAGTAGAGATCCCTCCCACAGCCAATAGTAGAGATCCCTCCCCCAGCCAATAGTAGAGATCCCTCCCCCAGCCAATAGTAACTCCTGACCTCAGACTCCTTCAGACAGAGTTTTCTAGAGCAGCTTTGTACTGCAAAGATTCTGGAAAGATGCCACCCACACGCCTGTGTGTGGTGTGTGTGGTGTGTGGTGTGTGGTGTGTGTGTGTGTGTGTGTGTGTGTGTGTGTGTGTGTGTGTGTGTGTGTGTGTGTGTGTGTGTGTGTGTGTGTGTGTGTGTGTGTGTGGGAGAGAGACAGAAGGAGTGTGTTAGGAAGGAGGTGTGTTAGGAACAGTTTAGCATTCTCCCACCGTCTCCCTGCTCCTGTTCTGCCCTCTTCTCTCCATCAGTTACTGAGGAGTGGGAAGTTCCTCTGAAAAGACTCACTCAGTAACCAGATCACAGAACCAGGACAGGAGCAGAGGAGCGATGAGGGGACCACTCCATGACTGAAGGGGAAACATGAAGGAATGAAGGAAGGAGAAGCAGGATCATGACTCTTTGCTCCACACGTTTCTACTAGTTTGTCCACTCTCTGTTCCCGGAGTCGCCTCTTCACTGTTGACGTTGAGACTGGTGTTTTGCGGGTACTATTTAATGAAGCTGCCAGTTGAGGACCTGTGAGGCGTCTGTTTCTCAAACTAGACACTCTAATGTATTTGTCCTCTCGCTCAGTTGTGCACCGGGGCCTCCCACTCCTCTTTCTATTCTGGTTAGAGCCAGTTTGCGCTGTTCTGTGAAGGAGTAGTAGTACACAGCGTTGTACGAGATCTTCAGTTTCTTGGCAATTTCTCGCATGGAATAGCCTTCATTTCTCAGAACAAGAATAGACTGACGAGTTTCAGAAGAAAGTTATTGGTTTCTGGCCATTTTGATCCTGTAATCGAACCCACAATTGCTGATGCTCCAGATACTCAACTAGTCTCAAGAAGGCCAGTTTTATTGCTTCTTTAATAAGCACAACAGTTTTCAGCTGTGCTAACATAATTTCAAATGCAAATTCATTACTTAAAAATCATACAATGTGATTTCCTGGATTTTTGTTTTAGATTCCGTCTCTCACAGTTGAAGTGTACCTATGATAAAAATGACAGACCTCTGCATGCTTTGTAAGTAGGAAAACTTGCAAAATCGGCAGTGTATCAAATACTTGTTCTCCCCACTGTATATGTTGGGGCTTAAGCTGCATCCCTGTCTCACCCCACGGCCCTATGGAAAGAAATGTGTGTGTTTTTTGCCAATTTTGACCGCACACTTGTTTGTGTACATGGATTTTATAATGTCAGATGTTTTTCCCCCAACACCACTTTCCATCAATTTGTATAGCAGACCCTCGTGCCAAATTGAGTCAAAAGCTTTTTTGAAATCAACAAAGCATGAGAAGACTTTGCATTTGTTTTGGTTTGCTTGTTTGTCAATTAGGGTGTGCAGGGTGAATACGTGGTCTGTCGTATGGTAATTTGGTAAAAAGGCAATTTGACATTTGTTCAGTACATTGTTTTCACTGAGGAAATGAACTAGTCTGCTGTTAATGATAATGCAGAGGATTTTCCCAAGGTTGCTGTTGACGCATATCCCACGGTAGTTATTGGGGTCAAATTTGTCTCCACTTTTGTGGATTGGTGTGATCAGTCCTTGGTTCCAAATATTGGGGAAGATGCCAGAGCTGAGGACGATGTTAAAGAGTTTAAGTATAGCCAATTGGAATTTGTGGTCTGTATATTTTATTATATTTTATATTTTATCTCTATGTATATTTTCTCTCTCTCTCTCCCTCTCTCTCCTTCTTTCTCCCCTCCCCCTATCAGTGATTGACAGCTCTGGCTCCTCCCACCTGGCCCAGCAGGAGGTTACCTCTGGATGTTCTTCTGTTGCTGGTAGCAACCTGCTCTGCTGTTGCTGATAGCGACCTGCTCTTAAGCCCCTAATTAATGTCTCTTTACAGCAGGGGAGGGGAGGAGGGAGGGACTGAGCCTTGGCTGTTGGCCCATGTGTGTGTGTGTGTGTGTGTGCGTGTGTGCGTGTGAGTGAGTGAGAGAGAGAGAAAGACAGAGACAGAGAAACTGCCGCCTTAAAACTACTTAAAACTACTTCTACTCCTGTGCACTTCCCCTACCTTCTTAAGCTCCTCACCATGGTAACTGACCACAACAGAAATGGCCATAGCCCTGCACTCCTCCATAATCCTCCCTAATCACCCTCTGTTGAATAGAGTGACCAGAGGAGAGGAGAGGAGAGGAGAGGAGAGGAGAGGAGAGGAGAGGAGAGGAGAGGAGAGGAGAGGAGAGGAGAGGAGAGGAGAGGAGAGGAGAGGAGAGGAGAGGAGAGGAGAGGAGAGGAGAGGAGAGGCCTGCACTGGGAGGTTGTTCCAGGAACCCTCCCTAACCACACACAGTTGAAACAGAGAGGAGAGGCCTGCGATGGGTGTTCCAGGAACTACTCAAAGGGTTGGCTGGGGATAGGCTGACAGGGGAGAGGAGAAGGGAAGTGGGGAGAGAGAGGAGAGGAGGGAGGAGAAGGGAGTGGAGGAGGAAGGAGGAGAGGCGAGGGAGAGAGGGATAAAAGTGTGTTCCAGAGAGAAGGGTGACACTCTACTGTGAGAGAAGGGAGTGGAGGAGGAAGGAGGAGAGGGCGAGGGAGAGAGGGATAAAAGTGTGTTCCAGAGAGAAGGGTGACACTCTACTGTGAGAGAAGGGAGTGGAGGAGGAAGGAGGAGAGGCGAGGGAGAGAGGGATAAAAGTGTGTTCCAGAGAGAAGGGTGACACTCTACTGTGAGAGAAGGGAGTGGAGGAGGAAGGAGGAGAGGCGAGGGAGAGAGGGATAAAGGGGTGTTCCAGAGAGAAGGGGGTGGAGGAGGAAGGAGGAGAGGCGAGGAGAGAGAGGGATAAAGGGGTGTTCCAGAGAGAAGGGGGTGGAGGAGGAAGGAGGAGAGGCGAGGGAGAGAGGATAAAGGGGTGTTCCAGAGAGAAGGGTGACACTCTACTGTGAGAGAAGGGAGTGGAGGAGGAAAGAGGAGAGGCGAGGGAGAGAGGGATAAAAGTGTGTTCCAGAGAGAAGGGTGACACACTCTACTGTGAGAGAAGGGAGTGGAGGAGGAAGGAGGAGAGGCGAGGGAGAGAGGGATAAAGGGGTGTTCCAGAGAGAAGGGTGACACTCTACTGTGAGAGAAGGGAGTGGAGGAGGAAGGAGGAGAGCGAGGGAGAGAGGGATAAAAGTGTGTTCCAGAGAGAAGGGTGACACTCTACTGTGAGAGAAGGGAGTGGAGGAGGAAGGAGGAGAGGCGAGGGAGAGAGGGATAAAAGTGTGTTCCAGAGAGAAGGGTGACACTCTACTGTGAGAGAAGGGAGTGGAGGAGGAAGGAGGAGAGGCGAGGGAGAGAGGGATAAAGGGGTGTTCCAGAGAGAAGGGTGACACTCTACTGTGAGAGAAGGGAGTGGAGGAGGAAGGAGGAGAGGCGAGGGAGAGAGGGATAAAGGGGTGTTCCAGAGAGAAGGGTGACACTCTACTGTGAGAGAAGGGAGTGGAGGAGGAAGGAGGAGAGGCGAGGGAGAGAGGGATAAAGGGGTGTTCCAGAGAGAAGGGTGACACTCTACTGTGAGAGAAGGGAGTGGAGGAGGAAGGAGGAGAGGCGAGGGGAGAGGGGATAAAGGGGTGTTCCAGAGAGAAGGGTGACACTCTACTGTGAGAGAAAGGGAGTGGAGGAGGAAGGAGGAGAGGCGAGGGAGAGAGGGATAAAGGGGTGTTCCAGAGAGAAGGGTGACACTCTACTGTGAGAGAAGGGAGTGGAGGAGGAGGAAGGAGGAGGCGAGGGGAGAGAGGGATAAAGGGGTGTTCCAGAGAGAAGGGTGACACTCTACTGTGAGAGAAGGGAGTGGAGGAGGAAGGAGGAGAGGCGAGGGAGAGAGGGATAAAGGGTGTGTTCCAGAGAGAAGGGTGACACTCTACTGTGAGAGAAGGGAGTGGAGGAGGAAGGAGGAGAGGCGAGGGAGAGAGGGGATAAAGGGGTGTTCCAGAGAGAAGGGTGACACTCTACTGTGAGAGAAGGGAGTGGAGGAGGAAGGAGGAGAGGCGAGGGAGAGAGGGATAAAGGGGTGTTCCAGAGAGAAGGGTGACACTCTACTGTGAGACTGAATCTTCTGATGAAGCTAGCCACATTCCAGCCTGAGGAATGTCAGAGTCTGACCTCTAAAATACCTGATTACTGCTAGTCACTCTTCTCCTGGCAGGACCTCTAAAATACCTGATTACTGCTAGAGTCACTCTTCTCCTGGCAGGACCTCTAAAATACCTGATTACTGCTAGAGTCACTCTTCTCCTGGCAGGACCTCTAAAATACCTGATTACTGCTAGAGTCACTCTTCTCCTGGCAGGACCTCTAAAATACCTGATTACTGCTAGAGTCACTCTTCTCCTGGCAGGACCTCTAAAATACCTGATTACTGCTAGAGTCACTCTTCTCCTGGCAGGACCTCTAAAATACCTGATTACTGCTAGTCACTCTTCTCCTGGCAGGACCTCTAATACCTGATTACTGCTAGAGTCACTCTTCTCCTGGCAGGACCTCTAAAATACCTGATTACTGCTAGAGTCACTCTTCTCCTGGCAGGACCTCTAAAATACCTGATTACTGCTAGAGTCACTCTTCTCCTGGCAGGACCTCTAAAATACCTGATTACTGCTAGAGTCACTCTTCTCCTGGCAGGACCTCTAAAATACCTGATTACTGCTAGTCACTCTTCTCCTGGCAGGACCTCTAAAATACCTGATTACTGCTAGAGTCACTCTTCTCCTGGCAGGACCTCTAAAATACCTGATTACTGCTAGAGTCACTCTTCTCCTGGCAGGACCTCTAAAATACCTGATTACTGCTAGAGTCACTCTTCTCCTGGCAGGACCTCTAAAATACCTGATTACTGCTAGAGTCACTCTTCTCCTGGCAGGACCTCTAAAATACCTGATTACTGCTAGAGTCACTCTTCTCCTGGCAGGACCTCTAAAATACCTGATTACTGCTAGAGTCACTCTTCTCCTGGCAGGACCTCTAAAATACCTGATTACTGCTAGAGTCACTCTTCTCCTGGCAGGACCTCTAAAATACCTGATTACTGCTAGAGTCACTCTTCTCCTAGTAGGACCTCTAAAATACCTGATTACTGCTAGAGTCACTCTTCTCCTGGCAGGACCTCTAAAATACCTGATTACTGCTAGAGTCACTCTTCTCCTGGCAGGACCTCTAAATACCTGATTACTGCTAGAGTCACTCTTCTCCTGGCAGGACCTCTAAAAACCCCTGATTACTGCTAGAGTCACTCTTCTCCTGGCAGGACCTCTAAAATACCTGATTACTGCTAGAGTCACTCTTCTCCTGGCAGGACCTCTAAAATACCTGATTACTGCTAGAGTCACTCTTCTCCTGGCAGGACCTCTAAAATACCTGATTACTGCTAGAGTCACTCTTCTCCTGGCAGGACCTCTAAAATACCTGATTACTGCTAGAGTCACTCTTCTCCTGGCAGGACCTCTAAAATACCTGATTACTGCTAGAGTCACTCTTCTCCTGGCAGGACCTCTAAAATACCTGATTACTGCTAGAGTCACTCTTCTCCTGGCAGGACCTCTAAAATACCTGATTACTGCTAGAGTCACTCTTCTCCTGGCAGGACCTCTAAAATACCTGATTACTGCTAGAGTCACTCTTCTCCTGGCAGGACCTCTAAAATACCTGATTACTGCTAGAGTCACTCTTCTCCTGGCAGGACCTCTAAAATACCTGATTACTGCTAGAGTCACTCTTCTCCTGGCAGGACCTCTAAAATACCTGATTACTGCTAGAGTCACTCTTCTCCTGGCAGGACCTCTAAAATACCTGATTACTGCTAGAGTCACTCTTCTCCTGGCAGGACCTCTAAAATACCTGATTACTGCTAGAGTCACTCTTCTCCTGGCAGGACCTCTAAAATACCTGATTACTGCTAGAGTCACTCTTCTCCTGGCAGGACCTCTAAAATACCTGATTACTGCTAGAGTCACTCTTCTCCTGGCAGGACCTCTAAAATACCTGATTACTGCTAGTCACTCTTCTCCTGGCAGGACCTCTAAAATACCTGATTACTGCTAGAGTCACTCTTCTCCTGCAGGACCTCTAAAATACCTGATTACTGCTAGAGTCACTCTTCTCCTGGCAGGACCTCTAAAATACTGATTACTGCTAGAGTCACTCTTCTCCTGGCAGGACCTCTAAAATACCTGATTACTGCTAGAGTCACTCTTCTCCTGGCAGGACCTCTAAAATACCTGATTACTGCTAGAGTCACTCTTCTCCTGGCAGGACCTCTAAAATACCTGATTACTGCTAGAGTCACTCTTCTCCTGGCAGGACCTCTAAAATACCTGATTACTGCTAGAGTCACTCTTCTCCTGGCAGGACCTCTAAAATACCTGATTACTGCTAGAGTCACTCTTCTCCTAGTAGGACCTCTAAAATACCTGATTACTGCTAGAGTCACTCTTCTCCTGGCAGGACCTCTAAAATACCTGATTACTGCTAGAGTCACTCTTCTCCTGGCAGGACCTCTAAAATACCTGATTACTGCTAGAGTCACTCTTCTCCTGGCAGGACCTCTAAAATACCTGATTACTGCTAGAGTCACTCTTCTCCTGGCAGGACCTCTAAAATACCTGATTACTGCTAGAGTCACTCTTCTCCTGGCAGGACCTCTAAAATACCTGATTACTGCTAGAGTCACTCTTCTCCTGGCAGGACCTCTAAAATACCTGATTACTGCTAGAGTCACTCTTCTCCTGGCAGGACCTCTAAAATACCTGATTACTGCTAGAGTCACTCTTCTCCTGGCAGGACCTCTAAAATACCTGATTACTGCTAGAGTCACTCTTCTCCTGGCAGGACCTCTAAAATACCTGATTACTGCTAGAGTCACTCTTCTCCTGGCAGGACCTCTAAAATACCTGATTACTGCTAGAGTCACTCTTCTCCTGGCAGGACCTCTAAAATACCTGTTTACTGCTAGAGTCACTCTTCTCCTGGCAGGACCTCTAAAATACCTGATTACTGCTAGAGTCACTCTTCTCCTGGCAGGACCTCTAAAATACCTGATTACTGCTAGTCACTCTTCTCCTGGCAGGACCTCTAAAATACCTGATTACTGCTAGAGTCACTCTTATAGTCTTCTCCTGGCAGGACCTCTAAAATACCTGATTACTGCTAGAGTCACTCTTCTCCTGGCAGGACCTCTAAAATACCTGATTACTGCTAGAGTCACTCTTCTCCTGGCAGGACCTCTAAAATACCTGATTACTGCTAGAGTCACTCTTCTCCTGGCAGGACCTCTAAAATACCTGATTACTGCTAGAGTCACTCTTCTCCCTGGCAGGACCTCTAAAATACCTGATTACTGCTAGAGTCACTCTTCTCCTGGCAGGACCTCTAAAATACCTGATTACTGCTAGAGTCACTCTTCTCCTGGCAGGACCTCTAAAATACCTGATTACTGCTAGAGTCATTCTTCTCCTAGTAGGACCTCTAAAATACCTGATTACTGCTAGAGTCATTCTTCTCCTAGTAGGACCTCTAAAATACCTGATTACTGCTAGAGTCACTCTTCTCCTGGCAGGACCTCTAAAATACCTGATTACTGCTAGTCACTCTTCTCCTGGCAGGGACCTCTAAAATACCTGATTACTGCTCAGAGTCACTCTTCTCCTGGCAGGACCTCTAAAATACCTGATTACTGCTAGAGTCACTCTTCTCCTGGCAGGACCTCTAAAATACCTGATTACTGCTAGAGTCACTCTTCTCCTGGCAGGACCTCTAAAATACCTGATTACTGCTAGTCACTCTTCTCCTGGCAGGACTCTAAAATACCTGATTACTGCTAGAGTCACTCTTCTCCTAGTAGGACCTCTAAAATACCTGATTACTGCTAGAGTCACTCTTCTCCTGGCAGGACCTCTAAAATACCTGATTACTGCTAGAGTCACTCTTCTCCTGGCAGGACCTCTAAAATACCTGATTACTGCTAGTCACTCTTCTCCTGGCAGGACCTCTAAAATACCTGATTACTGCTAGAGTCACTCTTCTCCTGGCAGGACCTCTAAAATACCTGATTACTGCTAGAGTCACTCTTCTCCTGGCAGGACCTCTAAAATACCTGATTACTGCTAGAGTCACTCTTCTCCTGGCAGGACCTCTAAAATACCTGATTACTGCTAGAGTCACTCTTCTCCTGGCAGGACCTCTAAAATACCTGATTACTGCTAGAGTCACTCTTCTCCTGGCAGGACCTCTAAAATACCTGATTACTGCTAGAGTCACTCTTCTCCTGGCAGGACCTCTAAAATACCTGATTACTGCTAGAGTCACTCTTCTCCTGGCAGGACCTCTAAAATACCTGATTACTGCTAGAGTCACTCTTCTCCTGGCAGGACCTCTAAAATACCTGATTACTGCTAGTCACTCTTCTCCTGGCAGGACCTCTAAAATACCTGATTACTGCTAGAGTCACTCTTCTCCTGGCAGGACCTCTAAAATACCTGATTACTGCTAGAGTCACTCTTCTCCTGGCAGGACCTCTAAAATACCTGATTACTGCTAGAGTCACTCTTCTCCTAGTAGGACCTCTAAAATACCTGATTACTGCTAGAGTCACTCTTCTCCTGGCAGGACCTCTAAAATACCTGATTACTGCTAGAGTCACTCTTCTCCTGGCAGGACCTCTAAAATACCTGATTACTGCTAGAGTCACTCTTCTCCTGGCAGGACCTCTAAAATACCTGATTACTGCTAGAGTCACTCTTCTCCTGGCAGGACCTCTAAAATACCTGATTACTGCTAGAGTCACTCTTCTCCTAGTAGGACCTCTAAAATACCTGATTACTGCTAGAGTCACTCTTCTCCTAGTAGGACCTCTAAAATACCTGATTACTGCTAGAGTCACTCTTCTCCTGGCAGGACCTCTAAAATACCTGATTACTGCTAGAGTCACTCTTCTCCTGGCAGGACCTCTAAAATACCTGATTACTGCTAGAGTCACTCTTCTCCTAGTAGGACCTCTAAAATACCTGATTACTGCTAGAGTCACTCTTCTCCTGGCAGGACCTCTAAAATACCTGATTACTGCTAGAGTCACTCTTCTCCTGGCAGGACCTCTAAAATACCTGATTACTGCTAGAGTCACTCTTCTCCTGGCAGGACCTCTAAAATACCTGATTACTGCTAGAGTCACTCTTCTCCTGGCAGGACCTCTAAAATACCTGATTACTGCTAGAGTGGAGAGGAGAGGGAGGTGGAGAGGGAGAGAGAGAGGGGGGGGAGAGAGGGGAGAGCGGATGAAAGGGAGAGGGGGAGAGAGAGGAAAAGGGAGGTAAGCTGTTACTGTAGAGGGAGGTGAGAGGGAGAGGGGGGTGAGAGGGAAGTATGGTGCAGTAAGCTGTTATGGTAGCTACAGAGGTGGGTTGAGAGGTAAAGGGGGGTAAACTGTAGGGCCACAGTGAGAGGTAAAGGGGGGTAAACTGTAGGCCCACAGTGAGAGGTAAAGGGGGGTAAACTGGAGGGCCACAGTGAGAGGTAAAGGGGGGTAAACTGTAAGGCCACAGTGAGAGGTAAAGGGGGGTAAACTGTAAGGCCACAGTGAGAGGTAAAGGGGGGTAAACTGGAGGGCCACAGTGAGAGGTAAAGGGGGGTAAACTGTAGGGCCACAGTGAGAGGTAAAGGGGGGTAAACTGTAAGGCCACAGTGAGAGGTAAAGGGGGGTAAACTGTAAGGCCACAGTGAGAGGTAAAGGGGGGTAAACTGTAAGGCCACAGTGAGAGGTAAAGGGGGGTAAACTGTAAGGCCACAGTGAGAGGTAAAGGGGGGTAAACTGTAGTCCCACAGTGAGAGGTAAAGGGGGGTAAACTGTAGGGGCCACAGTGAGAGGTAAAGGGGGGTAAACTGTAGTCCCACAGTGAGAGGTAAAGGGGGTTAAAACTGTAGTCCCACAGTGAGAGGTAAAGGGGGGTAAACTGTAGTCCCACAGTGAGAGGTAAAGGGGGGTAAACTGTAGGGGCACAGTGAGAGGTAAAGGGGGGGTAAACTGTAGTCCCACAGTGAGAGGTAAAGGGGGGTAAACTGTAAGGCCACAGTGAGAGGTAAAGGGGGGTAAACTGTAAGGCCACAGTGAGAGGTAAAGGGGGGTAAACTGTAGGGGCACAGTGAGAGGTAAAGGGGGGTAACTGTAAGGCCACAGTGAGAGGTAAAGGGGGGGTAAACTGTAGGGGCACAGTGAGAGGTAAAGGGGGGTAAACTGGAGGGGCACAGTGAGAGGTAAAGAGGGTAAACTGTAAGGCCACAGTGAGAGGTAAAGGGGGGTAAACTGTAAGGCCACAGTGAGAGGTAAAGGGGGGTAAACTGTAAGGCCACAGTGAGAGGTAAAGGGGGGTAAACTGTAAGGCCACAGTGAGAGGTAAAGGGGGGTAAACTGTAGGGGCACAGTGAGAGGTAAAGGGGGGTAAACTGTAGGGGCACAGTGAGAGGTAAAGGGGGGTAAACTGTAGTCCCACAGTGAGAGGTAAAGGGGGTAAACTGTAAGGCCACAGTGAGAGGTAAAGGGGGGTAAACTGTAAGGCCACAGTGAGAGGTAAAGGGGGGTAAACTGTAGGGGCACAGTGAGAGGTAAAGGGGGGTAAACTGTAAGGCCACAGTGAGAGGTAAAGGGGGGGTAAACTGTAGGGGCACAGTGAGAGGTAAAGGGGGGGAAACTGGAGGGGCACAGTGAGAGGTAAAGGAGGGTAAACTGTAAGGCCACAGTGAGAGGTAAAGGGGGGTAAACTGTAAGGCCACAGTGAGAGGTAAAGGGGGGTAAACTGTAGGGCCACAGTGAGAGGTAAAGGGGGGTAAACTGTAAGGCCACAGTGAGAGGTAAAGGGGGGTAAACTGTAAGGCCACAGTGAGAGGTAAAGGGGGGTAAACTGTAGGGGCACAGTGAGAGGTAAAGGGGGGTAAACTGTAGGGGCACAGTGAGAGGTAAAGGGGGGTAAACTGTAAGGCCACAGTGAGAGGTAAAGGGGGGTAAACTGTAAGGCCACAGTGAGAGGTAAAGGGGGGTAAACTGGAGGGGCACAGTGAGAGGTAAAGGGGGGTAAACTGTAAGGCCACAGTGAGAGGTAAAGGGGGGTAAACTGGAGGGGCACAGTGAGAGGTAAAGGGGGGTAAACTGTAGGGGCACAGTGAGAGGTAAAGGGGGTAAACTGTAAGGCCACAGTGAGAGGTAAAGGGGGGTAAACTGTAAGGCCACAGTGAGAGGTAAAGGGGGGTAAACTGGAGGGGGCACAGTGAGAGGTAAAGGGGGGTAAACTGTAAGGCCACAGTGAGAGGTAAAGGGGGGTAAACTGTAGGGGCACAGTGAGAGGTAAAGGAGGGTAAACTGTAGTGGCACAGTGAGAGGTAAAGGAGGGTAAACTGTAGGGGCACAGTGAGAGGTAAAGGGGGGGTAAACTGTAGGGGCACAGTGAGAGGTAAAGGAGGGTAAACTGTAGGGCCACAGTGAGAGGTAAAGGGGGGGTAAACTGTAGGGGCACAGTGAGAGGTAAAGGAGGGTAAACTGTAGGGGCACAGTGAGAGGTAAAGGGGGGTAAACTGTAGGGGCACAGTGAGAGGTAAAGGAGGGTAAACTGTAGTGGCACAGTGAGAGGTAAAGGAGGGTAAACTGTAGGGCCACAGTGAGAGGTAAAGGGGGGTAAACTGTAAGGCCACAGTGAGAGGTAAAGGGGGGTAAACTGTAAGGCCACAGTGAGAGGTAAAGGGGGGTAAACTGTAGGGCCACAGTGAGAGGTAAAGGGGGGTAAACTGTAAGGCCACAGTGAGAGGTAAAGGAGGGTAAACTGTAGGGGCACAGTGAGAGGTAAAGGAGGGTAAACTGTAGGGCCACAGTGAGAGGTAAAGGGGGGTAAACTGTAAGGCCACAGTGAGAGGTAAAGGGGGGTAAACTGTAAGGCCACAGTGAGAGGTAAAGGGGGGTAAACTGTAGGGGCACAGTGAGAGGTAAAGGGGGGTAAACTGTAGGGGCACAGTGAGAGGTAAAGGGGGGTAAACTGTAGGGCCACAGTGAGAGGTAAAGGGGGGTAAACTGTAGGGCCACAGTGAGAGGTAAAGGGAGGTAAACTGTAAGGCCACAGTGAGAGGTAAAGGGAGGTAAACTGTAGTCCCACAGTGAGAGGTAAAGGGGGGTAAACTGTAAGGCCACAGTGAGAGGTAAAGGGGGGTAAACTGTAAGGCCACAGTGAGAGGTAAAGGGAGGTAAACTGTAGTCCCACAGTGAGAGGTAAAGGGGGGTAAACTGTAAGGCCACAGTGAGAGGTAAAGGGGGGTAAACTGTAAGGCCACAGTGAGAGGTAAAGGAGGGTAAACTGTAGGGGCACAGTGAGAGGTAAAGGGGGGTAAACTGTAGTGGCAGGTCATTAGTAAAGATTGAAAAAAGTAAGGGGCCTAGACAGCTGCCCTGGGGAATTCCTGATTCTACCTGGATTTTGTTGGAGAGGCTTCCATTAGAGAACACCCTCTGTGTTCTGTTAGACAGGTAACTCTTTATCCACAATATACCAGGGGGTGTAAAGCCATAACACATACGTTTTTCTAGCAACAGACTATGATCTATAATGTCAAAAGCCGCACTGAAATCTAACAAAACAGCTTCCACAATCTTTTTATCATCAATTTCTCTCAGCCAATCATCAGTCATTTGTGTAAGTGCTTGCTTGTTGAATGTCCTTCCCAATAAGCGTGCTGAAAGTCTGTTGTCAATGTGTTCACTGTAAAATAGCATTGTATTGTATCTGGTCAAACACTATTTTTTCCAAAAGTTTCCAAAGGGTTGGTAACAGGCTGATTGGTCGGCTATTTGAGCCAGTAAAAGGGGGCTTTCCTATTCTTGGGTAACGGAATGACTTTTGCTTCCCTCCAAGCCTGAGGGCACACACTTTCTAGTAGGCTTAAATTGAAGATATGGCAAATAGGAGTGGCAATATCGTCCGCTATTATCCTCAGCAATTTTCCATCCAAGTTGTCAGACCCTGGTGGCTTGTCATTGATGATAGACAACAGTCATTTTTTCACCTCTTCCACACTCACTTTACGGAATTCAAAATTACAATTCTTGTCTTTCATCATTTGGTCAGATATACTTGGATGTGTAGTGTCAGCGTTTGTTGCTGGCATGTCATGCCTAAATTTGCTAATCTTGCCAAAGAAAACATCTTTGAAGTAGTTGGCAATATTAGTGGGTTTTGTGATGAATGAGCCATCGGATTCAATGAATGACTGTAGAGTAGAGTTGAGTACAGTACAGTCAAGAAAAGTAAAGTAGAGTATATTTCAGTACAGTAGAGAAGAGTACAGTAGAGAAGAGTACAGTTCAGTATAGTACACAGTAGAGTACACTAGAGTTGAGTACACTATAATATACAGTACTGACCTGAACTATCCTCTACTCTACTGTGCTGCCCTATCAACCAAAAAGGCAGTAACTGCTCATTTGTTAGAACATTAGTTTCTGTCATTTTAATGTCATTTTTGCTACATTAAATACATGCTTAATCACGTGGACAAGTATCCTGCTTCTATTGTATTGTGTTTTGGAGAAAATGGGGGGGTCATATTAGCAGTAACTGTAAAAAAGTTACTGTGAAACCAAGGTAAATGGCATTAACTGTTACTGCCTTTTACCTTGGGTTGAACCTGCCCTTGGCTGCAGTTACTGCCTTTTACCTTGGGTTGAACCTGCCCTTGGCTGCAGTTACTGCCTTTTTACCTTGGGTTGAACCTGCCCTTGGCTGCAGTTACTGCCTTTTACCGTGGGTGAACCTGCCCTTGGCTGCAGTTACTGCCTTTTACCTTGGGTTGAACCTGCCCTTGGCTGCAGTTACTGCCTTTTACCTTGGGTTGAACCTGCCCTTGGCTGCAGTTACTGCCTTTTACCTTGGGTTGAACCTGCCCTTGGCTGCAGTTACTGCCTTTTACCTTGGGTTGAACCTGCCCTTGGCTGCAGTTACTGCCTTTTACCTTGGGTTGAACCTGCCCTTGGCTGCAGTTACTGCCTTTTACCTTGGGTTGAACCTGCCCTTGGCTGCAGTTACTGCCTTTTACCTTGGGTTTGAACCTGCCCTTGGCTGCAGTTACTGCCTTTTACCTTGGGTTTGGAACCTGCCCTTGGCTGC
The DNA here is from genome assembly GCA_036851935.1 of Coregonus suidteri. Taxonomy (NCBI): domain Eukaryota; kingdom Metazoa; phylum Chordata; class Actinopteri; order Salmoniformes; family Salmonidae; genus Coregonus; species Coregonus suidteri. Next base: position 1,430,056 of record CM072255.1, read on the forward strand.
AGTTACTGCCTTTTACCTTGGGTTTGAACCTGCCCTTGGCTGCAGTTACTGCCTTTTACCTTGGGTTGAACCTGCCCTTGGCTGCAGTTACTGCCTTTTACCTTGGGTTGAACCTGCCCTTGGCTGCAGTTACTGCCTTTTACCTTGGGTTGAACCTGCCCTTGGCTGCAGTTACTGCCTTTTACCTTGGGTTGAACCTGCCCTTGGCTGCAGTTGCTGCCTTTTACCTTGGGTTGAACCTGCCCTTGGCTGCAGTTACTGCCTTTTACCTTGGGTTGAACCTGCCCTTGGCTGCAGTTACTGCCTTTTACCTTGGGTTGAAACCTGCCCTTGGCTGCAGTTACTGCCTTTTACCTTGGGTTGAACCTGCCCTTGGCTGCAGTTACTGCCTTTTACCTTGGGTTGAACCTGCCCTTGGTATCGTATCATTTTATTCTGATACAATCGAAAAACTGTACGACACTGACTGACAGTTACACACACATACATTGCTAATCTAGGGACACAACGTCATCGCACAGCATTCCCCGGGGGGGGGGGATTATGGTTGAACTCGCTCTGAAACGCGACACGGGTAAGAACTAGCTAGCTAAGTAGATCTGAGAACATAATTAATTTGCTAGCTAGCTAACTAGCTAGCGAGCAAAGACTAGCAATGCTACCGGCTCCCATAAGAGGAGATCTGCAATCAATACCAACTTCAATCTATTAACCCTATAATTAATTATATTCTGCTACCTCATTAATAATATATCTACTCACATGTCCAGGGTTTCTGGCTTTCCTTTATATTCCAGTAGTGAGTGACTGTCCCGGTCAGGAAAGTTAAAATCCAAAATTGTATCCCATCACCTTTGTTGGTGGCGTATGTAATTAGCACAACAAGCTTTGGCATGCCAAATGTGTGCTCAATGTGTCCTGCTTTCGGTGCCATCATTACATGAATGCGGGAAGAAACTGT
>CM072255.1:1436016-1443516 GCA_036851935.1 Coregonus suidteri
ACTAGAGGCAGGTGAGATAGTCCTTTACTTGTGAAAGGAAAGTCAGATCTCTTTCTCTTGCTCCTTGCAGCCATGCACTTAGAGAACAGTAAAGGGGGGCCTTTGAGGTTGAAAGTTAATTTTCTCGTCCTTCTACAGACAGGACAGGCAGCAAACCTTGTATTTCACAACATTCCTTATCCTGGCGTGGATGACTAAAAACCCAGCAACCGCCTGACCTGCCAGAAAGCACTGTTCTCATCACACATTTACCTATGTTCCAAAAGTCAAACCTGTGTATTTCATTACACCTGCATTACTGACTGTCCAGGTTACCTTTCTCAGGGAGTAAAAAGGTGCTTGAAGAAAGAACATTGAGAATTCCTGATCAGTGTTGAATTAATCCATCTCTAATTAAAGATATGATCAGCTCTAATCCTGCAACCTTTCATCGCTGTGATTAACAAACAGAAAGAAACAGCAGGTTGGATCTAACCAACCGTGTTTAATACCCTGCAGGATTATCAGGATCTAAACCAATCAGGTTAATACCTTCATAAACACAAGGGCTGCAGAACAGTAGGCCTAGAACCCTTCTGTATTAACACTGTGTTAAGTATGGTGACACTGTGTGTTAAGTAGTGGTGACACTGTTTTAAGTAGTGGTGACACTGTTAAGTAGTGGTGACACTGTGTGTTAAGTAGTGGTGACACTGTGTTAAGTAGTGGTGACACTGTGTTGTATGTTGTTAAGTAGTGGTGACACTGTGTTAAGTAGTGGTGACACTGTGTGTTAAGTAGTGGTGACACTGTGTTAAGTAGTGGTGAACTGTGTGTTAAGTAGTGGTGACACTGTGTGTTTAAGTAGTGGTGACACTGTGTGTTAAGTAGTGGTGACACGTGTTAAGTAGTGGTGACACTGTGTTAAGTAGTGGTGACACTGTGTTTAAGTAGTGGGTGACACTGTGTGTTAAGTAGTGGTGACACTGTGTGTTAAGTAGTGGTGACACTGTGTGTTAAGTAGTGGTGACACTGTTTAGTAGTGGTGACCACTGTTTAAGTAGTGGTGACACTATGTTAAGTAGTGGTGACACTGTGTTAAGTAGTGGTGGCACTGTTAAGTAGTGGTGGCACTATGTTAAGTAGTGGTGACACTGTGTGTTAAGTAGTGGTGACACTGTGTGTTAAGTAGTGGTGACACTGTGTTAAGTAGTGGTGACACTGTGTGTTAAGTAGTGGCGACACGGTGTTACTGTCCTCTGTAGCTCAGCTGGTAGAGCACGGCGCTTGTAACGCCAAGGTAGTGGTTTCGATCCCGGGACCACCCCATACACAAAAATGTATGCATGCACGACTGTAAGTCGCTTTGGATAAAAAGCGTCTGCTAAATGGCATATTATTATTATATTATTAAGTATGTGTGACACTGTTAAGTAGTGGTGACACCATGTTAAGTAGTGGTTACACTGTGTGTTAAGTAGTGGTGACCACTGTGTGTGTTAAGTAGTGGTGACACTGTGTGTTTAAGTATTGGTGACACTGTTAAGTAGTGGTGACACTGTTAAGTAGTGGGTGACACTGTGTTAAGTAGTGGTGACACTGTGTTAAGTAGTGGTGACAACTGTATTAAGTAGTGGTGACACTGTGTTAAGTAGTGGTGACACTGAAGTAGTGGTGACACTGGGAAGTAGTGGTGACACTGTGTTAAGTAGTGGTGACACTGTGAAGTAGTGGTGACACTGTGTTAAGTAGTGGTGACACTGTGTTAAGTAGTGGTGACACAGTGTTAAGTAGTGGTGACACAGTGTTAAGTAGTGTGACACTGTGTTTAAGTAGTGGTGACACTGTGTTAAGTAGTGGTGACACTGTTAAGTAGTGGTGACACTGTGAAGTAGTGGTGACACTATGTTAAGTAGTGGTGACACTGTGTGTTAAGTAGTGGTGACACTGTGTGTTAAGTATTGGTGAGACTTAAGTAGTGGTGACACTGTTAAGTAGGGAGTTGGTGACACTATGTTAAGTAGTGGTGACACTGTGTGTTAAGTAGTGGTGACACTGTGTGTTAAGTAGTGGTGACACTGTTAAGTAGTGGTGACCACTGTTAAGTAGTGGTTGACACTGTGTTAAGTAGGGTGACACTGTGTTAGTAGTGGTGACACTGTGTTAAGTAGTGGTGACACTGAAGTAGTGGTGACACTGTGTTAAGTATGGTGACACTGGTGTAAGTAGTGGTGACACTGTGTTAAGTAGTGGTGACACTGTGTTAAGTAGGGGTGACACTGTGTTGTCAAACAGCATGTCACAATACTGATAGACAACTGAAGGTGACAGACAGCATGTCACAATACTGACAGACAACTGAAGGACAGTGACAGGTACTGAAGCCAAACAAGTTAGATTGATGAGAGATATCTGATACTGAATGAAAGGGGAATTACTGTGATACCTGGAGCCAGAAACAGAGAAGCAGTTAACCATTTAAACGCTGTTCTGCAACGCAGCACCAGCATGGGGAGTCAGTTGATGCTAAAGAGAGAGATTGTCCTTTTTTTCACTTTCAGTTTCACTTACTTAGTGAAATGCAGCTAGCTAGTTTAGCCTACTGAAACACCCTGCTCAAACAGACGGATGCTATGTTAGCTAGCTGGCTATGACTTATCCAACACAACACTGGAACTCTTCCAAGTCAAGGTAAGCTTTTGGTTTTACTAATTTATTGCCACAGGGGCCTGCCGGGGTGTAACTGCTTTACTGACTGTACACTGTAACGTTACTGCATGATTTTTTTTTCGCCTGGTCACACACAGCTGATGTGTTGTTCATTGAAGTCTCACAAGCGAAGGGAAAAGGTGAGAGGGAGGAGGAGTGTGTAGATTCGAGAAGGATTATACAACGTGGCTGCTATGAAAGTGAACTGTGTTCACGCATGATAAGGGGTGCATTCATTCCGCCAAATCTGTTGAAAAACGTTCCTTAAACGGAAGCAAACGGAACAAAACGGGGATAAAACATACCAGAATTTGTCCAATAGAATGGTCGTTTGCAACTGTTGGACTAATGATTTACACCCTGTATCACCTAGATGCAGGCAACAGTGTGCAAGGCGGTATTGAATGTCACTGTCTGTCCATGTGTCACCGTCTGTCACCTCAAATCTGTCTCTCGACCTGTGTGCACCTACGTTGTAATCTTTCATTCGTAGGCTAGGTTGTAGCAACCTCATGATGAGTATAGGGAAAATGTCAGTATCATGTAGTAGCCTAAACCTATCGATGTTACATTGAACTGAGTGAATGGAATATGAATGACAGTCATCCAACATGCAGTAATAGAAATAAGGCCATGCTCATGAAAACAAAATTGTCCTCCCTCATCATAAACAGCACTGACCACCACTGATAAACACACACACTACACCACACCATAATAAAACACCACAGGGCCAACACACACCACACCATAATAAAACACCACAGGGCCAACACACACCACACCATAATAAAACACCACAGGGCCAACACACACCACACCATAATAAAACACCACAGGGCCAACACACACCACACCATAATAAAACACCACAGGGCCAACACACACCACACCATAATAAAACACCACAGGGCCAACACACACCACACCATAATACACACACCACACCATAATAAAACACCACAGGGCCAACACACACCACACCATAATAAACACCACAGGGCCAACACACACCACACCATAATAAAACACACATGGCCAACACACACACCACACCATAAAAAACCCACAGGGCCAACACACACCACACCATAATAAAACACCACAGGGCCAACACACACCACACCATACTAAAACACCACAGGGCCAACACACACCACACCATAATAAAACACCACAGGGCCAACACACACCACACCATAATAAAACACCACAGGGCCAACACACACCACACCATACTAAAACACCACAGGGCCAACACACACCACACCATAATAAAAACACCACAGGCCAACACACACCACACCATAATAAAACACCCCAGGGCCAACACACACCACACCATAATAAAACACCACAGGGCCAACACACACCACACCATAATAAAACACCACAGGGCCAACACACACCACACCATACTAAAACACCACAGGGCCAACACACACCACACCATACTAAAACCCCACAGGGCCAACACCCACCACACCATACTAAAACACCACAGGGCCAACACACACCACACCATAATAAAACACCACAGGGCCAACACACACCACACCATAATAAAACACCCCAGGGCCAACACACACCACACCATAATAAAACACCACAGGGCCAACACACACCACACCATAATAAAAACACCACAGGGCCAACACACACCACACCATAATAAAAACACCAACAGGGCCAACACACACCACACCATAATAAAACACCCCAGGGCCAACACACACCACACATAATAAAACACCACATGGCCAACACACACCCACAAACCATACTAAAACAACCACAGTGAGCCACACACTAACACCATAATAAAACACCACAGGGCCAACACCACACCACCACCATACCAAATAAACACCACAGGGCCAACACACACCACACCATAAGCAGGACACCACAGGCCACACACACCACACCATAATAAACACACCAGCTAGCCAACACACACCACACCATATAAAACACCACATGGCCAACACGACACCACACAATAATAAAACACCCCAGTGCCAACACACACCACACCATAATAAAACACCACATGTCCAACACACCCCACACCATACTAAACACCCACAGGCCAACACACACCACACCATAATAAAACACCACAGGGCAAACACACACCACACCATAATAAAACACCACAGGGCCAACACACACACACCATAATAAACACCACAGGGCCAACACAAGCCCACACCATAATAAAAACACCACAGAACTCTCTGAGAAGGCCACCACCAGGCCTGAATCTATCTTCATCACTAACCACGTTCCATCCACAGTTTTTATGCCTGGACGGTGAGCTAGCTAGCAGGGCTACATGATTACAAAACTGGGTTAGCCAGCCTGCCTGGACGGTGTTTGAGCTAGCTAGCAGGTCTACATGATTACAACTGGTTAGCCAGCCTGCCTGGACGGTGAGCTAGCTAGCAGGTCTACATGATTACAACTGGTTTAGCCAGCCTGGCCTGGACGGTGAGCTAGCTATCAGGACTACATGATTCCAACTGGCTAGCAGCCTGCCTGGACGGTGAGCTAGCTAGCAGGACTACATCGATTACAACTGGCTACCAGCCTGTCCTGGACGGTGAGCTAGCTAGCAGGACTACATGATACAACTGGGCTAGCCAGCCTGCCTGGACGGTGAGTTAGCTAGCAGGGCTACATTATTACAACTGGCTAGCCAGCCCTGCCTGGACGGTGAGCTAGCTAGCAGGACTACATGATTACAACTGGTTTAGCCAGCCTGCGTGGACGGTGAGCTAGCTAGCAGGACTACATGATTACAACTGGGCTAGCCAGCCTGCCTGGACGGTGAGCTAGCTAGCAGGGACTACTGATTACAACTGGTTAGCCAGCCTGCCTGGACGGTGAGCTAGCTAGCAGGACTACATGATTACAACTGGTTAGCCAGCCTGCAGTGGACGGTGAGCTAGCTAGCAGGATTTCAGAGAGGGGTCAAGCACAAACTAAAGAGCTATATCATTACACAGCTATGAGACTGTGTTCCATCAAAACCTGTTGTTTTACTATATCACAGTGGAATCTGAACGACAAGAAGGGGACGTCTAGATGGGATTAGTGGAAAGCGGAAAGGCTATGGTAGGGGATGGACAGCTGTCATTTCATTAACCCTTTAGAGACGTTGTTTCTCATGGTGTAACAGGACTCCAGTCAATTCCTGACAGATACTCTGGTCGTCTTAAAGATCCCGTAATTCCAGACCAGCCGATCCCCGCGAGTACGACTGGACATACGAAGCAGCAGTGGCACGGGTCTGACATGACAGGTAGCATTACATCACAACCCCCATGATTTAAGACCCTGGGAATATGGTCTGTGAGAGCATAGTAGACGAAATAGGCGTTGCCCTCTCACTCTACAATCAAAGCTGATAAAGCTTTGTTTGGAAGCAGAGAGAAATGCTTTGGGAAAGTTTGTGGCCTTGATGTATGAATTTGAAGAATTCAGACAGCCAAACACTGGACACTGAGCCAGAGTCAAACTTGAGAAAAAAAGAATTCACACGCTATCCACGTTTGTTTTCAAGGAGATTTAAGGAAGATTGAGTATGATTTGAAGAATTCAGACAGTACCAAGGTCAATAACATACAGACGGAGAGTTTTGTTAGGGCTTTTCTACCAGCGCCATGTCGTGTTGAGTCTGGTCCCAGACGGAGAGAGAGAGAGGGCTTCCCACGGCCATCTGTTCTCAGTGTAAACTCCGCTAAGGCTCCATCGCTCCCCAGATAATACCCACAGTCCTCTACTGCTCCCCGGCTCCCTAAATAATACCCAGGATCATCTCTGCTCATGTTAATTGTTCCCAGAGCGTTCAGCGCTTTAATTGATTCCTCAAAAATAACCAGCCAGCGTCACCCTGGGGGGAGTAGCGAGGCTTCTCTACCGGGCCCTGACACTTCATACTGTAGGAGGGAGTGGGGCTTCTCTACCGGGCCTGACAGTTTCATACTGTAGGAGGGAGTGGGGGCTTCTCTACCGGGCCTGACACTTCAATACTGTAGGAGGGAGTGGGCTTCTCTACCGGGCCTGACAGTTCATACTGTAGGAGGGAGTGGGGCTTCTCTACCGGGCCTGACACTTCATACTGTAGGAGGGAGTGGGGCTTCTCTACCGGGCCTGACAGTTCATACTGTAGGAGGGAGTGGGGCTTCTCTACCGGGCCTGACAGTTTCATACTGTAGGAGGGAGTGGGGCTTCTCTACCGGGCCTGACAGTTCATACTGTAGGAGGGAGTGGGGCTTCTCTACCGGGCCTGACACTTCATACTGTAGGAGGGAGTGTGGGCTTCTCTACCGGGCCTGACACTTCATACTGTAGGAGGGAGTGGGGCTTCTCTACCAGGCCTGACACTTCATACTGTAGGAGGGAGTGGGGCTTCTCTACCAGGGCCTGACACTTCATACTGTAGGAGGGAGTGGGGCTTTCTCTACCGGGCCTGACAGTTCAATACTGTAGGAGGGAGTGGGGCTTCTCTACCGGGCCTGACACTTCATACTGTAGGAGGGAGTGGGGCTTCTCTACCGGGCCTGACACTTCATACTGTAGGAGGAGTGGGGCTTCTCTACCGGGCCTGACACTTCATACTGTAGGAGGGAGTGGGGCTTCTCTACCGGGCCTGACAGTTCATACTGTAGGAGGGAGTGGGGCTTCTCTACCGGGCCTGACACTTCATACTGTAGGAGGGAGTGGGGCTTCTCTACCGGGCCTGACACTTCATACTGTAGGAGGGAGTGGGGCTTCTCTACCGGGCCTGACAGTTCATACTGTAGG
>CM072255.1:1446016-1496016 GCA_036851935.1 Coregonus suidteri
TTCCCTACAGGGCTGCTATCAATCCACGGTTTTGATTCGTGCACGTTTTGAAAGAGACTATCGGTATCACGTCATCTATGCATTTTTTGATGAATCCGGTGACTGAGTGGGCATATTCATTGACGTTACCTCCAGAGGCGACCCGGAACATATTCCAGTCCACGTGATCAAAACAGTCTTGGAGCGTGAATTCTGATTGGTCGGACCAAAGCGGTACAGACCTGATCACCGGAAACTTCCCTCTTGAGTCTTTGTTTGCAGGCAGGGAGAAGCAAGATGGAGTCATGGTCGGATTTTCTGAAAGGAGGACGGGAGAGGGCCTTATACCCATGTCGAAATGGCGTGTAGCAGTGGTCAAGAGTAGAATTTACGTGAGTTAGACAGTCGATGTGTTGGTAATAATTTGGGAGCACGGTTCTCAAATTACTTTTGTTAAAGTCCCCAGCAACAATGAATGCTGCCTCCGGGAATGCAGTCTCCAGTTTGTTCAGGGTCCAATGAAGATCTTTGAGAGGCTTTTTGGTGTCACAGCCATGGCGATAATCACAGTGAACTCTCTCTGATGTTTGGACCAAGTATTCCAAGTAGGCGGAGCAGAGACTTGCAGGTTCCTGCACCATGTGTTTGTTGTTGGTCATAAAGCAGAGCCCACTACCCTCTTGCCAAAGAGAGCCTGCTTCCTATCCGCTCAAAGAAACGGTAAAAACGCGCTGATTGTATATAATCTCACTAAAACCCTGCCTCTCCATCGTCGTCTTCACTTCCTACTCTCCGGTAGAACTCCCAAGCAGCTCGGCTCCTCGCCAAAGAAGCTAGTTTATTGTTCTGCTCTCAGGGAATTCATGGAGGTCGGGTGGACGGTGATTCCAGCGATTCGTATTTCCAAAAGTTCTACACGGGTGTGTGTAGTAATACACGAAACAAACTGATTACAAACATTTGAGAAAAACAACCCCAAAAAAGTAGAAACCTACAATGTTTTATCGGAGCTCGAGGCGAGGCGCCCTCTGTCGGCGCCATTTTAGCATGTTTACTGTTTGCTGATGATCTGGTGCTTCTGTCCCCAACCAAGGAGGGCCTACAGCAGCACCTAGATCTTCTGCACAGATTCTGTACAGACCTGGGCCCTGACAGTGAATCTCAGGAAGACAAAAATAATGGTGTTTCAAAAAAGATCTGGTTGCCAGGTCCACAAATACATATTCCACCTAAACACCGTTGCCCTAGAGCACACAATAAACTATACCTACATCAGCCTAAACATCAGCGCCACAGGTAACTTCCACAAAAGCTGTAAACGATCTGAGAGACAAGGCAAGAAGGGCCTTCTATGTCATCAAAAGGAACATAAAATGTTATATCCCAATTAGGACCTAGCTAAAAATACTTGAATCAGTTATAGAACCCATTGCCCTTTATGGTTGTGAGGTCTGGGGTCCGCTCACCAACCAAGAATTCACAAAATGGGACAAACACCAAATTGAGACTCTGCATGCAGAATTCTGCATAAACATCCTCAGTGTAAAACATAAAACACCAAATAATGCATGCAGAGCAGAATTAGGATGATTCCCGCTAATTATCAAAATCCAGAAAAGAGCAATTCAATTCTACAACCACCTAAAAGGAAGTGATTCCCAAACCTTCCATAACAAAGCCATCACCTACAGAGAGATGAACTTGGGAGAAGAGTCCCCTAAGTAAGCTTGTCCTGGGGCTCTGGGGCTCTGTTCACAAACACAAACAGACCCCACACAGCCCCAGGACAATAACAACAACAACACAACTAGACCCAACCAAATCATGAGAAAACAAAAAGAGAATTACTTGACACATTGGAAAGAACAAACAAAAAAACAGAGCAAACTAGAATGCTATTTGGCCCTAAACAGAGAGTACACAGTGGCAGAATACCTGACCACTGTGACTGACCCAAACTTAAGGAAAGCTTTGACTATGTACAGACTCAGTGAGCATAGCCTTGCTATTGAGAAAGGCCGCCGTAGGCAGACCTGGCTCTCAAGAGAAGACAGGCTATGTGCACCCTGCCCACAAAATGAGGTGGAAACTGAGCTGCACTTCCTAACCTCCTGCCAAATGTATGACCATATTAGAGACACATATTTCCCTCAGATTACACAGACCCACAAAGAATTCGAAAACAAATCCAATTTTGATAAACTCCCTATCTACTGGGTGAAATACCACAGTGTGCCATCACAGCTGCAAGATTTGTGACCTGTTGCCACAAGAAAAGGGCAACCAGTGAAGAACAAACCCATATTTATGTTGATTTATTTTACTTTAACTATTTGCACATTGTTACAACACTGTATATAGACATAATATGACACCTGAAATGTCTTTATTCTTTTGGAACTTTTGTGAGTGTAATGTTTACTGTTAATATTTATTGTTTATTTCACTTGGTTTGGCAATGTTAACACACGTTTCCCATGCCAATAAAGCCCCCTGAATTGAGTTGAACTGAGAGAGTGACAGAGACAGACAGAGAGAGAGTAATAGATAGACAGATAGCGGTTTTAGGTGGCATGGCTCCAGGGTAACCAGTTGTACATGTGGGATCTGAATGGTAATGGGGAGCATAACACCAATTAGCAGGCAGGTCACTGGAGAGGTGCTTTAATCAACTGGTGACCTCTTCCTGATCCTGGTGACCATGATGAGGAGACAACCGGAGACAAACCATGACAGAAAAGACTAAGGGGCTCTAAGAGAACAACTCAGTTGATCTAGAAAGAATGATGGGTAATGAAGGTCAAGGTTACCTCAAACTATCAACACAAGTGATCACTCTTGACCTTTATTAAAAAAGGTGCAATGTGCAGAAAAAGCTCCACCATTTCCTAGTTGCTCAAATTCTAATAGTTCGCCTAATTTCAGTTTATGCGACAAAACAAGCAATGTAGTGTAGAACATCCTTGTACCATCTAAACTGCTGTGAAATATATTTTCCGTAACCAAAAATATAGTATTTTCAGCTGTTTGAAGCTGGTGTACAAAACCGAAAGGAAAAGACGCAGAAATTAAACTTAAGAACGGGAAGCATAGAAATAGTGCACATAGAACAGATCTACCGCTTCTTAGACTGGCTTTCAATGAGAGTGACAGATCTATAACTCACATTTCTATGTGAATTTGGTCGGGTCGCCCCAAAAAGTTACATATTGCAGCTTTAAAAACCAGATTCCCATCTGAAGAAAGTGGAGCCTTTCTACCATTATAAAGGGCTGGTTTATAGACCATGAGTGGTGGGCTGATACAACAATAACACAGGGGTCATAGACCTTGAGTGGTGGGCTGGTACAACAATAACACAGGGGTCATAGACCTCGAGTGGTGGGCTGGTACAACAATAACACAGGGGTCATAGACCTCAAGTGGTGGGCTGGTACAACAATAACACAGGGGTCATAGACCTCGAGTGGTGGGCTGGTACAACAATAACACAGGGGTCATAGACCTCAATAACACAGGGGTCATAGACCTCAAGTGGTGGGCTGGTACAACAATAACACAGGGGTCATAGAATTCTTCATCATAGGGCAAGACCTTCCATTAACGAGCCCTCCGGTCCACCCCGCTATTAAAACAGAGAACACCCTTCCACTATCCAGGGAACACCGGAACACAGTCCCCAAACCATAACAAAGGACGTCAGCAGCCGGCCTCATCTGGTTGTCTTCACACAAACACCACTAACCTATGATTATAGCCTGTTGGAATATTTCCATCACCATCATCATCTGCAGTAAGGATCAATGATTATCATTCCCGATGCTTCATTGATTGATTATCAATAAAGGGGGATTTTATTGCATTAAGCTGTTTGATTCGGATATAATCAACGCATTGCATCTCATGGAGAACAGGCCTTTGGATTAGATTCCTATTATTCATTACTGTCAATATTCCATTTTCTTCCCGATATTACATGTATTGATTCTGTAGGCTATTTTGAAATAGTATCCTAGTCACCTATAGCTATGTGCTATGAGCAATGTCCCCAGCCCTTAATGAGCATAGCAGAGTAATGTCTACAGTAACAGCATAGCAACCCTTTAGTAACGGCTACAGTAACAGCATAGCAACCCTTTAGTAATGTCTACAGTAACAGCATAGCAACCCTTTAGTAACGTCTACAGTAACAGCATAGCAACCCTTTAGTAATGTCTACAGTAACAGCATAGCAAACCTTTAGTAGTAATGTCTACAGTAACAGCATAGCAACCCTTTAGTAAACGTCTACAGTAACAGCATAGCAACCATAGCTTTAGTAATTTAGTACTACAGTAACAGCATAGCAACCCTTTAGTAACGTCTACAGTAACAGCATAGCAACCCTTTAGTAATGTCTACAGTAACAGCATAGCAACCCTTTAGTAATGTCTACAGTAACAGCATAGCAACCCTTTAGTAATGTCTACAGTAACAGCATAGCAACCCTTTAGTAACGTCTACAGTAACAGCATAGCAACCCTTTAGTAATGTCTACAGTAACAGCATAGCAACCCTTTAGTAATGTCTACAGTAACAGCATAGCAAACCCTTTAGTAATGTCTACAGTAACAGCATAGCAACCCTTTAGTAATGTCTACAGTAACAGCATAGCAACCCTTTAGTAACGTCTACAGTAACAGCATAGCAACCCTTTAGTAATGTCTACAGTAACAGCATAGCAACCCTTTAGTAATGTCTACAGTAACAGCATAGCAACCCTTTAGTAATGTCTACAGTAACAGCATAGCAACCCTTTAGTAACGTCTACAGTAACAGCATAGCAACCCTTTAGTAATGTCTACAGTAACAGCATAGCAACCCTTTAGTAATGTCTACAGTAACAGCATAGCAACCCTTTAGTAATGTCTACAGTAACAGCATAGCAACCCTTTAGTAACGTCTACAGTAACAGCATAGCAACCCTTTAGTAATGTCTACAGTAACAGCATAGCAACCCTTTAGTAACGTCTACAGTAACAGCATAGCAACCAATGCGTGTAGGTGTGGCGCTTCTTTACCTTCAGAAGCGGATCAGGGCCCGGTTTCCCATAGCGATGGAACTTACATTTACGAGTGTTTTAATGATGCATCTTTCCTACAACGGCCGAAGACGTAACATGCGTTTCCCAAAACACCACGCAGAGAGAACAGTCGCTAAGTGCATCGTTGGATTATTTTAAGGCTGGTTATGACACCTACATAAGAGGGTCAAAACCCACAAAACCCACTAAACCTACCACACAAGGCAAAACATTCCATTCCACCATAGCCTACGTGTCAACAGTATGTTTATGCTACATAACATTTTAAATTGACCATGTTAAATGATCATTGTAATTGCGCACAAAATTATGTCAGATATGCACCGACCCCAATGCTCTGTTGCTGATGACTGGGATGAATGCAGGAGCAGATCTCAGGAGCAGGACAAGACACCCTCTATTTGACTGATGACTGATATCAGGGCCTGTACCTGATAGGCCTATCTGGCTGATATGATTATGATGGTCATAATGCTTCATGACAGTGTCATAAAGTGTATTTTACAGTCCAAGTAATTTATGATGAAGAAATAAAACATGACTGTAAATAATTCATTACAACAACAACAAAGGACTTAAGAAACACATATTCAAACAAAAGGAAACTTCTTGGCAGAAAAAAAACACATTAGAATAAATGTGGGTTCTGACTCTCCTATGTAGGTTTCATACCCAGCAGTAAAACAACACAATACACATGTCACAACAGGTGTAAATATATGGGCCATGGCAGTGTTATGACCATGTTATGACAGGTCATGACAACTTATGTCAGCTGTTATGACATGTTTATGACCGTGTCATAACGACGCTGGGTGTCAAGTAGTGTTAGCACTTATTCTAACGCTTACCCTGTAATAACGCACCACATCATCGATTTGGCACATCATGGCGCACACGCGGTTACACATCATGAAATGTATTGAGACCAATTCCAGACAAGTAGCCTACAAGTAGCAAAATAGAACTCAATTGAACATGACATGTATTTAAACATGATTTAAAATAGGCCTATAGCCTACTGTTTATATTTTTAATACAGTCATCTCGGTTTTAATTTGAAGCATCTTTTTATACTTTGCTTGTTCGTGTTATTGGCAAAAACATTGTCAACTTCGTTCTGAATGTATCGGCGGTCACAGAGAGACGGATAAACCATGTGATTCTATGTTTAGCAGAGATCTTCTGTGTATAAAGTGATGCAGGAGGGCAAAAAAAAAAAGCATCTAACGACGCACTTACTGCAGCTTTTCAAGTGCCAAGTTAATAACGATGGTTTTGGGAAACAGCTCAGAGATTTAACGACGGTCCCTACGAAGATTCTAACGATGAACTTTAGCCTTAAGATGCTTTTTTGGGGAAACCGGGTGAAGGTGGCTCCGGTGCAACGGTCCAGGCTATGGTCCAATACGCTCCGGTGATCGAGTTCAATACAGCGCTTCGAATAACAATAGAGTCAATACGTTCAAATGAATATCTTGTCAGCGATGCATGCACTATTATAGAGGCTGATAGGATTCATATCACCTGGGTTTGTAAATAAGCAAAGGTGAATTCACCAATCGAGAGTCAATAGGTTATTGTTTCATACACAGGTAGGCCTATGAGGTGTTGATTTTGTAGAGAGAAAAAAAAAAAAGCGAGAGAAGTCTGCACTTACCTGCTGAAAATGGCTTCACGAACCCTCTGTATTAGCGCATGGCACAAGCAGACTCCTGTTGTTTCTCGGAAGGATACCAAGGCACCGAAGCAGAGCAGTAGTTGAGTTCTATCACCTTGGACGTCGGAGCGGCTGGTCGCCGTATCCAGGCAACCTCGTCCTCTGCGAAGCACCTGGCGGAAAAGGATCGCGCACAGGCTGGCAAAGGTAGGAAGTTGCAGGGCGGTGGAAAACAGCGTTTTAAGTAAACGGTACGGTACTTCTCTTGCAAATGTGTGGTCTGTTTCATCCAACTAAGGTCCTCCTTACCTCCCTCCCTCCCCCTCCCTCCCTCTCTCCCTCCCCCCTCTCTCTCTCCCCTCCTCCCCCTGGTCTGCAGGCGCCGTCGCCGACATGGCACCGACGCCCTCTACCGCAATCAGGCCGTTTGCGCACGAGCCGTACCGTATTCTTGATAAATTGTGTGCAGACCCTGCACCTTGCTACAGATCCTGAACCGGGGAGGCGGGCCCGTGGACCCACCGGGTGTGTGGAGGATGCTTAGGCATCAAATCACGTGTTTGATGTATTTGATACCGTTCCATATACTCCGCTCCAGCCATTACCAGGAGCCCGTCCCTCCCAATGAAGGTCCAACCTCCTGTGGTTCCAACCCAATGAAGGGCTGACTGACTGAATCAGGTGTATCTCACTGGCCTGGGAACCTGGGGGGGTGTTCAGAAGGATGGAAGGTTTTGGTTGAATCAACGTTGTTTCCACATCATTTCAATTGAAATTACGTTGAACCAACGATCTCTATGGCTGCATTTACACAGGCAACTTCCCAATGAACATTCTGGGCCCAATTGTCTGTTTTGTATTGTCTGGAAACTCACTTGTAGAATTGGTTTGCTGTAGGTCTCTTAAAAAAGAGAAGCCCTGCAAGGTTATTAAAAAAGAGTCTCCAAACCCCCTCTGATTTAAAATCTAGATCTGGTCTTGGTATTTTTCATGTAAATGTATGCCGCCTGTTGTCTAAAATTGATGGGGTTAGGATTTGGGCTAAATCAACTGATGTAATTGTGTTTTCTGAAACTTGGCTCAGCAAGTCTGTTCTTGATAAGGATATTTGTATAAGTGGTTATAATGTGTATCGCACTGATTGAGTTAAGAAAGGTGGGGGGTGTGGCTATATATGTAAAGACTAAATTCCTTGTAAGTGTGGCGAAGTCTGAAACTATTTGTAAACAGTTGGAATTTCTTGCTTTGAATCTTGAGGTTCCAAAGGGTCTCTCTATAACTGTGATTGGCTGTTATAGACCCCCCCCCCCCCCCCGCCCTCTGCTCTCGGTGATGCATTTCTTCTCTGATGCACCTTATGTCTGAACTTCTTAACAGTGAAATGATCTTGATTGGTGATCTCAACTGGTGTTGATTAAAGCCTGTGTCTGATGATTTTAAAATGTATTTTAATTCTATGAATCTTACACAGTTTATTAATTCACCCACCCGACCAAATCTCAAATGTCCAGAGAAATCTACCCTCATTGATTTGATATTGACAAAATGTTCCACATGAATATTCTGCGGTTGGTGTTTTCTGAAATGATTTAAGTGACCATTGTGCTGTTGTTGCTGTTAGAAATACTAAGGTAGCTAAAACAAACCCACGCTTTATTCGTAAGAGAAATGTTAAGAGTTTTAATGAGCAGGCTTTCTTTCATGTTTTGTTTTATTTTGACCGTAGCAAGATTGAGCTTATTCCTGATGTGGAAACTGCCTTGAAGTTCTTTCATTATGGTTTTTTTCCAAATAGTAAACAAACATGCCCCATTCCGCAGGTTCAGAGTTAAAGGGCGGGATAATCCATGGTTTTCTTCTGAGCTGTCCTGTATTATTCACAAACGTAATCTAGCCTGGGCTAAACCAAGGAAATCATGTTCTGATTGGCTTCTTTTTAGACAGCTACGAAACAAGTGTTCTTCTCTTCTCAGGAAGGCCAAGTCTGAATATTTTATGTCTGTTACCACTGATAACCTGAATGACCCTAGAAAGCTTTGGAAGGCTTATTAAGTCTATGTCTGGTAACAGTAATGTTAATGAATTACCGTCACGTGTATTGAAGGACTCTGTTGCTGTAGATGACAACTGAAATGCTGAACTGTTTCAATGAACACTTTGTATAATCTGGTAGGCTGTTTGATTCAGTATCTTCTGTCTCTGTAGAACCCTGTGTGGATGAACCGGTCAGAGCTGGTCAAACTTTTAGCTTTTCCCCATTCTCAGTGCAGGAGGTGCGTAAAACCCTGAAATCCTTAGATCAGAGAAAAGCTGCAGGTCCTGATCTTCTTAAAACTGGCAGCTGACTTCATAGCTGAACCACTTACATATCTGTTCAATCTAACCCTGGAATGTAATGAAATTCCAAGGATCTGGAAATCAGCATTTGTCCTACCACTTTTAAAAAGGTCGGAGATCCAACTCTTTTAAATAATTATAGGCCAATCTCAAAGCTGTCACCTCTGGCAGAAATACTTGAAACCCTTGTTAGTGAACAGCTAAAGTCGTTTTTATATACTAACTCTATTTTTTAAATGTACCAATCGGGCTTCAGGAAGAAGCATACCACAATTACAGCAGCCATGAAGGTTTTAAATGATATCACTGAAGCCCTTGACAAAAAAAAAAAACAGCGCTGTGTCTCACTTTTTATTGATCTCTCTAAGGCTTTTGATACAGTTGATCATGCTATCCTGAGGCAGAGATTGTCGAGCGTAGGTCTTTCGGAGCAGTAGCATGGTTTGCTAACTATCCGTCTGATAGAACTCAATGCTCTCAATGTGATGGGCTTCATGTCTGTTAAATGGTCTGTCTGTAATGGTCTGTCTGTTAAATGTCTTCTGTCTGTAATGGTCTGTCTGTAATGGTCTGTCTGTTAAATGGTCTGTCTGTAATGGTCTGTCTGTAATGGTCTGTCTGTAATGGTCTGTCTGTAATGGTCTGTCTGTAATGGTCTGTCTGTAATGGTCTGTCTGTAATGGTCTGTCTGTAATGGTCTGTCTGTAATGGTCTGTCTGTAATGGTCTGTCTGTAATGTAATGGTCTGTCTGTAATGGTCTGTCTGTAATGGTCTGTCTGTAATGGTCTGTCTGTAATGGTCTGTCTGTAATGGTCTGTCTGTAATGGTCTGTCTGTAATGGTCTGTCTGTAATGGTCTGTCTGTAATGGTCTGTCTGTAATGGTCTGTCTGTAATGGTCTGTCTGTAATGGTCTGTCTGTAATGGTGTGTCTGTAATGGTCTGTCTGTAATGGTCTGTCTGTAATGGTCTGTCTGTAATGGTCTGTCTGTAATGGTCTGTCTGTAATGGTCTGTCTGTAATGGTCTGTCTGTAATGGTCTGTCTGTAATATGGTCTGTCTGTAATGGTCTGTCTGTAATGGTCTGTCTGTAATGGTCTGTCTGTAATGGTCTGTCTGTAATGGTCTGTCTGTAATGGTCTGTCTGTAATGGTCTGTCTGTAATGGTCTGTCTGTAATGGTCTGTCTGTAATGGTCTGTCTGTAATGGTGTGTCTGTAATGGTCTGTCTGTAATGGTCTGTCTGTAATGGTCTGTCTGTAATGGTCTGTCTGTAATGGTCTGTCTGTAATGGTCTGTCTGTAATGGTCTAATGTCTGTAATGGTCTGTCTGTAATGGTCTGTCTGTAATGGGCTGTCTGTAATGGTCTGTCTGTAATGGTCTGTCTGTAATGGTCTGTCTGTAATGGTCTGTCTGTAATGGTGTGCCCCAGGGCTCTGCACATGGTCCCCTCTTATTCACTATTTGTATAAATAATTTAGACAAAAAAATTTGCAACTTCACTTTTTACGCTGATACTGCTATTTATTGTTGTACCTTGTCTCTCACAAAAGCTTTTCCAGAACTTGCAAACTGCTTTTTATACTGCTGGACATACCTTGTGTCAATAGAAGCTTATCCTCAACAGCTGACACAACTAAACGATTAGTTACCGGAGTGTAACTCCAGTTCTATGAGTGGAGCGGAGCCCCATAGGGGAGCTCTGCTCCTATTGGTTTACAACTAAACGAATGGTGTTTTCTAAAGCAAGAAACAGACCTCTGAACCTTTCACCTATTACTACCTGGCAGGCAGTGAGATTGAGGCTGAAACCTCATAGAAATATCTGGGAATTTTAAAATCGATGACGGCCTCGCTTTTAAATTGCATATTTCAACAACTTACAAAAAATGTTTGAAGCTGAAGTAGGGATTTTATTTTAGGAATAAGGCCTGTTTTTCTTTTGAAACCAGAAGGAGGCTAGTATCAGCTACATGTATGCCTATATATCAGTATCAGCCTATACTAGACTATGGAGATATTTTATACATGAACGCTTCCGCTCAGTGTTTCAGATCAATTGACACCCTTTAACATGGAGCATTGAGATTTATTTTAAACTGTAAAACCCTTACGCACCACTGCACTTTATATACCAGGGTTGGCTGGCCTTCTCTAGCCACTCGTAGGCTCAGTCACTGGTATACTTTTATTTACGAAGCCATTTTGGGTTTACTACCATTTTATCTGGGCATTTTTATTCTTCAGAAATGTGGTGGGTGCTCTCTTCGTTGGCAGGACTTTATCCTGCTAACTGTTCCAAATGTCCGAAACTGAATTTGGTAAAATGGCTTTTATGTACTCTGCGCCATCGGCTTGGAACGCCTAACAAAATAGTTTTCAACTGGAAGAACTTGTCCCGATTGGTGTTTTTAAATCATTGATGAAGGATTTGGAGGCTGATTCCTTGACCTGTCAATGTTTTTAAATTGCTGTTTTATGATTTCGTTATGCTCCTGTGATTTCTATGGATGTTTACTAGATGACTTGTAGTTGTGGCGGCAGGTAGCTTAGTGGTTAAGAGCGTTGTGCCAGTAACCGAAAGGTCGCTGGTTCTAATCCCTGAGTCGACTAGGTGAAAAATCTGTTGATGTGCCCCTGAGCAAGGCACTTAACCCTAATTGCTCTGGATAAGAGCGTCTGCTAAATGACAAAAATGTAGTTGTTCATGTTGTCTGTCTGTAATTGTGTAATGACTTGATGCTGTCTATCTTGGCCAGGACTCTCTTGAAAAAGAGATTTCAAATCTCAATGAGCCCTTTTCCTGGTTAAATAAAAATGTCCCAAAACATTTTAAGGCTAAATTCATTGTTCGAACCTTTATAGGAGCATCCTTTAATCTCTGCGCTGTTTCCCCAAAACCATCGGTATTAATGTTGCACTTGAAAACGCTCGTAGGCCTAATCTACCGCCTGCACTTGAAAACGCTCGTAGGCCTAATCTACCGCCTGCCTCTCAGAACAGCTAAGTGCGTCATTAGATACTTTATACACAAAAGATCTCAGATAAACATAGAATCACATGGTTTATCCGTCTCTCTGTGACCGCCGATAACCTCAGAACAAAGTTGACTACAAATACAAAGTTGCAATTCATAAAAACAAGTTAGATAAAAAAAAATGCTTCAAATGAAAACCGAGATGACTGCATAAAAATATAAATACAGTAGACTATAAGCCTATTTCAATCCTATTTACAGTTGAAGTCGGAAGTTTACATACATTTAGGTTGGAGTCATTAAAACTCGTTTTTCAACCACTCCACAAATTTCTTGTTAACAAACTATAGTTTTGGCAAGTCGGTTAGGACATCTACTTTGTGCATGACACAAGTAATTTTTCCAACAATTGTTTACAGACAGATTATTTCACTTATAATTCACTGTATCACAATTCCAGTGTGTCAGAAGTTTACATACACTAAGTTGACTGTGCCTTTAAACAGATTGGAAAATTCCAGAAAATGATGTCATGGCTTTAGATGCTTCTGATAGGCTAATTGACATAATTTGAGTCAATTGGAGGTGTACCTGTGGATGTATTTCAAGGCCTACCTTCAAATTCAGTGCCTCTTTGCTTGACATCATGGGAAAATCTAAAGAAATAAGCCAAGACCTCAGAAAAAAAATTGTAGACATCCACAAGTCTGGTTCATCCTTGGGAGCAATTTCCAAACGCCTGAAGGTACCACGTTCATCTGTACAAACAATAGTACGCAAGTATAAACACCATGGGACCACGCAGCCGTCATACCGCTCAGGAAGGAGACGCGTTCTGTCTCCTAGAGATGAATGTACTTTGGTGCGAAAAGTGCAAATCAATCCCAGAACAACAGCAAAGGACCTTGTGAAGATGCTGGAGGAAACAGGTACAAAGGTATCTATATCCACAGTAAAACGAGTCCTATATCAACATAACCTGAAAGGCCGCTCAGCAAGGAAGAAGCCACTGTTCCAAAACTGCCATAAAAAAGCCAGACTACGGTTTGAAACTGCACATGGGGACAAAGATCTTACTTTTTGGAGAAATGTCCTCTGGTCTGATGAAACAAAAATAGAACTGTTAGGCCATAATGACCATCGTTATGTTTGGAGGAAAAAGGAGGTTGCTTGCAAGCCGAAGAACACCATCCCAACCGTGAAGCACGGGGGTGGCAGCATCATGCTGTGGGGGTGCTTTGCTGCAGGAGGGACTGGTGCACTTCACAAAATAGATGGCATCATGGGGAAGGAAAATTATGTGGATATATTGAAGCAACATCTCAAGACATCAGTCAGGAAGTTAAAGCTTGGTCGCAAATGGGTCTTCCAAATGGACAACGACCCCAAGCATACTTCCAAAGTTGTGGCAAAATGGCTTAAGGACAACAAAGTCAAGGTATTGGAGTGGCCATCACAAAGCCCTGACCTCAATCCTATAGAAAATTTGTGGGCAGAATTGAAAAAGCGTGTGCAAGCAAGGAGGCCTACAAACCTGACTCAGTTACACCAGCTCTGTCAGGAGGAATGGGCCAAAATTCACCCAACTTATTGTGGGAAGCTTGTGGAAGGCTACCCAAAACGTTTGACCCAAGTTAAACAATTTAAAGCCAATGCTACCAAATACTAATTGAGTGTATGTAAACTTCTGACCCACTGGGAATGTGACGAAATAAATAAAAGCTGAAATAAATCTCTCTCTACTATTATTCTGACATTTCACATTCTTAAAATAAAGTGGTGATCCTAACTGACCTAAGACAGGGAACTTTTACTAGGATTAAATGTCAGGAATTGTGATAAACTGAGTTTAAATGTATTTGGCTAAGGTGTATGTAAACTTCCGACTTCAACTGTAAATACATTTCATGTTCAATCAATTGAGTTATATATTTCTACTTGTAGGCTACTCTGTATTTCGTGTGTAGCCTAATGTGCGCAATGATGTCTGAAAAATATTTAGTACATTTTTATTGGGTAGCCTAAGCATTAGAATAAGCCATCTCAATATTTGCAAACGTAGGTGGTAATATCTCTCTAGGAGCAGATCCGTCTTCAGTATTGTTAAATAATTATATTAAGGAACGATTTGAATGGAGAAGGCTGATCCGAGAGCAGCGCTGCCTTTCTATCAATCCTACCAGTATGGACACATGATTCAACGAAGCGCTTAGCGACGGGTAGTTCTCTCTGCGTGGTCTTTTGGGAAACGCATGTTACATCTTCGCCCGTTGTGGGAGGAAAGATGCATCATTAAAACATTCGTAAGCCTAAATTCCTTCGCTATGGGAAACCGGCCCTGGACACACACACACACGTTCCATCTTTTTTAGTAACAACATAATACCACTAGAGGTCCTCATCACATCACAGTAAGTAGAGGTCCTCATCACATCACAGTAAGTAGAGGTCCTCATCACATCACAGTAAGTAGAGGCCATCACATCACAGTAAGTAGAGGTCCTCATCACATCACAGTAAGTAGAGGTCCTCATCACATCACAGTAAGTAGAGGTCCTCATCACATCACAGTAAGTAGAGGTCCTCATCACATCACAGTAAGTAGAGGTCCTCATCACATCACAGTAAGTAGAGGTCCTCATTACATCACAGTAAGTAGAGGTCCTCATTACATCACAGTAAGTAGAGGTCCTCATTACATCACAGTAAGTAGAGGTCCTCATTACATCACAGTAAGTAGAGGTCCTCATTACATCACAGTAAGTAGAGGTCCTCATTACATCACAGTAAGTAGAGGTCCTCATCACATCACAGTAAGTAGAGGTCCTCATCACATCACAGTAAGTAGAGGTCCTCATTACATCACAGTAAGTAGAGGTCCTCATTACATCACAGTAAGTAGAGGTCCTCATTCCTCATTACATCACAGTAAGTAGAGGTCGTCATCACATCACAGGAAGTAGAGGCCCTCATTACATCACAGTAAGTAGAGGTCCTCATTACATCACAGTAAGTAGAGGTCCTCATTACATCACAGTAAGTAGAGGTCCTCATCACATCACAGTAAGTAGAGGTCCTCATTACATCACAGTAAGTAGAGGTCCTCATTACATCACAGTAAGTAGAGGCCATCACAGTAAGCAGAGGTCCTCATCAAATCACAGTAAGTAGAGGTCCTCATTACATCACAGTAAGTAGAGGTCCTCATAACATCACAGTAAGTAGAGACCATCACATCACAGTAAGTAGAGACCATCACATTACAGTAAGTAGAAGTCCTCATTACATCACAGTAAGTAGAGGCCATCACATCACAGTAAGTAGAGGTCCTCATTACATCACAGTAAGTAGAGGCCATCACAGTAAGTAGAGGTCCTCATTACATCACAGTAAGTAGAGGTCCTCATCAAATCACAGTAAGTAGAGGTCCTCATTACATCACAGTAAGTAGAGGTCCTCATCACATCACAGTAAGTAGAGGTCCTCATTACATCACAGTAAGTAGAGGTCCTCATTACATCACAGTAAGTAGAGGTCATCATCACATCACAGTAAGTAGAGGTCCTCATTACATCACAGTAAGTAGAGGTCCTCATTACATCACAGTAAGTAGAGGCCATCACATCACAGTAAGTAGAGGTCCTCATCACATCACAGTAAGTAGAGGTCCTCATCACATCACAGTAAGTAGAGGTCCTCATTACATCACAGTAAGTAGAGGTCCTCATTACATCACAGTAAGTAGAGGTCCTCATTACATCACAGTAAGTAGAGGTCCTCATTACATCACAGTAAGTAGAGGTCCTCATCATCACATCACAGTAAGTAGAGGTCCTCATCACATCACAGTAAGTAGAGGTCCTCATCACATCACAGTAAGTAGAGGTCCTCATCACATCACAGTAAGTAGAGGTCCTCATTACATCACAGTAAGTAGAGGTCCTCATTACATCACAGTAAGTAGAGGTCCTCACATCACAGTAAGTAGAGGTCCTCATTACATCACAGTAAGTAGAGGTCCTCATTACATCACAGTAAGTAGAGGTCCTCACATCACAGTAAGTAGAGGTCCTCATTACATCACAGTAAGTAGAGGTCCTCATTACATCACAGTAAGTAGAGGTCCTCATTACATCACAGTAAGTAGAGGTCCTCATTACATCACAGTAAGTAGAGGTCCTCATCACATCACAGTAAGTAGAGGCGTCATCACATCACAGTAAGTAGAGGTCCTCATTACATCACAGTAAGTAGAGGTCCTCATTACATCACAGTAAGTAGAGGTCCTCATTACATCACAGTAAGTAGAGGTCCTCATTACATCACAGTAAGTAGAGGTCCTCATCACATCACAGTAAGTAGAGGTCGTCATCACATCACAGGAAGTAGAGGCCATTACATCACAGTAAGTAGAGGTCCTCATTACATCACAGTAAGTAGAGGTCCTCATTACATCACAGTAAGTAGAGGTCCTCATCACATCACAGTAAGTAGAGATCGTCATCACATCACAGGAAGTAGAGGCCATTACATCACAGTAAGTAGAGGTCCTCATTACATCACAGTAAGTAGAGGTCTCATCACATAGACAGTAAGTAGAGATCGTCATCACCATAGACATCACAGGCCAAGTAGAGGCCATTACATCACAGTAAGTAGAGGTCCTCATTACATCACATAAGTAAGTAGAGAGTAGTAGTAGATCATTTCACAGTAAGTAGAACCAGTAGACCTATATACATCACAGTAGTAGAGGTTCAACCATAGACAAGTAAGTTAGAGGTCCTAGAAGCAGGGTTCAACCATAGACCTAATATAACTTTAGAGGGCTAGAAGCAGGGTTCAACCATAGACCCATATACTTTAGAGGGCTAGAAGCAGGGTTCAACCATAGACAATATCACAGTAGGGCTAGAAGCAGGGTTCAACCATAGACCTAATATAACTTTAGAGAGCTAGAAGCAGGGTTCAACCATAGACCTAATATAGTAAGTTAAGGGCTAGAAGCAGGGTTCAACCATAGACCTAATATAACTTTAGAGAGCTAGAAGCAGGGTTCAACCATAGACCTAATATAACTTTAGAGGGCTAGAAGCAGGGTTCAACCATAGACCTAATATAACTTTAGAGGGCTAGAAGCAGGGTTCAACCATAGACCTAATATACTTTAGAGGGCTAGAAGCAGGGTTCAACCATAGACCTAATATAACTTTAGAGGGCTAGAAGCAGGGTTCAACCATAGACCTAATATAACTTTAGAGGGCTAGAAGCAGGGTTCAACCATAGACCTAATATAACTTTAGAGGGCTAGAAGCAGGGTTCAACCATAGACCTAATATAACTTTAGAGGGCTAGAAGCAGGGTTCAACCATAGACCTAATATATAACTTTAGAGGGCTAGAAGCAGGGTTCAACCATAGACCTAATATAATAATAACTAATAGAGGGCTTAGCAGCGGGTTTATCCATAGACTTACATATGCGTGCTTCTAGAGAGCTAGAAGCAGGGTTCAACCATAGACCTAATATAACTTTAGAGGGCTAGAAGCAGGGTTCAACCATAGACCTAATATAACTTTATAGGGCTAGAAGCAGGGTTCAACCATAGACCTAATATAACTTTAGAGGGCTAGAAGCAGGGTTCAACCATAGACCTAATATAACTTTATAGGGCTAGAAGCAGGTTTTCAACCATAGACCTAATATAACTTTAGAGGGCTAGAAGCAGGGTTCAACCATAGACCTAATATAACTTTAGAGGGCTAGAAGCAGGGTTCAACCATAGACCTAATATAACTTTAGAGGGCTAGAAGCAGGGTTCAACCATAGACCTAATATAACTTTAGAGGGCTAGAAGCAGGGTTCAACCATAGACCTAATATAACTTTAGAGAGCTAGAGGCAGGGTTCAACCATAGACCTAATATAACTTTAGAGAGCTAGAAGCAGGGTTCAACCATAGACCTAATATAACTTTAGAGGGCTAGAAGCAGGGTTCAACCATAGACCTAATATACTTTAGAGGGCTAGAAGCAGGGTTCAACCATAGACCTAATATAACTTTAGAGGGCTAGAAGCAGGGTTCAACCATATACCTAATATAACTTTAGAGGGCTAGAAGCAGGGTTCAACCATAGACCTAATATAACTCTAGAGGGCTAGAAGCAGGGTTCAACCATAGACCTAATATAACTTTAGAGGGCTAGAAGCAGGGTTCAACCATATACCTAATATAACTTTAGAGGGCTAGAAGCAGGGTTCAACCATAGACCTAATATAACTTTAGAGGGCTAGAAGCAGGGTTCAACCATAGACCTAATATAACTTTAGAGGGCTAGAAGCAGGGTTCAACCATATACCTAATATAACTTTATAGGGCTAGAAGCAGGGTTCAACCATAGACCTAATATAACTTTAGAGAGCTAGAAGCAGGGTTCAACCATAGACCTAATATAACTTTAGAGGGCTAGAAGCAGGGTTCAACCATAGACCTAATATA
Organism: Coregonus suidteri; assembly: GCA_036851935.1. Classification (NCBI taxonomy): domain Eukaryota; kingdom Metazoa; phylum Chordata; class Actinopteri; order Salmoniformes; family Salmonidae; genus Coregonus; species Coregonus suidteri. The sequence continues at coordinate 1,464,551 of CM072255.1, forward strand.
TAACTTTGGAGGGCTAGAAGCAGGGTTCAACCATATACCTAATATAACTTTAGAGAGCTAGAAGCAGGGTTCAACCATAGACCTAATATAACTTTAGAGGGCTAGAAGCAGGGTTCAACCATAGACCTAATATAACTTTATAGGGCTAGAAGCAGGGTTCAACCATAGACCTAATATAACTTTAGAGGGCTAGAAGCAGGGTTCAACCATAGACCTAATATAACTTTAGAGGGCTAGAAGCAGGGTTCAACCATAGACCTAATATAACTTTATAGGGCTAGAAGCAGGGTTCAACCATAGACCTAATATAACTTTAGAGAGCTAGAAGCAGGGTTCAACCATAGACCTAATAACTTTAGAGGGCTAGAAGCAGGGTTCAACCATAGACCTAATATAACTTTAGAGGGCTAGAAGCAGGGTTCAACCATAGACCTAATATAACTTTAGAGGACTAGAAGCAGGGTTCAACCATAGACCTAATAACTTTAGAGGGCTAGAAGCAGGGTTCAACCATAGACCTAATATAACTTTAGAGGGCTAGAAGCAGGGTTCAACCATAGACCTAATATAACTTTAGAGGGCTAGAAGCAGGGTTCAACCATAGACCTAATAACTTTAGAGGACTAGAAGCAGGGTTCAACCATAGACCTAATATAACTTTATAGGGCTAGAGGCAGGGTTCAACCATAGACCTAATATAACTTTAGAGGGCTAGAAGCAGGGTTCAACCATAGACCTAATATAACTTTAGAGGGCTAGAAGCAGGGTTCAACCATAGACCTAATATAACTTTAGAGAGCTAGAAGCAGGGTTCAACCATAGACCATGTCAACTGTAGAGACTCAAGTGGTGATGAATGATTCAGACTGTAAAGTGTCCTTCATAGCCGTGTTCTGTATGCCGGTGAATAAAACACATCTTCCTGGACATTGATAACGCAAAGGATTGTATTACAGCGGTTAAAGTACAGTGTGTCAAAGTAAAACGTTAGAAAATAAACCACGCGCGTAGCGTTTCTGATTTTATTTCAACAGTCAACATACATCTTACTGCTTATTAACTTCATCCAAATGTCCACATTGTCCAAAAGTAAAGCTAACTATATTCTGACACAGCAACAACAACCCCCATAACAGACCTACTATCTCTCACACACATGTCCACACACTGTGGGAGCTGAACAGAAGCATGTCTCAGGACAGGGTTCAGCTTTGGGTCAGGGATGGGACCACTGATCTCAGGACAGCTGAAGTGGTAGAACTTACTCAAAGGCCTTCAGCACAGGTATCAAATCATTACATCATTCCTTCAGCACAGGTATCAAATCATTACATCATGCCTTCAGCACAGGTATCAAATCATTACATCATGCCTTCAGCACAGGTATCAAATCATTACATCATGCCTTTACCACAGGTATCAAATCATTACATCATTCCTTTACCAAACCATATCAGACAAAACCCACAACCACACCGTTCGCTAATAATATTTAGCGTTTTTATCCAAAGTGACTTACAGTCATGCGTGCATACATTATACGTATGGGTGGGCCCCGGGAATCGAACCCACTCCCCTGGGGTGCAAGCGCCATGCTCTACCAACTGAGCCATTCAGGAACTGTTCAGGACCTGTTCAGTCGTTCAGGCATCTTTTCCTGCTGCTCAAATAAGACCTGAGATTTGAATTGTCAATGAGCTCCAACATCAGAAGACGAAGACAGAGGGGCAGGAGAACCCTCTCATTTGGATGTGTGAGGTACTGGATGATTTGACAGAGGGATATCAGGGAGACAGAGGGACAGGAGAACCCTCTCATTTGGATGTGTGAGGTACTGGATGATTTGACAGAGGGATATCAGGGAGACAGAGGGACAGGAGAACCCTCTCATTTGGATGTGTGAGGTACTGGATGATTTGACAGAGGGATATCAGGGAGACAGAGGGGCAGGAGAACCCTCTCATTTGGATGTGTGAGGTACTGGATGATTTGACAGAGGGATATCAGGGAGACAGAGGGACAGGAGAACCCTCTCATTTGGATGTGTGAGGTACTGGATGATTTGACAGAGGGATATCAGGGATCCGTCTCTGATCCCGTTCTTCATAAAGACTTCTTAGGGCTTCAGAAAAGCTCCATGTATCCAACGTCAGGCAGACATCTACTGCTGTTGATGACGATCAGCAACATTCAGAAATTAAATGAAAATGATGAACACTCAAGTTTGTCTCAGTCCTCTTCATCACATTCGTCATCATCATCATCACACAGCTGCTTTCTGCTTCCAGGTCAAAGTTCAACTACATTAATGCCAACTGTCGGGACGCGTAGCACAGCTAGATCAGTTCAAGGTTCAATTCCCTAGTGGGATCACAAGATGGGTCCATAACAAGTCTTTCCCCTCAACATGGGACTGGTCTGATCTGAGGATGTTGGGTCGTGCTGGGAGCAGTGGAGACCAGAGAATATACTCCCTAGAACGGACGTCTCCATTCAAAATCAATGATGCCGTAATGGGTGGACTGGGGTCCATATTGAATGTCCCTTGGAGTCTCAGGACACCTCTATGACCTCCATGCTTCCCGAGAAGCTGCTCTGACTCCCCATCTCCTCTCTGGATCGACTCTCCCCTCCTCCTCTCATCCTGTCTCCAATCTCCATCTGACAGCTTCGCCTCTTCAGCTGCTTCTCCAAGGTGCTCTCCTCGTGCCAGCTCCTCCGTGAGTCCCCGTGGTCGCCGTTCCTCTGCCGCCCGCGTCGCCTCACCTCCTCCAACCCCTGGCTCACGCTGTACGCCGCCACGCTGCCGCCCCCCAGAATGTTGGCCCCGCCTCCTAAAATGGCGGAGGTGGAGTAGAAGCGGTGTGACTCGGAGAGGTACCACCCCCCCGACGACACGGCGACGGGACCCAATAGGATGTCAGAGTGCCAGCCCTTCAAGGCGGAGCCTAGGTTAGGGGCGGGCTTGGACAGGTGCTGCTGGGAACGTGATAGGCCGAACAGGAAGCCAGTGTGGTTAGGGCTCTCCTCCATACTGCCACTACGGTGGAGCTGCTGGGAACAGGAGAGGGGAGGTGGAGGAGGCTTAGCCTGGCTGGGCTGGTTGGAGGTGGTAGTACCGGTAGTGGTGGAGGAGGAGGAGGAGGAGGAGGAGGAGGAGGAGGAGGAGGTGGAGGAGGAGGAGGTGGAGGTGGAGGAGGAGGAGGAGGAGGTGGAGGAGGAGGAGCAGGAGGAGGAGGAGGTGATGGTTGTGGTGGAGACTACAGGAGGAGCAGAGGTAGCAGCATGGTCTGCGGGGCCGTCGGCCAGCTCCTTGTCAGGGCTCTGTTCTGGTGTCGACTGCTCCGACACCTCCTCCACAGGAGAGAACTGACACGGTTTACTAGCAGGCTCCTTGAAGCCCCCGGATGGTTTATAATACTCTTGGTCTCCGGGGTGGGGTGCGGGGTGGGGGTAAGGCCTCATGGGGGCGCTGCTGCAGCCTCCTGGCTCCCCGTACGACTTGATGTCCAGAGAGAAGGACCTTTTCAGCCGGGCGGCGCCGTCTTCCGTCCCCTGGTCCAGCTGGAGGCCTTGGAGCCCCTGCAGAGCCTGGACCAGGAGCCTCTCCTCTGGGGGCCAGGGGGCCAGGACACACGGCAGGGTCAGGGGCTCCAGCTGTGCCAGGGCAAGGTCTGGGGGGCTGGGGGTAGGGGTAGGGGTAGGGGGGTCCTGCTCCAGTGGGGGGTGGAGGAGGGGAGAGGGTTTGACCCCAATGGTCTCTCTGACCTCCGACCTTCCAGGAGTCTTGATCTTCTTCTCAAAGTCCAGCAGCTGACCCAGGAAGTTGAAGTTAGGAGAGATGGTGGGCCTCTTCTCCTTCACGAACCTGGAGAGGAAAGACAGAAACACACAGGACATCAGTACTGAAGCTGTAACACACTGGGATGTTACAGAGTTGGAAAACCTAGAGGGTCAAGATATCATTCAGGAGGACAGAGCCCCTCACAGTGCACTGTGTTCATTCAGGAGGACAGAGCCCCTCACAGTGCACTGTGTTCATTCAGTGGACACCCCTCACAGGACATTCAGGAGGATCAGAGGACAGAGCCCCTCACAGTACACTGTGTTCATTCAGGAGGACAGAGCCCCTCACAGTGCACTGTGTTCATTCAGGAGGACAGAGCCCCTCACAGTGCACTGTGTTCATTCAGGAGGACAGAGCCCCTCACAGTGCACTGTGTTCATTCAGGAGGACAGAGCCCCTCACAGTGCACTGTGTTCATTCAGGAGGACAGAGCCCCTCACAGTGCACTGTGTTCATTCAGGAGGACAAGCTGAGCATTTCATGGGGTCATGTGACACACAGGGTTGTTTAATCAGGGGTCATGTGACACACAGGGTTGTTTAATCAGGGGTCATGTGAGGCCGGGGTTCATTAAGACAGACAGGAAGACTGGGCATCAGGACCTATAGAGGGGGGTATCCTCTTAGTTACGGAGAAACTGGAGGGGGTGGTTGCTTAGTGGTCAAGTCCATAAACAGGAAGATGACTTGTACATGCAGTGGGGTACATAACAGAAGGTTTGCCTTATTGTAGTCCTACTGGGTTGATTCATCTCACCTGTAAGTCCTTATTGTAGTCCTACTGGGTTGATTCATCTCACCTGTAAGTCCTTATTGTAGTCCTACTGGGTTGATTCATCTCACATGTAAGTCCTTATTGTAGTCCTACTGGGTTGATTCATCTCACCTGTAAGTCCTTATTGTAGTCCTACTGGGTTGATTCATCTCACCTGTAAGTCCTTATTGTAGTCCTACTGGGTTGATTCATCTCACCTGTAAGTCCTTATTGTAGTCCTACTGGGTTGATTCATCTCACCTGTAAGTCCTTATTGTAGTCCTACGGGGTTGATTCATCTCACCTGTAAGTCCTTATTGTAGTCCTACAGGGTTTATTCATCTCACCTGTAAGTCCTTATTGTAGTCCTACTGGGTTGATTCATCTCACCTGTAAGTCCTTATTGTAGTCCTACTGGGTTGATTCATCTCACCTGTAAGTCCTTATTGTAGTCCTACAGGGTTGATTCATCTCACCTGTAAGTCCTTATTGTAGTCCTACTGGGTTTTCATTCATCTCACCTGTAAGTCCTTATTGTAGTCCTACTGGGTTTGATTCATCTCACCTGTAAGTCCTTATTGTAGTCCTACAGGGTTGATTCATCTCACCTGTAAGTCCTTATTGTAGTCCTACTGGGTTGATTCATCTCACCTGTAAGTCCTTATTGTAGTCCTACTGGGTTGATTCATCTCACCTGTAAGTCCTTATTGTAGTCCTACAGGGTTGATTCATCTCACCTGTAAGTCCTTATTGTAGTCCTACTGGGTTTGATTCATCTCACCTGTAAGTCCTTATTGTAGTCCTACTGGGTTTATTCATCTCACCTGTAAGTCCTTATTGTAGTCCTACTGGGTTGATTCATCTCACCTGTAAGTCCTTATTGTAGTCCTACAGGGTTGATTCATCTCACCTGTAAGTCCTTATTGTAGTCCTACTGGGTTTATTCATCTCACCTGTAAGTCCTTATTGTAGTCCTACAGGGTTGATTCATCTCACCTGTAAGTCCTTATTGTAGTCCTACTGGGTTTATTCATCTCACCTGTAAGTCCTTATTGTAGTCCTACTGGGTTGATTCATCTCACCTGTAAGTCCTTATTGTAGTCCTACTGGGTTGATTCATCTCACCTGTAAGTCCTTATTGTAGTCCTACTGGGTTTATTCATCTCACCTGTAAGTCCTTATTGTAGTCCTACTGGGTTGATTCATCTCACCTGTAAGTCCTTATTGTAGTCCTACTGGGTTGATTCATCTCACCTGTAAGTCCTTATTGTAGTCCTACTGGGTTTATTCATCTCACCTGTAAGTCCTTATTGTAGTCCTACTGGGTTGATTCATCTCACCTGTAAGTCCTTATTGTAGTCCTACTGGGTTGATTCATCTCACCTGTAAGTCCTTATTGTAGTCCTACTGGGTTTATTCATCTCACCTGTAAGTCCTTATTGTAGTCCTACTGGGTTTATTCATCTCACCTGTAAGTCCTTATTGTAGTCCTACTGGGTTGATTCATCTCACCTGTAAGTCCTTATTGTAGTCCTACTGGGTTTATGCATCTCACCTGTAAGTCCTTATTGTAGTCCTACTGGGTTGATTCATCTCACCTGTAAGTCCTTATTGTAGTCCTACTGGATTTATTCATCTCACCTGTAAGTCCTTATTGTAGTCCTACTGGGTTGATTCATCTCACCTGTAAGTCCTTATTGTAGTCCTACTGGGTTTATGCATCTCACCTGTAAGTCCTTATTGTAGTCCTACTGGGTTGATTCATCTCACCTGTAAGTCCTTATTGTAGTCCTACAGGGTTTATTCATCTCACCTGTAAGTCCTTATTGTAGTCCTACGGGGTTGATTCATCTCACCTGTAAGTCCTTATTGTAGTCCTACAGGGTTTATTCATCTCACCTGTAAGTCCTTATTGTAGTCCTACTGGGTTGATTCATCTCACCTGTAAGTCCTTATTGTAGTCCTACTGGGTTGATTCATCTCACCTGTAAGTCCTTATTGTAGTCCTACTGGGTTGATTCATCTCACCTGTAAGTCCTTATTGTAGTCCTACTGGGTTTATTCATCTCACCTGTAAGTCCTTATTGTAGTCCTACTGGGTTTATTCATCTCACCTGTAAGTCCTTATTGTAGTCCTACTGGGTTGATTCATCTCACCTGTAAGTCCTTATTGTAGTCCTACTGGGTTTATGCATCTCACCTGTAAGTCCTTATTGTAGTCCTACTGGGTTGATTCATCTCACCTGTAAGTCCTTATTGTAGTCCTACTGGATTTATTCATCTCACCTGTAAGTCCTTATTGTAGTCCTACTGGGTTGATTCATCTCACCTGTAAGTCCTTATTGTAGTCCTACTGGGTTTATTCATCTCACCTGTAAGTCCTTATTGTAGTCCTACTGGGTTGATTCATCTCACCTGTAAGTCCTTATTGTAGTCCTACAGGGTTTATTCATCTCACCTGTAAGTCCTTATTGTAGTCCTACTGGGTTGATTCATCTCACCTGTAAGTCCTTATTGTAGTCCTACAGGGTTTATTCATCTCACCTGTAAGTCCTTATTGTAGTCCTACTGGGTTGATTCATCTCACCTGTAAGTCCTTATTGTAGTCCTACTGGGTTGATTCATCTCACCTGTAAGTCCTTATTGTAGTCCTACTGGGTTGATTCATCTCACCTGTAAGTCCTTATTGTAGTCCTACTGGGTTTATTCATCTCACCTGTAAGCTTCGTCTAGTGACATGTCCATCCTCTTCATGATGTAAGCGACAGCGATGGTTGCTGAGCGGGAGATGCCAGCCAGACAGTGGACCAGCACACAGGAGTTGGACGCTTTGGCCTTCTCTATGAACTCCACAGATCTGTCCAACCAGGGGAGGATCTTCTCACAGAAGCTGTCATTGACAGGAACTCGCAGGAAGTGAGACTCAGGGATGTAGTCTGGTTTGGGACAAGTGTTACTGGCATTCAGGACGTACGCAATATCATTCTGTTGCATCATATCCTGTAGAGGGGGGAGGAATACAGCTGGTTAGAATGCTATTACATATACTAATATATAAACTAGTTATACTATAATCTACCTCATACCTTGTTGAGTACGTCTCTCTGACAGCCCAGGTAGAGGTGGGGCAGGATGCGTGTTGGGCCAGAGGTGTTGAGGGGCAGGCAGGGCTGAGAGAGGCAGGAGGGAACCAGGCAGGAAGTACCAAGAAGAGCCTTACCTTCACACAGACCTGGAAACTGCTGGGAAAACTCTGAGAAACCACCTGAAGACACACACACAGAAACATCTGAATCAAATAAAGGAATAAAAGAGGTTACTGTATTAGAGATCATACTAGAGGTTACTGTATTAGAGATCATACTAGAGGTTACTGTATTAGAGATCATACTAGAGGTTACTGTATTAGAGATCATACTATATGTTACTGTATTAGAGATCATACTAGAGGTTACTGTATTAGAGATCATACTAGAGGTTACTGTATTAGAGATCATACTAGAGGTTACTGTATTAGAGATCATACTAGAGGTTACTGTATTAGAGATCATACTAGAGGTTACTGTATTAGAGATCACACTAGAGGTTACTGTATTAGAGATCACACTAGAGGTTACTGTATTAGAGATCACACTAGAGGTTACTGTATTAGAGATCATACTAGAGGTTACTGTATTAGAGATCATACTAGAGGTTACTGTATTAGAGATCATACTAGAGGTTACTGTATTAGAGATCACACTAGAGGTTACTGTATTAGAGATCACACTAGAGGTTACTGTATTAGAGATCACACTAGAGGTTACTGTATTAGAGATCATACTAGAGGTTACTGTATTAGAGATCATACTAGAGGTTACTGTATTAGAGATCATACTAGAGGTTACTGTATTAGAGATCATACTAGAGGTTACTGTATTAGAGATCATACTAGAGGTTACTGTATTAGAGATCATACTAGAGGTTACTGTATTAGAGATCATACTAGAGGTTACTGTATTAGAGATCATACTAGAGGTTACTGTATTAGAGATCATACTAGAGGTTACTGTATTAGAGATCACACTAGAGGTTACTGTATTAGAGATCACACTAGAGGTTACTGTATTAGAGATCACACTAGAGGTTACTGTATTAGAGATCATACTAGAGGTTACTGTATTAGAGATCATACTAGAGGTTACTGTATTAGAGATCATACTAGAGGTTACTGTATTAGAGATCACACTAGAGGTTACTGTATTAGAGATCACACTAGAGGTTACTGTATTAGAGATCACACTAGAGGTTACTGTATTAGAGATCATACTAGAGGTTACTGTATTAGAGATCATACTAGAGGTTACTGTATTAGAGATCACACTAGAGGTTACTGTATTAGAGATCACACTAGAGGTTACTGTATTAGAGATCACACTAGAGGTTACTGTATTATAGATCATACTAGAGGTTACTGTATTAGAGATCATACTAGAGGTTACTGTATTAGAGATCATACTAGAGGTTACTGTATTAGAGATCACACTAGAGGTTACTGTATTAGAGATCACACTAGAGGTTACTGTATTAGAGATCACACTAGAGGTTACTGTATTAGAGATCACACTAGAGGTTACTGTATTAGAGATCATACTAGAAGTTACTGTATTAGAGATCATACTAGAGGTTACTGTATTAGAGATCACACTAGAGGTTACTGTATTAGAGATCATACTAGAGGTTACTGTATTAGAGATCATACTAGAGGTTACTGTATTAGAGATCATACTAGAGGTTACTGTATTAGAGATCATACTAGAGGTTACTGTATTAGAGATCACACTAGAGGTTACTGTATTAGAGATCATACTAGAGGTTACTGTTTTAGAGACAGTTGGTGTGAATGTTAAATGCATCAAAATCATAATCTGTATTTTTTCGGAATTCGGACGAAAAGACCGCAACATAGTTGGTGAATAAAAGGCCTTTAGTAACAAACTATTTTCTAAGACAGAAGACTTGCACCATCATAAGGCAATACAAGCAGGCTCTGATATTGGCCAATAAACCTGCCTAGCAACAGCAGCCAAACTGAATGGTTGGGTGTTCTACATTATTATCTAGTAGTGTTCATAGAGGACCAACCTGCTGAGTTCATTACACAATACTAATACACTGCCTTCTGCACCCACCGGCACACACACACACACACACACACACACACACACACACACACACACACACACACACACACACACACACACACTCCAGCCACCTGCACCGGCCGACCCTCAGACAAGCTCAGTCCTAGTTGCTTGGCAACCCGTGTACCCGTGGCTCTCCAGCCTCTCCAGATCTGTCCGTCCATGGCTGCGTCCCAAATGGCAGCCCATTCCCTGCATAGTAACAGAGCCCCATGGGCTATATAGGGAATAGGGTGCCCCATGGGCTATATAGGGAATAGGGTGCCATTTAGGACTCAGACCAGGAGGACTTCATGAGGAAATGTTCTTAAAGCTCAGAGAAAATGATACAGCATTATACAACCACATGATGCATCTGTCCTCATATCTCTCCTCCTCTCTCCTCCTCCCACCGCTCTCCTCCTCTCATCTCCTCTCCCCACCGTTCTCCTCCTCTCTCCTCCTCTCCCCACCGCTCTCCTCCTCTCTCCTCCTGATCTCCTCCTCCTCTCCCCACCGCTCTCCTCCACTCTCCTCCTCTCTCCTCCTCATCTCCTCCTCTCTCCCCACCGCTCTGCTCCTCTCTCCTCCTCCTCTCTCCTCCTCTCTCCTCCTGATCTCCTCCGCTCTCCTCCTCTTTCCTCCTCTCATTCCTCCTCTCTACTCTCTCCTCCTCTCTCCTCCTGATTCCTCCTCTCTCTCCTCCTCTCCCCACCGCTCCCCTCCTCTCCCCACCGCTCTCCTCCTCTCCTCCTCCTCTCTCTCCTCCTCTCCTCCTCTCTTCCTCCTCTCATCTCCTCCTCCTCCTCCTCTCTCCTCCTCTCCTCCTCTCCTCCTCTCTCCTCCTCTCTTCCTCCTCTCCTCCTCTCTCCTCTCTCTCCTCCTCCTCCTCCTCCTCCTCCTCCTCTCTCCTCCTCTCCTCCTCCTCTCTCCCCTCTCCTCCTCTCCTCCTCTCTTCCTCCTCTCCTCCTCTCTCTCCTCCTCCTCTCCTCCTCCTCCCCCACCGCTCTCCTCCTCTCTCCTCCTCTCCTCCTCCTCTCCCCACCGCTCTCCTCCTCTCTCTCCTCTCTCTCCTCCTCTCTTCCTCCTCTCCTCCTCCTCCTCCTCTCTCCTCCTCTCTCCTCCTCTCTCCTCCTAACTCACATTACAACAATACTGATGGAACACATCTGATTGATAACATACAGGATGGACGTCCAGCTGTGTATTGTACCCAGGCTTAGGAACCTTCCTCTGTGGGAAATTAACAGAAACTCTACTGGATGTGGAAGCTTAGTGGTTTGAGTGACACAGTGGAAGTTTGATCAGTCTCATATCAACACAGTCACTTCCCCATATGAACCGTCAAGCTGCTGGACAATGTCCACACTGCGCTGTATGAACCGTCAAGCTGCTGGACAATGTCCACACTGCGCTGTATGAACCGTCAAGCTGCTGGACAATGTCCACACTGCGCTGTATGAACCGTCAAGCTGCTGGACAATGTCCACACTGCGCTGTATGAACCGTCAAGCTGCTGGACAATGTCCACACTGCGCTGTATGAACCGTCAAGCTGCTGGACAATGTCCACACTGCGCTGTATGAACCGTCAAGCTGCTGGACAATGTCCACACTGCGCTGTATGAACCGTCAAGCTGCTGGACAATGTCCACACTGCACTGTATGAACCGTCAAGCTGCTGGACAATGTCCACACTGCGCTGTATGAACCGTCAAGCTGCTGGACAATGTCCACACTGCACTGTATGAACCGTCAAGCTGCTGGACAATGTCCACACTGCGCTGTATGAACCGTCAAGCTGCTGGACAATGTCCACACTGCGCTGTATGAACCGTCAAGCTGCTGGACAATGTCCACACTGCACTGTATGAACCGTCAAGCTGCTGGACAATGTCCACACTGCACTGTATGAACCGTCAAGCTGCTGGACAATGTCCACACTGCACTGTATGAACCGTCAAGCTGTATGAACCGTCAAGCTGCTGGACAATGTCCACACTGCACTGTAGTTAGATTCAGTGCCATTTGACTGTATTGTTTGTCAGGTCAGAGAGCCAACAGCAGAAGAATCCACTTCCTCTCCAGGGAGAGTTATAATGTCTGATGTGATGTCATAACCTGATGTCTGATAAAGTCTAATGTTACAAGTGCTCTTAATTTGAAGGGAAGTTCCATCCTGATGACATCATCATAGAAACAGGAACCGTATCAGAAACTAAAACTGCCTCCTAACTGACGTTTGAGACAATGAGACTGGAACCACAGAAAGAGGATCTCTTTTACTTTAGGTTTAGTTTACTAAAGGTCATCTGGGACTCTCTTTGGGTCTGACAGCAGTCCAGAATAAAGCTGAGAGCCTTGGACAACTTATCTGGTGTATACACGTTCATTTAACCCATTCACGTCCTCATTTAAACCATCTAGTAGCTGAATGACTGAAGGGGTTTGGCAGTCATTTTCAGTTAGCTGTCCTACCACCAGCAGCTAGCTATCAGTGACCTCACTGTTGAACCCTATGTGGAGAAGGTTGATGAAGAGGAGCGGTAAATGAGTGAATGACTAAGTGTCAGAGACATTGTGAAAGGATGGAAAAAGGGTACGTCACCAGCCTGGTTCTGCTAGCTGATGAGAGAGGAGGGATGGAGGGAGGGGAGAGAGAGGCGGTGAGGGAGGGAGGGAGGGAGGGAGGGAGGGGGGAGGGAGGGAGGGAGGGAGGAGAGAGGGAGGGAGGGGAGGGAGAGAGGGGAAGAGGGAGGGAGAGAGAGAGAGAGGGAGAGAGAGGGAGGGAGGGGAGAGAGAGGCGGTGAGGGAGGGAGGGAGGGAGGGAGGGAGGGAGGGAGGGAGGGAGGGAGGGAGGGAGGGAGGGAGGGAGGGGGAGGGAGGGAGGGAGAGAGGGAGGGGGAGGGAGGGGAGAGAGGGAGGGAGGGGGGAGAGAGGAGGGAGAGAGAGGGGGAGGGAGGGAGGGAGAGAGAGGAGAGAGAGAGAGAGAGGGAGAGGGAGGGGAGAGGGGGGGGAGAGGGAGGGAGGGAGGGAGGAAGGGGAGAGAGAGGGGGTGGGGGAGGGAGGGAGGGAGGGAGGGAGGGAGAGAGGCGGTGAGGGAGGGAGGGGAGAGAGGGAGGGAGGGGAGAGAGAGGGGTGGGGGAGGGAGGGAGGGAGGGAGGGGGGGAGGGAGGGAGGGAGGGGGAGTGAGGCGGGTGAGGGAGGGAGGGAGGGAGGGAGGAGGGAGGGAGGGAGGGATTGGCAGCCATTTTCAGCTAGCTGTCCTATCACCACCCTCTGGCCAGTGATGAATGAGTGAATGAGTAAGTGTGAGTGATGCTGTGAAAGGATGAAGGAAAGCAGCTGAATGTTCAGTATGTCATCAGCCTAGTTCTAACAGGGAGAGGGAGAGGGAGGGAGGAGGGGAGAGAGAGAGGGGAGAGAGAGAGAGAGAGAGGGGGAGAGAGAGGGGAGAGAGAGAGAGAGAGAGAGAGAGAGAGAGAGAGAGAGAGAGAGAGAGAGAGAGAGAGAGAGAGAGAGAGAGAGAGAGAGAGAGAGAGAGAGAGAGAGAGAGAGGGAGGGAGAGAGAGGGTGGGGAGGGAGAGAGGGAAAGAGAGGGAGGGGAGAGAGAGAGAGGTGGGGAGGGAGGGAGGGAAAGAGAGGGAGGGGAGAGAGAGAGAGGTGGGGAGGAGGGAGGGAGGGAAAGAGAGGGAGGGGAGAGAGAGAGAGGTGAGGAGAATGAGGGGCTGAGTGTGTGTGTCTAACCTGAGAGCAGGTGTACGGACGGGAAGCTCCTCTCCAGCTTGGCCAACAGGACGGTGAGGAAGGCCTCCGAGGGAAGGGTCAAGGGGTCAGATGAACTCTGGTCGTACACCACCACCTCCTGACTGCCCACTAGCTCCAACTAGGAGAAGAAGAGAGAGGAAGAGGAGTTAACAGAAACACTCAGAGAGAGGAAGAGGAGTTAACAGAAACATTCAGAGAGAGAGGAAGAGTTACCAGAAACACTCAGAGAGAGAGAGAGGAAGAGGAGTTAACAGAAACACTCAGAGAGAGAGAGAGAAGAGTTAACAGAAACACTCAGAGAGAGAGGAAGAGTTACCAGAAACACTCAGAGAGAGAGAGGAAGAGTTACCAGAAACACTCAGAGAGAGAGAGGAAGAGTTACCAGAAACACTCAGAGAGAGAGAGAGGAAGAGTTACCAGAAACACTCCGAGAGAGAGAGAGGAAGAGTTACCAGAAACACTCAGAGAGAGAGAGGAAGAGTTACCAGAAACATCCAGAGAGAGAGGAAGAGTTACCAGAAACACTCAGAGAGAGAGAGGAAGAGTTACCAGAAACATCCAGAGAGAGAGGAAGAGTTACCAGAAACATTCAGAGAGAGAGGAAGAGTTACCAGAAACACTCAGAGAGAGAGAGGAAGAGTTACCCGAAACATCCAGAGAGAGAGGAAGAGTTACCAGAAAACATTCAGAGAGAGAGGAAGAGGAGTTACCAGAAACATTCAGAGAGAGAGGAAGAGTTACCAGAAACATTCAGAGAGAGAGGAAGAGTTACCAGAAACATCCAGAGAGAGAGGAAGAGGAGTTACCAGAAACATCCAGAGAGAGAGGAAGAGTTACCAGAAACATTCAGAGAGAGAGGAAGAGTTACCAGAAAAACATTCAGAGAGAGAGGAAGAGTTACCAGAAACATTCAGAGAGAGAGGAAGAGTTACCAGAAACATTCAGAGAGAGAGGAAGAGTTACCAGAAACATTCAGAGAGAGAGGAAGAGTTACCAGAAACATTCAGAGAGAGAGGAAGAGTTAAAATACTTAAGTAAAAATACTTAAAGTACTACTTTAAAGTACTACTTCAGTAGTTTTTGGGGTATCTGCACTTTACTTTACTATTTATATTTTTGACAACTTTTACTTCACTACACTCCTAAAGAAAATATTGTGTACTTTTACTCCATACATTTTCCCTGACAACCAAAAGTACTCGTTACATTTTTGAATGCATAGTAGGACAGGAAAATGGTCCAATTCACGCATTTATCAAGAGAACATCCCTGGTCATCCCTACTGCCTCTGATCTGGTGGACTCACTAAACACACATGCATCTTTGGTAAATAATGTCTGAGTGTTGGAGCGTGCCCCTGGATATCCAAACATTTTAAAAAACAAGAACATGGTGCCGTCTGCTTTGCTAAATAATAGGATTTTTAAATGATTTATACTTTTACTTTTGATACTTAAGTATTTTTTTAGCAATTACATTTACTTTTGATACTTAAGTATATTTAAAACCAAATACTTTTAGACTTTTACTCAAGTAGTATTTTACTGGCTGACTTTCACTTGAGTAACTTTCTAGTAAGGTATCTTTACTTTTACTCAAGTAGGACAATTAGGTACTTTTTCCACCACAGCTTTAGGGTCAGAGGTTAGAGAGTGGAGGTGGCTTTAGGGTCAGAGGTTAGAGAGTGGAGGTGGCTTTAGGGTCAGAGGTTAGAGAGTGGAGGTGGCTTTAGGGTCAGAGGTTATAGAGTGGAGGTGGCTTTAGGGTCAGAGGTTAGAGAGTGGAGGTGGCTTTAGGGTCAGAGGTTAGAGAGTGGAGGTGGCTTTAGGGTTAGAGGTTAGAGGTTATAGAGTGGAGGTGGCTTTAGGGTTAGAGGTTAGAGAGTGGAGGTGGCTTTAGGGTTAGAGGTTATAGAGTGGAGGTGGCTTTAGGGTTAGAGGTTAGAGAGTGGAGGTGGCTTTAGGGTCAGAGTTAGAGAGTGGAGGTGGCTTTAGGGTCAGAGGTTATAGAGTGGAGGTGGCTTTAGGGTCAGAGGTTAGAGAGTGGAGGTGGCTTTAGGGTTAGAGGTTAGAGAGTGGAGGTGGCTTTAGGGTCAGAGGTTAGAGAGTGGAGGTGGCTTTAGGGTCAGAGGTTAGAGAGTGGAGGTGGCTTTAGGGTCAGAGGTTAGAGAGTGGAGGTGGCTTTAGGGTCAGAGGTTAGAGAGTGGAGGTGGCTTTAGGGTCAGAGGTTATAGAGTGGAGGTGGCTTTAGGGTCAGAGGTTAGAGAGTGGAGGTGGCTTTAGGGTCAGAGGTTAGAGAGTGGAGGTGGCTTTAGGGTCAGAGGTTAGAGAGTGGAGGTGGCTTTAGGGTTAGAGGTTAGAGAGTGGAGGTGGCTTTAGGGTCAGAGGTTATAGAGTGGAGGTGGCTTTAGGGTTAGAGGTTAGAGAGTGGAGGTGGCTTTAGGGTCAGAGGTTAGAGAGTGGAGGTGGCTTTAGGGTTAGAGGTTAGGTTAGAGAGTGGAGGTGGCTTTAGGGTCAGAGGTTAGAGAGTGGAGGTGGCTTTAGGGTCAGAGGTTAGAGAGTGGAGGTGGCTTTAGGGTCAGAGGTTAGAGAGTGGAGGTGGCTTTTAGGGTCAGAGGTTAGAGAGTGGAGGTGGCTTTAGGGTCAGAGGTGGGAGGTGGCTTTAGGGTCAGAGGTTAGAGAGTGGAGGTGGCTTTAGGGTCAGAGGTTAGAGAGTGGAGGTGGCTTTAGGGTTAGAGGTTAGAGAGTGGAGGTGGCTTTAGGGTCAGAGGTTAGAGAGTGGAGGTGGCTTTAGGGTTAGAGGTTAGAGAGTGGAGGTGGCTTTAGGGTCAGAGGTTAGAGAGTGGAGGTGGCTTTAGGGTCAGAGGTTAGAGAGTGGAGGTGGCTTTAGGGTCAGAGGTTAGAGAGTGGAGGTGGCTTTAGGGTTAGAGGTTAGAGAGTGGAGGTGGCTTTAGGGTCAGAGGTTAGAGAGTGGAGGTGGCTTTAGGGTCAGAGGTTGGAGAGAGTGGAGAGTGGGTGGCTTTAGGGTCAGAGGTTAGAGAGTGGAGGTGGCTTTAGGGTCAGAGGTTATAGAGTGGAGGTGGCTTTAGGGTCAGAGGTTATAGAGTGGAGGTGGCTTTAGGGTCAGAGGTTAGAGAGTGGAGGTGGCTTTAGGGTCAGAGGTTAGAGAGTGGAGGTGGCTTTAGGGTCAGAGGTTAGAGAGTGGAGGTGGCTTTAGGGTCAGAGGTTAGAGAGTGGAGGTGGCTTTAGGGTCAGAGGTTAGAGAGTGGAGGTGGCTTTAGGGTCAGAGGTTAGAGAGTGGAGGTGGCTTTAGGGTCAGAGGTTAGAGAGTGGAGGTGGCTTTAGGGTCAGAGGTTAGAGAGTGGAGGTGGCTTTAGGGTCAGAGGTTAGAGAGTGGAGGTGGCTTTAGGGTTAGAGGTTATAGAGTGGAGGTGGCTTTAGGGTCAGAGGTTAGAGAGTGGAGGTGGCTTTAGGGGTTAGAGGTTAGAGGTTAGAGAGTGGAGGTGGCTTTAGGGTCAGAGGTTAGAGAGTGGAGGTGGCTTTAGGGTCAGAGGTTAGAGAGTGGAGGTGGCTTTAGGGTCAGAGGTTAGAGAGTGGAGGTGGCTTTAGGGTTAGAGGTTAGAGGTTAGAGAGTGGAGGTGGCTTTAGGGTCAGAGGTTAGAGAGTGGAGGTGGCTTTAGGGTCAGAGGTTATAGAGTGGAGGTGGCTTTAGGGTCAGAGGTTAGAGAGTGGAGGTGGCTTTAGGGTCAGAGGTTAGAGAGTGGAGGTGGCTTTAGGGTCAGAGGTTATAGAGTGGAGGTGGCTTTAGGGTCAGAGGTTAGAGAGTGGAGGTGGCTTTAGGGTCAGAGGTTAGAGAGTGGAGGTGGCTTTAGGGTTAGAGGTTATAGAGTGGAGGTGGCTTTAGGGTCAGAGGTTAGAGAGTGGAGGTGGCTTTAGGGTTAGAGGTTAGAGAGTGGAGGTGGCTTTAGGGTTAGAGGTTAGAGAGTGGAGGTGGCTTTAGGGTCAGAGGTTAGAGAGTGGAGGTGGCTTTAGGGTTAGAGGTTAGAGAGTGGAGGTGGCTTTAGGGTCAGAGGTTAGAGAGTGGAGGTGGCTTTAGGGTCAGAGGTTAGAGAGTGGAGGTGGCTTTAGGGTTAGAGGTTAGAGAGTGGAGGTGGCTTTAGGGTCAGAGGTTAGAGAGTGGAGGTGGCTTTAGGGTCAGAGGTTAGAGAGTGGAGGTGGCTTTAGGGTCAGAGGTTAGAGAGTGGAGGTGGCTTTAGGGTTAGAGGTTATAGAGTGGAGGTGGCTTTAGGGTCAGAGGTTAGAGAGTGGAGGTGGCTTTAGGGTCAGAGGTTAGAGAGTGGAGGTGGCTTTAGGGTTAGAGGTTAGAGAGTGGAGGTGGCTTTAGGGTCAGAGGTTAGAGAGTGGAGGTGGCTTTAGGGTTAGAGGTTAGAGAGTGGAGGTGGCTTTAGGGTCAGAGGTTAGAGAGTGGAGGTGGCTTTAGGGTTAGAGGTTAGAGAGTGGAGGTGGCTTTAGGGTCAGAGGTTAGAGAGTGGAGGTGGCTTTAGGGTTAGAGGTTAGAGAGTGGAGGTGGCTTTTACCACGTTTTGGGTAAGTTTTTTTCCACCACTGCACACGCACACACACACACACACACACACACACACACACACACACACACACACACACACACACACACACACACACACACACACACACACACACGTCTCCCATTCTCTGCCCAGTGACATCACTATGGATGTCCTAAACGGCACCCTATTCCCTATATAGTGCACTACTTTAGACCAGAGAATGGCACCCTATTCCCTATATAGTGCACTACTTTAGACCAGAGAATGGCACCCTATTCCCTATATATAGTGCACTACTTTAGACCAGAGAATGGCAACCCTATTCCCTATATAGTGCACTACTTTAGACCAGAGAATGGCACCCTATTCCCTATATAGTGCACTACTTTAGACCAGAGAATGGCACCCTATTCCCTATATAGTGCACTACTTTAGACCAGAGAATGGCACCCTATTCCCTATATAGTGCACTACTTTAGACCAGAGAATGGCACCCTATTCCCCTATATAGAGCAATACTTTAGACCAGAGAATGGCACCCTATTCCCTATATAGTGCACTACTTTAGACCAGAGAATGGCACCCTATTCCCTATATAGTGCACTACTTTAGACCAGAGAATAGCACCCTATTCCCTATATAGTGCACTACTTTAGACCAGAGAATGACACCCTATTCCCTGTATAGTGCACTACTTTAGACCAGAGAATAGCACCCTATTCCCTATATAGTGCACTACTTTAGACCAGAGAATAGCACCCTATTCCCTGTATAGTGCACTACTTTAGACCAGAGAATGGCACCCTATTCCCTATATAGTGCACTACTTTAGACCAGAGAATGGCACCCTATTCCCTATATAGTACACTACTTTAGACCAGAGAATGGCACCCTATTCCCTATATAGTGCACTACTTTAGACCAGAGAATGGCACCCTATTCCCTATATAGTGCACTACTTTAGACCAGAGAATGGCACCCTATTCCCTATATAGTGCACTACTTTAGACCAGAGAATGGCACCCTATTCCCTATATAGTGCACTATTGTAGACCAGATCCCTAGGCGACCTGGTCAAAGGCAGTGCACTATGTAGGGAATAGTATGCCATTTGGGATGCAGTGTATCAATGAGCTGCTCCAGAGCCAGTTTAGAGCCCTGTGGCAGGATGGTACAGTGAGCCAGTTTAGAGCCCTGTGGCTGGATGGTACAGTGAGCCAGTTTAGAGCCCTGTGGCTGGAGCCAGTTTAGAGCCCTGTGGCTGGATGGTACAGTGAGCCAGTTTAGAGCCCCTGTGGCTGGAGCCAGTTTAGAGCCCTGTGGCTGGATGGTACAGTGAGCCAGTTTAGAGCCCTGTGGCTGGAGCCAGTTTAGAGCCCTGTGGCTGGATGGTACAGTGAGCCAGTTTAGAGCCCTGTGGCTGGAGCCAGTTTAGAGCCCTGTGGCTGGATGGTACAGTGAGCCAGTTTAGAGCCCTGTGGCTGGATGGTACAGTGGAGCCAGTTTAGAGCCCTGTGGCTGGATGGTACAGTGAGCCAGTTTAGAGCCCTGTGCTGGGCTGGATGGTACAGTGAGCCAGTTTAGAGCCCTGTGGCTGGATGGTACAGTGAGCCAGTTTAGAGCCCTGTGGCTGGATGGTACAGTGAGCCAGTTTAGAGCCCTGTGGCTGGATGGTACAGTGAGCCAGTTTAGAGCCCTGTGGCTGGATGGTACAGTGAGCCAGTTTAGAGCCCTGTGGCTGGATGGTACAGTGAGCCAGTTTAGAGCCCTGTGGCTGGATGGTACAGTGAGCCAGTTTAGAGCCCTGTGGGCTGGATGGTACAGTGAGCCAGTTTAGAGCCCTGTGGCTGGATGTACAGTGAGCCAGTTTAGAGCCCTGTGGCTGGATGGTACAGTGAGCCAGTTTAGAGCCCTGTGGCTGGATGGTACAGTGAGCCAGTTTAGAGCCCTGTGGCTGGATGGTACAGTGAGCCAGTTTAGAGCCCTGTGGCTGGATGGTACAGTGAGCCAGTTTAGAGCCCTGTGGCTGGATGGTACAGTGAGCCAGTTTAGAGCCCTGTGGCTGGATGGTACAGTGAGCCAGTTTAGAGCCCTGTGGCTGGATGGTACAGTGAGCCAGTTTAGAGCCCTGTGGCTGGATGGTACAGTGAGCCAGTTTAGAGCCCTGTGGCTGGATGGTACAGTGAGCCAGTTTAGAGCCCTGTGGCTGGATGGTACAGTGAGCCAGTTTAGAGCCCTGTGGCTGGATGGTACAGTGAGCCAGTTTAGAGCCCTGTGGCTGGATGGTACAGTGAGCCAGTTTAGAGCCCTGTGGCTGGATGGTACAGTGAGCCAGTTTAGAGCCCTGTGGCTGGATGGTACAGTGAGCCAGTTTAGAGCCCTGTGGCTGGATGGTACAGTGAGCCAGTTTAGAGCCCTGTGGCTGGATGGTACAGTGAGCCAGTTTAGAGCCCTGTGGCTGGATGGTACAGTGAGGGGAAATAAGTATTTGATCCCCTGCTGATTTTGTACGTTTGCCCACTGACAAAGAAATTATGAGTCTATAATTTTAATGGTAGGTTTGTTTTGAACAGTGAGAGACAGAATAACAACAAAAAAATCCAGAAAAACGCATGTCAAAAATGTTTATAATTGATTTGCATTTTCATGAGGGAAATAAGTATTTGACCCCCTCTCAATCAGAAAGATTTCTGGCTCCCAGGTGTCTTTTATACAGGTAACGAGCTGAGATTAGGAGCACACTCTTAAAGGGAGTGCTCCTAATCTCAGTTACCTGTATAAAAGACACCCGTCCACAGAAGCAATCAATCAATCAGATTCCAAACTCTCCACCATGGCCAAGACCAAAGAGCTCTCCAAGGATGTCAGGGACAAGATTGTAGACCTACACAAGGCTGGAATGGGCTACAAGACCATCGCCAAGCAGCTTGGTGAGAAGGTGACAACAGTTGGTGCGATTATTCGCAAATGGAAGAAACACAAAAGAACTGTCAATCTCCCTCGGCCTGGGGCTCCATGCAAGATCTCACCTCGTGGAGTTGCAATGATCATGAGAACGGTGAGGAATCAGCCCAGAACTACACGGGAGGATCTTGTCAATGATCTCAAGGCAGCTGGGACCATAGTCACCAAGAAAACAATTGGCAACACACTACGCCGTGAAGGACTGAAATCCTGCAGCGCCCGCAAGGTCCCCCTGCTCAAGAAAGCACATATACAGGCCCCTCTGAAGTTTGCCAATGAACATCTAAATGATTCAGAGGAGAACTGGGTGCAAGTGTTGTGGTCAGATGAGACCAAAATTGAGCTCTTTGCATCAACTCAACTCACCGTGTTTGGAGGAGGAAGAATGCTGCCTATGACCCCAAGAACACCATCCTCACCGTCAAACATGGAGGTGGAAACATTATGCTTTGGGGGTGTTTTTCTGCTAAGGGTACAGGACAACTTCACTGCATCAAAGGGACGATGGACGGGGCCATGTACCGTAAAATCTTGGGTGAGAACCTCCTTCCCTCAGCCTGGGCATTGAAAATGTGTCGCGGATTGGTATTCCAGCATGACAATGACCCAAAATACACAGCCAAGGCAAGAAAGGAGTGGCTCAAGAAGAAGCACATTAAGGTCCTGGAGTGGCCTAGCCAGTCTCCAGACCTTAATCCCATAGAAAATCTGTGGAGGGAGCTGAAGGTTCGAGTTGCCAAACGCCAGCCTCGAAACCTTAATGACTTGGAGAAGAGGAGTGGGACAAAATCCCTCCTGAGATGTGTGCAAACCTGGTGGCCAACTACAAGAAACGTCTGACCTCTGTGATTGCCAACAAGGGTTTTGCCACCAAGTACTAAGTCATGTTTTGCAGAGGGGTCAAATACTTATTTCCCTCATTAAAATGCAAATCAATTGATAACATCTTTTACATGCATTTTTCTGGATTTTTTTGTTGTTATTCTGTCTCTCACTGCTCAAATAAACCTACCATTAAAATTATAGACTGATCATGTCCTAAACGGAACCCTATCCCCTATGTAGTGCCCTACTGTTGACCAGGGCCCATATGACACTAGGGAATGCCCTACTGTTGACCAGGGCCCATATGACACTAGGGAATGCCCTACTGTTGACCAGGGCCCATATGACACTAGGGAAATGCCCTACTGTTGACCAGGGCCCATATGACACTAGGGAATGCCCTACTGTTGACCAGGGGCCCATATGACACTAGGGAATGCACTACTGTTGACCAGGGCCCATATGACACTAGGGAATGCCCTACTGTTGACCAGGGCCCATATGACACTAGGGAATGCCCTACTGTTGACCAGGGCCCATATGACACTAGGGAATGCCCTACTGTTGACCAGGGCCCATATGACACTAGGGAATGCCCTACTGTTGACCAGGGCCCATATGACACTAGGGAATGCCCTACTGTTGACCAGGGCCCATATGACACTAGGGAATGCACTACTGTTGACCAGGGCCCATATGACACTAGGGAATGCCCTACTGTTGACCAGGGCCCATATGACACTAGGGAATGCCCTACTGTTGACCAGGGCCCATATGACACTAGGGAATGCCCTACTGTTGACCAGGGCCCATATGACACTAGGGAATGCCCTACTGTTGACCAGGGCCCATATGACACTAGGGAATGCCCTACTGTTGACCAGGGCCCATATGACACTAGGGAATGCACTACTGTTGACCAGGGCCCATATGACACTAGGGAATGCACTACTGTTGACCAGGGCCCATATGACACTATGTAGTGCCCTACTGTTGACCAGGGCCCATATGACACTATGTAGTGCCCTACTGTTGACCAGGGCCCATATGACACTATGTAGTGCCCTACTGTTGACCAGGGCCCATATGACACTATGTAGTGCCCTACTGTTGACCAGGGCCCATATGACACTATGTAGTGCCCTACTGTTGACCAGGGCCCATATGACACTATGTAGTGCCCTACTGTTGACCAGGGCCCATATGACACTATGGAATGCCCTACTGTTGACCAGGGCCCATATGACACTATGTAGTGCCCTACTGTTGACCAGGGCCCATATGACACTATGGAATGCCCTACTGTTGACCAGGGCCCATATGACACTATGGAATAGGGTGACGTTTGGGACGCAGCCCACGACTGTTCCAGAATCAGTTGGACATGACATCCATCACCATAATATCATGGTGTGGTTGGTTGGAGATGTTCCACAGTCAGTTTGACATGACATCCATAACCATAATATCATGGTGTGGTTGGTTGGAGATGTTCCACAGTCAGTTTGACATGACATCCATAACCATAATATCATGGTGTGGTTGGTTGGAGATGTTCCAGAATCAGTTTGACATGACATCCATAACCATAATATCATGGTGTGGTTGGTTGGAGATGTTCCACAGTCAGTTTGACATGACATCCATAACCATAATATCATGGTGTGGTTGGTTGGAGATGTTCCACAGTCAGTTGGACATGACATCCATCACCATAATATCATGGTGTGGTTGGTTGGAGATGTTCCACAGTCAGTTGGACATGACATCCATCACCATAATATCATGGTGTGGTTGGTTGGAGATGTTCCACAGTCAGTTTGACATGACATCCATAACCATAATATCATGGTGTGGTTGGTTGGAGATGTTCCAGAATCAGTTTGACATGACATCCATAACCATAATATCATGGTGTGGTTGGTTGGAGATGTTCCACAGTCAGTTTGACATGACATCCATAACCATAATATCATGGTGTGGTTGGTTGGAGATGTTCCAGAATCAGTTTGACATGACATCCATAACCATAATATCATGGTGTGGTTGGTTGGAGATGTTCCACAGTCAGTTGGACATGACATCCATAACCATAATATCCTGGTGTGGTTGGTTGGAGATGTTCCACAGTCAGTTTGACATGACATCCATAACCATAATATCATGGTGTGGTTGGTTGGAGATGTTCCACAGTCAGTTTGACATGACATCCATAACCATAATATCCTGGTGTGGTTGGTTGGAGATGTTCCAGAATCAGTTGGATGTGACCTACACTACAGGTCAAGAAGGATACCAAGAAGGAGAGTGATGGAGTGCTGCATCAGATGACCTGGCCTCCACAATCCCCCGACCTCAACCCAATTGAGATGTTTTGGAATGAGTCGGACCGCAGAGTGAAGGAAAAGCAGCCAACAAGTGCTCAGCATATGTGGGAACTCCTTCAAGACTGTTGGAAAAGCATTCCAGGTGAAGCTGGTTGAGAGAATGCCAAGAGTGTCCACAGCTGTCATCAAGGCAAAGGGTGGCTATTTGAAGATTCTCAAACAATAAAATATATTTTGATTTGTTTAACTTTTATTTTTTTGTTACTACATGATTCCATATGTGTTATTTCATAGTTTTGATGTCTTCACTATAATTCTACAATGTAGAAAATAGTAAAAATAAAGAAAAAGCCTTGAATGAGTAGGTGTTCTAAAACTTTTGACCGGTAGTGTATATAACTGGTTGGAGGTGTTTCAGAGTTAGTTTGATATGACATATATAACTGGTTGGAGACAGAGGGACCGTGGGGTTTATGGCTCTATGGGAGACAGAGGGACCGTGGGGTTTATGGCTCTATGGGAGACAGAGGGACCGTGGGGTTTATGGCTCTATGGGAGACAGAGGGACCGTGGGGTTTATGGCTCTATGCTCCTATTCTAGGGTGGAGAGTTCCGCTGCGGTGCCCTTGAACGCACACACACACACACACACACACACACACACACACACACACACACACACACACACACACACATACTGACACACACACACATACACACACACACACACACACACACACACACACACACACACACACACACACACACACACACACACACACCTGACCTGGATAACACGCACACGCACACACCTGACCTAAATAGCTTGTGATATCCAGTTTCCACTGCTATAGACTAATTGAGTCATCCTGTAGATTGGACTAAAGCCAGTCATCCTGTAGATGGGACTAAAGCCAGTCATCCTGTAGATGGGACTAAAGCCAGTCATCCTGTAGATGGGACTAAAGCCAGTCATCCTGTAGATGGGACTAAAGCCAGTCATCCTGTAGATGGGACTAAAGCCAGTCATCCTGTAGATGGGACTAAAGCCAGTCATCCTGTAGATGGGACTAAAGATCCTGTAGATGGGACTAAAGCCAGTCATCCTGTAGATGGGACTAAAGCCAGTCATCCTGTAGATCTAAAGCCAGTCATCCTGTAGATGGACTAAAGCCAGTCATCCTAATGGGACTAAAGCCAGTCATCCTGTAGATGGGACTAAAGCCAGTCATCCTGTAGATGGGACTAAAGCCAGTCATCCTGTAGATGGGACTAAAGCCAGTCCAGATCCATCATCCTGTAGATGGGACTAAAGCCAGTCATCCTGTAGATGGGACTAAAGCCAGTCATCCTGTAGATGGGTCATCCTGTAGATGGGACTAAAGCCAGTCATCCTGTAGATGGGACTAAAGCCAGTCATCCTGTAGATGGGACTAAAGCCAGTCATCCTGTAGATGGGACTAAGCCAGCCATGGGACTAAAGCCAGTCATCCTGTAGATGGGACTAAAGCCAGTCATCCTGTAGATGGGACTAAAGCCAGACATCCTGTAGATGGGACTAAAGCCAGCCCTGTAGATGGGACATTACATGTCATTGTAGTGGGACTACGAGCCAGCTCCCGGCGCTTAGATGTTTGGAAAAGCCAGACGTAAGAAATCGGAGCAAAACCTGTATTAAAACGTAACGCCGCAGCCCGTAACGTGTAAGCACATAACCCGGCTCCCGAGAACTCTACGGCATCCTGATCATTTCTGAACATGTTGAATGTTGTTCGACCTCAAATCGCCCAGTACCGCCAAGTGTAAGCAGAAAAGCCTGGCCCCTTCGAGCCAATGACAAGTATTTTGGACGTGAAACATTCTAACAAATACAATTTCATACATGCTATCGCAAAATTATTCATTTGGTTGTGTTTATGATGGTCTTAGGTAACATTTGGATCCGAAGGAAAATGTATTTCAAAGACCATAATAGCATTTTCATTAGTTTATGTAACTGTAGGCTATACTTTTCCTTTTTCCACATTTTGTTACAACCTGAATTCAAAATGGATGAAATAGATTTGTTTTCACCCATCTACACATAATACCCCATATTGACAAAGTTTATTGAAAATGAAATACAGAAATCTCTCATTTACATACGTATTCACACCCCTGAGTCAATACTTTGGTGGCGATTACAGCTTTGAGTCGTCTTGGGTATGTCTGAATCAGCTTTGCACATTTTCTCAAGCTCTGTTAAGTTAGATGGACAGCGGCGGTTAACAGCAATCTTAGACTGGGGGCGAAGATTTACGTTCCAACAGGACAATGACCCCAAGCATACAGTCAAAGCAATGCTGGAATTGCTTCAGAACAAGAATGTGAAAGTCCTTGAGTGGCCCAGCCAAAGCCCAGACTTGAATCCCATTAAAAATCTCTGGAAAGACTTGAAGATTGCTGTTCACCGCCGCTCCCCATCTAACTTAACAGAGCTTGAGAAAATCTGCAAGGAAGAATGGGAGAAAATCCCCAAATACAGATGTACAAAGCTGATAGAGACATACCCAAGACAATTGAATCCATTTTGAATTCAGGCTGTAACACAACAAAATGTGGAATAACTCAAGGGGTATGAATACTCTCTGAAGGTACTGTATGTTGTCTAGAAACAAAGAACAACTAAAACACCACCATTCAAGTGTTAAAATCCATTAAATTAACACCATCACAAAGATAATTCATTATTCATTTGTTAAGGGCAGGTCTTAAGGAACATTATGATTCAAGAAAATGCAATTCAAAAGAACAGAATGACATATTTTGAGTTTAAATACATTAGTTTAAATACATTAGTTTAAATACATTAGTGTGCTTTGAGTATTGCGAGTTCATGTGGGGAGGGAATCGCGCCGTAATTCTGCCAAAAAGTTGGCAAGGATAGGTGATTTGGAAACTGCGGAATCTGGTCTTTCTGATACACATCAAAACGTCTTACCTGCTTGTGACTCTGTAGGAGAATTTAAAAAAGTCACTTTTTTTCTCCCTGCCTCTGTGTCAATTCCCAGCTGCGCTGTTCATTAGATTCGTCTTCTACAATTTAACAATTGATAATATTGTCACCCATCAGACTATTGTTAATGTAATATTGTCTGTAGGCTAACTCTTTCATTATATGCCGGTGAATGAGAAGCAGGGGGAAACATTACATGTCCTCTTAAAACTGCTTAGAACTCCAGTTCTGTTTGATATTAAGATTCTGACAACAGTGTGTTATATAGACTGATTTAGGAAAAGGACTTTAAAAACGGTAATACATTTCTTTGCCTGAATTAGTTTTGAGTCAACATGACGTTCTCCAAATTCTCTTCTTTCTTGCTTCTGTCTCTGATTACTAGTTCTCTAGAGCAGTGGTTCCCAACCTGGGGTACCAGGACCCCTGGCGGTACTTGGCCTATGGTTCCCAACCTGGGGTACCAGGACCCCTGGGGGTAATTGGCCTATGGTTCCCACCCTGGGGTACCAGGACCCCTGGCGGTACTTGGCCTATGGTTCCCAACCTGGGGTACCAGGACCCCTGGCGGTACTTGGCCTATGGTTCCCAACCTGGGGTACCAGGACCCCTGGGGGTACTTGGCCTATGGTTCCCAACCTGGGGTACCAGGACCCCTGGGGGTAATTGGCCTATGGTTCCCAACCTGGGGTACCAGGACCCCTGGCGGTACTTGGCCTATGGTTCCCAACCTGGGGTACCAGGACCCCTGGGGGTACTTGGCCTATGGTTCCCAACCTGGGGTACCAGGACCCCTGGGGGTAATTGGCCTATGGTTCCCAACCTGGGGTACCAGGACCCCTGGGGGTACTTGGCCTATGGTTCCCAACCTGGGGTACCAGGACCCCTGGCGGTACTTGGCCCTATGGTTCCCAACCTGGGGTACCAGGACCCCTGGCGGTACTTGGCCTATGGTTCCCAACCTGGGGTACCAGGACCCCTGGCGGTACTTGGCCTATGGTTCCCAACCTGGGGTACCAGGACCCCTGGCGGTACTTGGCCTATGGTTCCCAACCTGGGGTACCAGGACCCCTGGCGGGGTACTTGGCCTATGGTTCCCAACCTGGGGTACCAGGACCCCTGGCGGTACTTGGCCTATGGTTCCCAACCTGGGGTACCAGGACCCCTGGGGGTAATTGGCCTATGGTTCCCAACCTGGGGTACCAGGACCCCTGGCGGTACTTGGCCTATGGTTCCCAACCTGGGGTACCAGGACCCCTGGCGGTACTTGGCCTATGGTTCCCAACCTGGGGTACCAGGACCCCTGGCGGTACTTGGCCTATGGTTCCCAACCTGGGGTACCAGGACCCCTGGGGGTACTTGGCCTATGGTTCCAACAACCTGGGGTACCAGGACCCCTGGCGGTACTTGGCCTATGGTTCCCAAACCTGGGGTACCAGGACCCCTGGCGGTACTTGGCCTATGGTTCCCAACCTGGGGTACCAGGACCCCTGGGGGTACTTGGCCTATCCATAGGGAGTACTGGAGAAGACTCATGAGATCATAGGCTTACTGGTAAAATGCACATGAAGGGGGAACTTCAGGGGTACTGCGGGCAGAGTAAAATACAGTTGGTGGTACAGTAGCAGAAAATAGATGGGAACCGCTGCTCTAGAGAGTTCCTCAACAAGCTTGACACCTTGATAAGCTCATTTACTGACAATGGCTCACCGCTCTTCGTACGCGGCGACTTCAACCTCCCGACGTCTGCCTCCGATTAATTTCTCGCTTTCCCCTCCTTTCCCCTCCCACTCACAAGGCAGGCAATACGCTTGACCTCATCTTCACTAGAGGCTGTTTGCTTACTAATTTCACTGCAACCCCCCTCCATGTATCTGATCACTACTTAGTTTCCTTTTCTGTCTCCCTCTCCTCCAACCCTAGCCACTCAGCCCCTACCCAGATGGTCATGCACCGTCGCAATCTTCTCTCTCTCCCACTGCTCTCTCCTCTTCTATCCTATCATCTCTCCCTTCTGCTAAATCCTTCTCCTTCCTGCCTCCTAATTCTGCCTCTTCGACCCTACTCTCCTCCCTTTCCGCATTCTATGACTCACACTGTCCCAGTCCAAGCTCTTCTCCGTTCTGCCACCTCAGGTCTCTTGGCCCTCCCACCCCTACGGAAGGGCAGCTCCCCTCAGCCCAGTCCAAGCTCTTCTCTGTCCTGATACCCCAATGGTGGAACCAGCTTCTCCCTGATGCTAGGACATCTTCCGAAAACATCTGAAACCCTACCTCTTCAAAGAGTATCTTAAATAATCCCCTCCCACCCTTACTAGCTCTGACTTTATTGAGTAAAAACATTTTTACATTTTAGTCATTTAGCCGACGTTCTTATCCAGAGCGACTTACAGTTAGTGAGTGCATACATTTTCATACTGGCCCCCCGTGGGAAACGATCCCACAACCCTGGCGTTGCAAGCGCCATGCTCTACCAACTGAGCTACAGGGGACTAAAAATGTACTTACTATGACTGTGATATGTGGCTGTCCCACCTAGCTATCTGCAGATGAATACACTAACTGTAAGTCACTCTGGATAAGAGCGTCTGCTAAATTACTAAAATGTAAATGTCTCCGTTTTTTCGGAGCATAACAATACACATACAAGGAACGCGTCATCTTCCTCGGTTGCCTTACTGAACACGCGCAAATATAGCCCGATTCTGGCCCAACTGTCCAATCGTACCGCCGTGTGTGTACTATACCGATGACTAGTACCCTAGGATTTGGCTTGACTGAACCGTTAAATGGGAAAGGTTCTCCGATGGTTCAAATCCTGTTGTGTGTTTCAGCCTTAAGATGTGTTGTTTACAACGATAAAGGACAGATGATGATGATGAGGTGGTGGAGGAGGTAGATGATCCATTCAGATACTAAAACAGTTCCATTTGTATCTGGGTGAGAGACGAGGCTCTTTGACTTTGGCCAGATATTGGTCTGAGAGAGGTCTGAAGTCCCCCTCACAACTTCAGCCTTAATAACATGATTGATGAGTATATTGTCCATCTGTCATGTTGCTAACTGAAGACAGAACACAGACCAAAGAGCTATAAATGGAACTGTTAAAGCACCGGTCTCTCTAAGTCCCTGAGCCTCAGATGACCCAGACACCATTTTTTCCCCCCAGACTATTTCTGAGGGCAACAGGTAGCTTAGTGGGTAAGAGCGTTATGCCAGTAACCGAAAGGTCGCTGGTTCTAATCCCCGAGCCGACTAGGTGAAAAATCTGTAGATGTGCCCTTAAGCAAGGCACTTAACCCTAATTGCTCATGTAAGTCACTCTGGATAAGTGATGACTAAAATGTAAAATTTCCAATTTGGGAGGACCTCTGTGGCTTGGAGGCAGCTCAGAGTTCAACACACTTAAGGAAGCTCTACTTTCTCTACCGCGTTAAAGAAGCTCTACCGCGTTTTAGAAGCTCTACTTTCTCTACCGCGTAAAGAAGCTCTACTTTCTCTACTGCGTTAAGCTCTACTTTCTCTACCGCGTTAAGAAGCTCTACTTTCTCTACCGCGTTAAGAAGCTCTACTTTCTCTACCGCGTTAAGAAGCTCTACTCTACTTTCTCTACCGCGTAAAGAAAGCTCTACTTTCTCTACTGCGTTAAGCTCTACTTTCTCTACCGCGTTAAGAAGCTCTACTTTCTCTACCGCGTAAAGAAGCTCTACTTTCTCTACCGCGTAAAGAAACTCTACTCTACTTTCTCTACCGCGTAAGAGAAGCTCTACTTTCTCTACTGCGTTAAGCTCTTCTTTCTCTACCCCGTTAAGAAAGCTCTACTTTCTCTACCCCGTTAAGAAGCTCTACTTTTTCTACCGCGTTAAGAAGTTCTACTTTCTCTACCGCGTTAAGAAGCTCTACTTTCTCTACCGCGTTAAGAAGCTCTACTTTCTCTACCGCGTTAAGAAGCTCTACTTTCTCTACCGCGTAAAGAAGCTCTACTTTCTCTACCGCGTTAAGAAGCTCTACTTTCTCTACCGCGTTAAAGAAGCTCTACTTTCTCTACCGCGTAAAGAAGCTCTACTTTCTCTACCGCGTTAAGAAGCTCTACTTTCTCTACCGCGTTAAGAAGCTCTACTTTCTCTACCGCGTTAAGAAGTTCTACTTTCTCTACCGCGTAAAGAAGCTCTACTTTCTCTACCGCGTTAAGAAGCTCTACTTTCTCTACCGCGTTAAGAAGTTCTACTTTCTCTACCGCATTAAGCTCTACTTTCTCTA